>CM068384.1:77276867-77575398 GCA_034770075.1 Aralia elata
TGAGTGCGATCTTTTGAAGCCCCTAGTGCGATTCCATGCTCACTTTTGACCAAAATCCTATCTGATGTTTAGCTAGGGTTTTACATTGGGCACTATAAATATATCCTGTAGCCCTCCATTTTAGGGGATCCTAAACTTCAAAAATCCAGATTTTGAGGGAGGAAGAGAAGAGGAGGCAGCTGGGCTAAAACAAAGGGAGGCCATGGCCAATGGCCATGGCTCTTCAAGGTGCTTGAAGAGAAGCTTCAATGGAGGTCCTTCAATGGAGATTCATCTAACAAATAAATGGGGAAGCCATCCTTTTATCTTTCTTTTTCCTCTATGTAATTAGTTTTTAATCTAAGATTGTAATTGAACCCCATTGCTTTATTGGAATTGATTTTCTCTTCCAAAGATTATTGTTGCTCATATGAATTGGTTATCATAACCTATGCTTATGGATTAATTGCTTGGCCCTAAATTACCTTGGGAACCTATATGAACTTGACGAACGGATTAAAGGTTTTAAGAACCTCAGTTTTATGGATAACAGTGCGAGAGTATAGATTGTTGTTGGGTTTATTATTCGGATTAAGTGACGTGTGTCTTATGTAATTATACTGCAATAAATAGGTATCTTGATAGTAGTTGGGATAGAAATATACCTAATTACACCGCAATGCAACCAATTGAGAATCTAGTCTTAAAATGTGTGCTTCCCGATGTGAAAGATTTGGTAATTGAAGGGAGGATTAATTAGATTTGGTGACCCACACGTGTCTATTAATCATCTCCTGAAATTAGTCTCTTGATAGTGCATAGGATAAGACATATACCTATGCACCGCTTAGGAAGATTCGTGATTGACCATCGAACAGAGGCTTTAACGTAATTGTGATTTCTCGGATGTCATTCTATGTGGTTTAATTGATCTAAAAGGGTGAGTTAAGATCTTTGAACAAAGCATTGCACCGCCAAGTGTTTCGACCAAAAATGCTTGAATGGGGGAAAATTGTAATCTTTAGACCTTATATTTATCAATTTTATTGTATTTTGTATTTCCATGCAATTTAGATGTAACCCTCTACTTATCTCTCAAAAATCCAAGAGTTTGATTTAGGAATTCGAGTTCGATATTGAATTAGTTCATTTGGCATACATTATGAGTTAATTCCCTTGTGGGGTTTCCGACAAACTCTCTCTTATCAACCTTTATTACTTGGTTGACCGCGTATACTTGCGCGTATTTTTCGGTTGCGAAATCGAGCAACATCATCCCGTTAGGGATAACACAGGTGCTTCACTTAAAGATCTTCTTTAAATTCCCCAAAAACTTTCTTCACACTTCTAACCCGTCCCAAATAAAACTTCACATCGCCTTATTCCTCGTCAAATAAGTCAACGGAGTTGCGTGTCCCTAGACAAATCTTGAATGAATTCGTCTATAATAACTTGCGAGTCCTAAGAAACTCCTCACTTTCCATCGGTTCTGTCTTCGGTTAGTTCCCAATTTATCACAGGCTCCCACTTTTGAAGGGGTCCAACTGAAATTCTATCTTTATAAATTACATGACCGAGAAAGTGTACACGCTCCACACCAAAATTCACATTTTTGGACTTTGCGTACAACTTTTCTCTCGCTCAATGATTCCATTTACTATTCCACAAATGTTCTATACCGTGCTCTTCATCTGGGTTTCGAATAAACCAAAATATCGTCAATAAACACCACCATAAATTTATGAAGATGCGGTTTTTAAAACACTCTCATTCATCAAATCCCATTAAAAACGTTGGTTGGTAGCATATCTTTAATCCAAACCAACATCACCAAAAATTCATAGTAACCAGCCATAACGAGCTCTAAAACGCTATCTTCGGCACGTTCTTTCTTCTCACCTTTAACTGATGATAACCACTCCTCAAATCTATCTTCAAAAAATATTTTAATTATTGTTCTTAAATGGTAACTTTATTTAAGCTTTCTGTAGTCGATACAAAGTCGCAACGGATCCATCCTATTATTTTTAAATAAAACAAACACCCGTGTGCTCCCCATGGTGACACACACAGTTGAAATATACTTCTTGTCCCAACAACGTCCTGCAATTGGGACCATTTCAACTCCTTCATCTCAATTGGAGCCATCCTGGTAACAAGGGGGCTTCGATTATTGGAGCCGTACCTTGGCAACTAGATCGATAACTGAACTCGATCTCCTTTGTTCTGGGCGGGGGAAGTCCTGGCAAATTCGTCAGGGAACACGGATCCGCAAAGCTCATTAACTACGGGTATATATCATCTAACATAACTCCCTTTTTTCCTAAGTATCTACGATGTATGCTAAGTATCACCGTTAACATCCTTTACTTCAACAACTTCTTGGCCTGCAACATCGTCAGATAACTTCGAATTAACGATACGGCAAATTTGCTTACTGAAAAATACTACCCTTGACTTCTTGCGGAGTCAATAAGGTTATATAAAATTAAAAACGTTTCTTTCTTGGCAATCAATTTTTATCCCGCCCCATGGTTAACTATCGCAATCCATTCCTAAGAGTGACATCAAATTCTCCATGGGAGAACGAATTTCGGAATTAAATCCACAAAACATCTCGTGCGTCTCTAATATTTGATACTACATATTCCTGTGTATTGTACGTACTCCACAAGAATCACTTCCTTGTTCGTAAACTTCTACATTCAGGGGGTATTCTAATTTCTCACGAAATAATCTTAAACTTCTTAGCAAAATCATTAGATTATAAACGACAACAAGTAGCACCCAAATCAAATAATATATATGCATTTATATCATTTGATCAGAATCGAATACCTGACACCCACCATCCCTTGATTTCCACACAGCCCTGCATCCGTTACTGTTTTACAGTTTCTGGCCGACTGGTTCGAAACTGGTTGAGTTAGCGCTTGTGTGATAGATATCTTTTCCACTGGTGTCAGCTCCTTCGTTCCGGCTCCACTTCCTTTACTCGTACCCTTTTCTTAGGAAAAATTTCCTTGCCAAATGATCTCGCGCTCCATAATTAAGACACACCTTCCTTTCTTCGGTTGGGATAGTTATGTGGCGGGATGGTGTCCACCCTCCTACCTACAGCCATAAACATAACTGCCTTTCCCTTTGTTCAGACATACTCCCGGTGTGAATTCTTTCCACAATTCTTGGCACTGCCACCGACCCCATTTATGCTTCGAGGTGCATCCTTGCTTAATTATCAGCACTCCTAGAAGAGATTCCAACTTCCTTTTCTGGCCTCTACTATTACTGGCTAATTCCTTTGGGCTTTGTTTTCCCCTGTCTTTCGTCTTGTGGTTCTTTTCTTGTGTAGAATTTGGGTTTAATGCCGTCACTCCACACTTTCTGCTATTATCTGCCCATCATCTAGAAACTCTTGGATAAACGGATTCAACTAGAACATCAGGAAAATATAAACACAATGTGTTTTGATTTGAAAGAAGTTGCAAAAGCTTTTGCCCCCAACTGATGGTTCAAGGATACTTGAACTCCATGTGTTTCAACCAGTTTCTGTCAAGCCTTACTAATGACCTGTAGAAACCAACTTTGTTCAGGATTGATCTCTATAGGTCCAGCCCTAAATCGAGATATCCTAGGAGTACGCATACCTTTCCTAATCGGTGCACAACTTGTCACGTAATAAACACCAAATATATTTATTGATAATAAACAACCCACTATAGGGTGTTTTCTTATAACTCAATGATAATTAAGGTTGTTTCGATAAAAACTTCATTTGAAAGGCTTAATTATTAGTATAAATAGTTTATTCATTATTTATAACATTTTTATAAGAAGCTTGATTATTATTTTTAAATAATTTTTAGAAACTTGGAAGTATTTTTAAATAATTTTACAGAAGCAATAGGAAATATTTTTTAAATGATTTGAATTATCATTTTTAGATATTTTTAAAACATTTAATATAGTTATCTTAAATGATTTTATTTATCCATTTAGAATATTTTTAGATATTTTAATAATATATCTTTAAATGAATCTTTATTTATCAATTTATAAATATTTTTTAGAAAGTATAGAATATTATTTAAATGATTTATTTTATCATTACTACATAATAATTTTTAGAATTTATTTATAATTATAATAATTTAATTATTTATTTATAATAATTTTCCAAAACTTAATTTAATATTTAAATGATTTAATTATCATTTAAAGATATTTTGTAAATACTTTAATATATTATTTAAATGGAATTTATTTTATGCATTAATAATTTATTTGAAAATATTTTAATATTTTTAATTTAACCTTATTATATATAAATAATTTTATAATTTAAGACCTTAACATCATTTTTAAATAATTAATATAATTATTTAATAATTTTAATATCATTTTTACAAATACTTAAAAACAATTATTAAACTGATTTATCATAATTATTATATTATTATTTAATTAACAATAAATAATAATTTCAGAATATATAAAAATATTAAAAATATTTTTTTTATAATTACAAAATGAATTTTGGATTTATTTATTAAATTATTAATAATAATTTTAATATTTATATTATTATTTTAATAATTTATTTAAATTAATTTTGTACTTTTATCTTTGTTGATTGAAAATCCGTCCGCTAAAGGGGCTTTTAGGCGACTGGTCTACCCGCTTATTTTCTTAGTTTCTGGGTTTGTGCCGATGGAATTTCGTCGCTAAAGGTGTTCTTCAATGAAGAAACACTTTGGTCCAATTGTCCAACAGTGACACCAGGTTGACCCTCCCAAATTAATCTCAGATTCGTTTGATTTGTGTTGGTTCTTTGATTTTTGTTTGTTGTTATAAGTGAACCATGGTAGGGATATAACGACATGTTTGAATTTCATCTCAAAATTATATCATATTCATGCTTTAAAATTTGATGGTCAACAAAACACAACCCGTTCATGAGGACTGTTCTTAGGAGTTTCTGGGTAACCCAGAAACTCATCCAGTCATAATGGTTTCCAATCCGTAGTTTTGAACATGCCTAAAAATCCGTTTGATTGGATTGTTTGTTTTATGTGTTTTAATGATTTTCAAGGTTAAAGGTCCTATCATAGCATACAACAATTGCCTAAAACCCAATAAAACTACATAAAATATTTCATACTAGGCCATTTCTTCTGGGGGTTGATTAAAACAAAAGTCTTGTCAGACACTGTCAGTGTGTGTGGCCCTTCATGTTTCTCTGGGTTACCTAGACAAACAGTTTATCATGGTCGGAAGGGGGTCCAATGGGTTTTTGACCATTAATAAACCTTTCACCCTAGAAGATACCATTTATCTCACTCTACAAGAGTCGGGCCTTAAAGGATAACATGTCATCACTACTGATTCAATGCCTTTAAAACACATCAAAACAAACATTTTTAAGCTGATCAAAGGAAGATCTGACAAAAAAAGGCCCTTTGTCAGCACTGTTCTTGACTGCCAAGAAACAGTTTGAGTTTTTTGGGCTATGATTTTCACATCTAAGGGAGGGTTATGTTAAAACATGTTTTAACCGCGGGGGGGGGGACCAGATCCACTAAATAACATATTAACAAGTAATTCTTTCCCTAAACCCATCTAAAACAGACCAAAAAAAATTTTGGGCAGGCTTGAAGATCAAACCATAAAATTAGGTTTTGCATCACCTTATTTCTTTCAATGTTTTTTATTCCTAGCATATGATTCTGAACCTTGGTTGGGTTGCTGGGGTTTGTTTAGGCCATGGGTTAATTATAAGTGTATAAAAAAGACCCTTTGAAATTTCGTGAGGCTTGCATGATTCCAGAATCTCATTCTAATTTTATAGTGACTTAGAATTAAGGGTTTCCCTAGGCCCGTTATTTTCCCCAATTTTGCCATCCAAAAATATCTAGGTCTTGAGGGAACTTGTGCTAACTGCAACTTCTGATCTTGGGCCACCTACTTTAGTGCTGGAGTGGTGGGGGTTAAGGACAAAGCTTGCACACTCCTAGCTTAATTTCATTTGGGCGCTAAGGGGAAATTTTATTTTTGGATTTATTTTTACTTACTAATTAACAATTAGATTTTTGTTTAAATTATGTTTATTAATGTTAAAATTTCTAGTTTATAGCGGTAATCACCACCTGAAGCAACTCAAGGGGGGGGGGGTATGGATGTATTACATCATAATTAAGGTTTTTATCATTTCTAATAATTTAGGGTTATTTGAAACCAAAATAGGGGTTTTAAGGTTTCTAATACTAGGCGTATTAGGGGTTTTCAATTTCATACTTAGAGGTGTTTAACTCTTCCGTTTAGGAGGTTTTAGTTAAATCTTAATCAATTCGATAATTAATATTATGATTCATCATTTAAAATCTCTAATTACCATCAATTAAGATTATTGTACAATAATTAGGGGTTATAATTGATCAAATTTCACAGAACAATTATTACTAATAATAAGGGGTTCTTACAATTTAGGGTTTCTATATATTTCCGCGTAACATATTTTAAAACCCTATTTAACTTATATTTAAAAATTTTTATCAGTTACATATAATGGTTTATATTAAACTGTCGAAGCCACGACAGAAGCACTTTCGTCATTTCCAAGCACAGACACAAAGCAGCTTTACCAAAAATAATTATGCATCGAGGACGCTTTACTATGGTGAATTCCGCCGGAACCGCACGACAAAGATCCATTTTTGGGTCCGATTAAGAACGACACAAACTACCATTGAGCAGAAAAAAAATTTATTTTGACACTAAATTGATTTAATAAAATACACAAATCACTTAATATCAAGTCAGTAACATAGAAATTTCAATATTCACCCAAACACCACATAATCATTTACAATTGTTAGCAAATACTTATTACGGGGTATTCAGAATATCACATTCACCCCCACTACATAAAGAATTTCGTCCTCGAAATTTATAGTGGCTAACTAGGAAAAATAAATGTTGGAGTACGTTGGAGATCTCAAGCCATTTTGACTCACTTCATAAAAGAGCTCCCACGTATGCCTTCCTCAATACTTCTGATTTCTCCAGATCACTCAGGGTTTGACTGAAAGAGGATCACTTTTATTTCAGCAAATGTTGTTTCTTTCCTATCTATGATTTCCGAATAGGAACTCCATGGCCTCCATAAAGAATACAGATCCTATTCTCCATTTGATAATGGGGCTCCGAATCGATAACAAGTGTATTATAATCAGGTTAGGGGGGGGGGGGGGGGGGGGGGGGGGGGGGGGGGGGGGGGGGGGGGGGCGGGGGGGGGGGGGTGGCGGGGGCGGGGCGGGGGGGGGGGGTGGGGGGGGGTGTGGGGGGGGGGGGGGGGGGGGGGGGGGGGGGGGGTGGTTACGGCTTCCAGATTAACACGGACACACTGAAAACACCGTTATGAAATACTGTTCATAGTTCCAGTGAGGTAGGAGGCTAACCCTCCATAGGCTTAACCCTCACTTATCCTCCCTCAATATTTGAAAAATGGCCCAATAAATCTCAACGACTCGAATTTTTCCTTCTCTCTTGCACGAAACCGAATTTTCACTTCCCTTCCACACAGAGGATACTTTTAACGAATACGTGACTAAACCCAAAGATGACAACCGGACGTTCGAAATCTTGTAGTCTTCCTGTGTTGATCACCAGACATATTTCTTACTGCCGATCTGTGATACTTGTAATCTTCCCCGTATAATTTGAATTACCCTCCGTGGTTTGGGCAGCAGCTATTTTCTCGGGTCCTACGTCTATTTTGCCGTGTCCCCACACAACCCTTCGGTCCCCCAACATAAAGGACGATCCCTACCATTTGTTCCCTTCCATACAAGGGCTTCAAAAAGGTGGCATATCCTATGTCTGGCATTGGTAGCTATTATTGGTCAGGACAAATTCTACTAAAGGGTAATTGGATCTTCCCAGCTTCCCATTGAAGTCCATGCATGCTAAACGCGCAACATGTCTTTCCAATGTTTGAATGGGGTATCTCTACACTCTGACCGATATAAAACAGTTTGGGGATGGAATGCCTTGGTAACTTAAGTCTCAACTGGAGTGTCCCTAAATTTTTTCTGAGAAGAGTTCTTCGGTCCAAAAATTCAGAAGATAAATCGTGGATCGTCGGTCTGGGATTAGTCTATAGAAACAGGAACTCCATGTCTAGGAAACTAGCATTTCATTGATAGTAAAAGTAACTTGGCCAATTGGTCAAGAAAGCTGAAGTTGTATTTTTTGATGGGTTGAAAATGAGCTGATTATGGTAAGACGATCTACCCAATTCCCCAAATGACATTTGTGACCTTTCTGTGTATTTGGGAGACGCAACTACAAAAATCCATTGTAATCATGCTCCCCATTTTCCCACTCAGGAGATTGTTCTAAGCGGCTGTAATACATCCCACTTGATTTCTGATAGTTCAGCTTTTAAAACCCTTTTGAACACGTTCCAATAGCATTTACTTACACGCGAGCACGTCTGACTATTTCCTACTTTTCATGTATAAGACCAAACACAACAAATGTTGGCTCAGGTCTTATATACCCATTTTTGTAACCCCTCCCCTTTGGGGATGTAACAAAACTCGATATTTAGAAACCGTGGGCTTCATTCAGTATTTCGCTCTTTTAGTTCGTTTGTACTGAAGGTAACCCACCAATTCTATTTTTCAGTATCTCAGTACCGCCCCCGCCCCATTCCCGTATCCCACTCTAAACTTAACAATTCTTCTTTTTTTAATGAGGTCATTTCTGTCTTATACTCTCTTACATTCTGGCACTCCAGCTCTCCTGGCACTACGTGAGTCTTTTTGAAACTTCCAACTAGCTGTTCCCAATACAATGGTATACAAAGTCGAACTAAGGGCTTAATCCATGACAAACTAACTTCTGGGGTGAGAGTTGACAATCATCAGGAGCAACACTCTAACCTTGATCTCAAAGTTTATACAAACATCTTTGACTCAGCTATCTAATCCAACCCTATCGGCTTACTTTAACGTCATCAAACATTCAATTTCTCATGTTGGTTCTTCCTACTCTAATGCCATCTGCTAACGACGTTTGGCTTTCCCTGGATGATATAAGAGTCTCACAGTCGAAATCCTTTATCAACTCTAGCCACACTCCCTTTGCCTCATGGTTTAACTCCTTCTGTGTGGAAAATAAATTTTAGAACTCTTGTGATCTATGTATATCTCACACTACGCTTCACCGTACCCAGAATAATGGCCTCCAAATTATTCAAGGCAAATACTACGGCGGCTCCTAACTCAAAAAGATCATGCGTAGGATACCTCCTTCTCATAATCTTTGAAGTTGGTCCTTGGCGGATGCATATGCAATCACCTATCCCATGTTGCATTTAAGCCAACACACCCTAACCCCTTTGGTGTGATTGCATCACTATAAAACTATCAAGGCGCTCTCTATATCCATCTGGATAAAGGATAAATAATTGGTGTCATGCTTTAACCCGTTTCCTTTCTCCAACTTCCTGGGAGCTTTCTTCACATTTGTCTATCCAGACATTACTTTAATAACGCCGTCTTTTGAGTCAAATTGGTTTAGCGGGGGTTTGCTATCTTTAAAAAATCCTTTGTTATAAAACTGCTCCGATAATAACCCTTGCTAAACCGAAGAAAACTTTCTGTACATTCCTGTTGGACGTATGTTGGTTGTTCCCAATTTACAACCGCTTCTATCTTGGCTGGATCTACCGTTATTCCATTCTTGTCAATTACATGACCCAAGAACTGGACTCGTTCCAACCAGAATTCACACTTGGAAAACTTTGCATAAAGTTGTTCCTTGCGTAATATCTCCAATACGCTTCTTAAGTGTTCAGCATACTCCTCTTTTGTTCTCGAGTATACTAAAATATCATCGATGAACACTACGACAAATTTGTCCAAACATGGTTTAAACACTTTGTTCATTAAGTCCATGAATGCTGTCGGCGCATTTGTTAATCCAAAAGACATCACAAGAAACTCATAATGTCCGTAGCGTGTCCTAAACGCTGTCTTCGGCACATCTTCTTTTCTTACCTTTAATTGATGATAACCTGATCGTAGGTCGATCTTCGAAAAGTGTTCAGCCCCTTTCAACTGGTCAAACAAATCATCAATTCTTGGTAAAGGATATTTGTTCTTTATAGTTAACTTATTTAATTCTCTATAGTCGATGCATAACCTTAACGTTCCATCCTTCTTCTTCACAAACAACACCGGTGCTCCCCAAGGTGAAACACTGGGTTGTATGTACTTTTTGTCTAAGAGTTCTTGTAGCTGCACAAGTAACTCCTTCAACTCTACAGGTGCCATTCTGTACGGTGCTTTGGAAACTGGTGCCGTACTAGGTGCTAGATCGATAACGAACTCGATCTCCCTATCCGGAAGGTAGACCGGGTAAGTCATCTGGAAACACATCCGAAAATTCTCTAACTACAGGTATTTAATCTAGCTTTACTCCTTCTTTTCGAGTATCTACTATGTATGCCAAATAGCCTGTACAACTCTTCCTAAGCAATCTCTCTGCTTGCATTACTGTTAGACAGTGAGATCGTTTAGGTGAACAACCACCTTTGAACTCTACTTTTAACTCTGAAGCAGTCACTAGATTCACCCGTTTCCGCTGGCAGTCAATTATTGCATTATAATTCCCCAGCCAATCCCATTCCTAAAAATTTATATCAAATTCCCCTAGTTGTATGGGAATGAGGTTCACAAGAAACTTGTGTCCCTTAATTTTCTACGACACAATTCTTATATACAAGTTTTGACAGGAATTTTCTCATTGTTTGCGATTTCCACATTAAAAGGTATGTCTAAATCTTCACATGGGTATTTTTTAACTTCTTAGCAAAGCTATTAGACACAAATGAACAAGTAGCACCAGAGTCGAACAACACATATGCATTTAAAGTATCGATAGGGATGATACCTGTTACCACGTCTGGTGCAGCAACAACATCCCTTGTCGTCATATTAAACGTTCTTGCGGTTGGACGACCTGGACCCCCCAGCTCCTGCTACTGTTGGTTTGGGGTTTATTGTTTGGGACTTGGTTTCCTCCCCCAGATTGGTTTCTGTTTCCTCGGGCAATTCCTAGACACATGCCCAGTTGCACCACATGTGTAACAAGTAACATTCGGGTTACCCTGACGAGTATTATCATTACTCTTTTTGGGAAAATAAGAGCAATAATGTCCCTCTTGCCCACAATGGTAACAAGTAACCACTCTCTGGCGACATAACCCTAGGTGATTCTTTCCGCATATGGCACACCGAACCACCTTATTGTTATTGTTCTGATTTCTGTTGTTGTTGTTATTTTTGTTGTAATTGTTACCCCTCCTCATAAAGTTTGTAGGAACAGTGGCATTCCCACTTCCTCTTGTTATTATTAGTACCCCCTGTACTAACTTCTCCTTTAAACTTCCCTCCTTCATTCAAACTCCTTTTCTCTTTATGAAATTTTATCAAAGCTTCATTCTCATTTTCCAGCTATGATAGCTTTATCGAGAATTTTCAGGAAAAGTTTCTCCCTTGGAACACTGACAACTTACTACCAATTTGGGGTTTCAATCCCTCTTCGTATCTCCTAGTCTTCCTTGCATCCGTATTAACCTGATGTGGGGCAAACCTAGCTAACTTCATTGAAACTTAGCCGTATACTGGGATAACGGTAAGCTCCCCTTGTTTCAATTCTAGAAATTGTACCTCCATACGATCCCTACATTTGATTGGGGAAAGTAATTTTCGAAAAATAGTTCCTTAAATCTAGTCCAAGGAATTATACCTTCACCCGCACGAATTTTAGTAATTTCCCACCAATAGTTTGGCCTCACCCTTGAGGAAAAAGGTGGCCAAAGACCGTCTTTTGATCTTCACCGACATTAGTTACCACAAAAAACTTCTTTATTTCGGTAATCCAAGTTTGTGCCTCAATAGGGTTCGGTGGTTCCCTTAAATTCAGGCGGTCCTAACCAGTTTAAAATCTTTAAACAAAGTAATTTTGTGGATTAACTGTGGTAGGGTTGATGTGGTGGATGATTTTGTAGGGCCCCTAAGAGTATATCTACCAATTATTGTGTGGGGTTTGCCTCATTAAGTCTCAGTTCTAGCTTGGTTCTCCTTCCTAATGCCATGACTCTAAAATAAAGAAAAACATGTATAAATACCAGAATATGTTACACAATAGAACTAACACTTTGATTGTACAAACACAATTTGTATATAACATGCAAAATGAGTATATATTCCGAACTAGTGGTTTATACTACCACTAGTTAGTAACAAGGAACTTTCTATTTTACATCTCAAAATTTGTATATTACCAAACTATGAAACATACACTAAGTACTATACTAATCTACTCAATCACGTATTCCGTTATAAGCATCACGTATCATATGACCAAACCACCGCTCTATCGATCATATAATCATCCTTCTCCTCTTCTACCGGATACCTAAATACCCTTCCGTTCTAGGCCCTCAAATGCAGTCTTACACTTCTTGTCAGCTTTATACACCTGCATTTTGGTGCATCCTGCTTCTCCCTCTGAATGTTCTGAAGAAGAGTCCTCAAGCGACGAGTCGTATCTCTCTCACTCTCTAGTAAGCTTGCAGTTATGCCTGCCCGAGGGTTAGCAGCCTCTAACTCTTCCGTTGAGTGCTGGAACTCCAACCCAAGAACTATCTTCAATCGCCTATCAACCACGCATCATCTGCCTGCTCCAATTTCCTCATCGGGCTCTGGATCTACCAGTTGTCCATCAATAGGGTAATTAGCATCCTCAGCCTCTAATATTTCTTGGTCATGTAAGAGTTCTTCCTCCTCTGGATCTTCCTCTGGGTCCTCTTTTAACTCTAGCTCAGGAGTAGCCGGCTCATAATCGGGCACCCCATCAGACTCATTGTCAAATAGCCATCCTATGTGTTGATCTATCTCCTGCCATCCTACAAAAGAATTTTAATTTATTTAGTATTAACGCGGAGCAAATTTACGTATAAGATAAAGCTTTTAAGATTATTTTATGTATAATTAAGTATTTTACGGACTCAAAGACTATATCCTAAGGTATTTCCTAAACTAACCTTAGAGCTATAATCTACAGCTCTGATACCAACCTGTGACGCCCCCAAATTCTCCTACTCTCTCTGTAGCAGAATTTGTGCACACGTGGGAACTATACAACTATAAATACTCAATAATATATGACTTCTATATATCCAAGGTTCATAGTATCCCATAACAGGTACTAGTTCTGGCCAGAAAACGTTGGTCTGTGTTTGGATACCCTCACTTAGATATATAGATTTATATCTTAATGAATATCTCTTTCATATCAATATTCCCTATCTATCTGACATTCACAGTATTAATGATAAGATTGTCCATAGAACTGAGGGGGGTGCATTTCGGTAAAGATGGCACCTTACTGGCGCTCATTAAGTGTAACCCCAGAGCTTATAGGACTCTCAATATCATTTAGATTACTCTCATTCAGATGTATAGTTCATATAGACACTGTATTTCACTTAGTACAAACTATTCTAAAAGAATTTAAAGATCAGAGTATAACGCATTCTATGACATAAAGGATCATAATATATTACATAACATTTAGTTTCAGTTACATCATTCGTTTATACTAAGTTATTACAACAACAAGTCTTTAAAAGACTTAAAGTATTCAACAACAGAAATTAAAGCTAATAAGCATGACTTTTTCCTTTGTTAGTCCTAGACGTGCCAGTGATATCATTTAAAGCTGCAAAAGAAGATAGGCGCAAGAATGAGCTACAAATACTCAGCAAGTTCATTTGAATATGTAAACACCATGTGTTTGATTTGAAAGATGTCAATGATGTATACTGAAGGTTCTGTACATGAACCATATATTTCATTTAGTTCTATCAGTCTTTAATGACTTAGAACCATTTGAGTTTTGGATATCTGGTAGGGGATCAGCCTCACCAATATCCTAGGAGTATGCATATCATCCTACCATTTGTGGTCAATATATAATTGACATTTATTGGCCTTCCTATGAAGGCATTTCCATTTTCTTAGTATAAGATGTCTTACCAAACAATTTGGTTTGACACAACAATTTACGCTCGAATAAACATTATATGAATAATGATTCATTTCTTAAGTTATGCTGAACAAGAAGCAATAACTTCACAATAATTGATAGCAAGATGTATAATACTTGCATAATATAAGTTGAGTAAGGTTAGGACACTTGCCTTTGCGTAGCTCATTATAATTTAGTACAATCGGTCAACGTACGTAGTCTACGTATACCAATAATAAAGCGTTAGCACGTATATAAATATGTATCAACGCTAATTCAGACAAGTTTCATTAAGGTTCGACGTTGATTCGGTATCTCGGTCGCGTCCTTAATCAATTAAACACATAGATTGTTCGATAAAACTTCATTTGAAAGCTTAATCATTAGTATAAATAGTTTATTCATTATTTATAACATTTTTAGAAGCTTGATATTATTTTTAAATAATTTTTAGAAGCTTGGAAGTATTTTTAAATAATTTTACAAGCTTAGGAATATTTTTAAAACATTTAATATGTTATTTAAATGATTTATTTATCATTTAGAATATTTTTAGATATTTAAAATATTCTTTAAATGATTTATTTATCATTTATAATATTTTTAGAAAGATAGAATATTATTTAAATGATTTATTTTTATCATTAATAATATTTTTAGAATTTATTTTATTATTATAATAATTTAATTATTATTTATAATAATTTTCAAAACTTAATTTAATATTTAAATGATTTAATTATCATTTAAAGATATTTGAAAATACTTAATATATTATTTAAATAATTTATTTATCATTAATAATATTTAAATATTTAATATTTTATTTAATTATTATATACAATAATTTTATTTACCTTAATATCATTTTTAAATAATTAATATAATTATTTAATAATTTTAATATCATTTTTAAATACATAAAACAATTATTAAATGATTTATCATAATTATTATTTATTATTTAATTAAATTAAATAATAATTCAGAATATATAAAAATATTAAAAATAATTTTTTATAATTAAAAATGAATTTTCGGATTTATTTATTAATTATTAATAATTATTTAATATTTATTTAATATTTTATAATTTATATATTATTTTATAATTTATATATTATTTTATAATTTATTTAATTAATTTTTATTTTATTTTTATTGAAAATCCGTCGCTAAAGGGCTTTAGCGACGGTGTGCTTATTTTCTTAGTTTCTGGGTTTGTGCATGAATTTCGTCGCTAAAGGTGTTCTTCATGAAGAACACTTGGTCAATGTCCAACAGTGACATTTGACCTCAAATTAATCTCAGATCGTTTGATGTTTGTTCTTGATTTTTTGTTTGTTGTTATAGTCAACATGGTAGGGTATAACGACATGTTGAATTTCATCTCAAATTATATCATATCATGCTTTAAATTTGATGGTCAAACCACCCCGTTCATGACTGTTCTTGAGTTTCTGGGTAACCCAGAAACTCATCCAGTCATAACGGTCAACGCAGTTTGACTGCTAAATCCGTTTGATTGATTGTTTGTTTATGTGTTTTAATGATTCAAGGTTAAAGTCTATATAGCATACAACAATTCTAAACCAATAAACTACATAAAATATTTCATCTAGGCCATTTCTGGGTTGATCAAAAGTCTTGTCAGACACTGTCAGTGTGTTCTTCATGTTTCTGGGTTACCCAGAAACAGTTTATCATGGTCGGTCAATGGGTTTTGACCATTAATAACTTTCACCCTAGAGATAATTTATCCACTCTACAAGTCGGGTCTTAAAGAAAACATGGCATAATACTGATTCATGCTTTAAAACACATCAAACAAACATTTTAAGCCGATCAAAAGATCTGACAAAAAGGCTTATCAGACTGTTCTTGACTGCCAAGAACAGTTTGAATTTTTGGCTTGATTTTCACATCTAGAGGTTATGTAAACATGTTTTAACCGCCCAAATCACTAAATAACATATTAACAAGTATTCCTAAACATCTAAAACACAAAAATTTTGTAGGCTTGAAGATCAAACATAAAATTAGGGTTTGCACCTTTATCTTCAAAGTTTTGATTCCTAGCTTCTGATTCTGAACTTGTGGTTGCTGGGGTTTGTTTAGGCTGGTAATATAAGTGTATAAGCTTTGAAATTTCGTAGGCTTGCATGATCAGATCTCATTCTATTTATAGTGACTTGAATTAGGGTTTCCTAGGCTTTATTTTCCAAATTTTGCCTCCAAAAATATCTAGGCTTGGGACTTGTGCTACTCAACTCTGATCTTGGGCACCTACTTGTGCTGGAGTGTGTCAAGCACAAGCTTGCACACTCCTAACTTAATTCTCATTGGCTAGGAATTTATTTTTGATTTATTTTACTTACTAATTAAAATTAGATTTTTGTTAATTATGTTTATAATGTTAATTTAAGTTTAGTAATACCCTAATTATGATTATACATCATAATTAAGGTTTTACATTTCATAATTTAGGGTTATTGAACCAAATTAGGGTTTTATGGTTTCTAATTAGGGTTTAGGGTTTTCAATTTCATAATTAGGGTTTTAATCTTCCGTTTAGGGTTTAGTTTAATCTTAATAATTCATAATTAATATTATGATTCATCATTTAAATCTTAATTACATCAATTAAGATTATTGTACAATAATTAGGGTTTTAATTGATCAATTTGAACAATTATTACTAATTAGGGTTTTCAATTTAGGGTTTCTATTTCCGCGTAACATTTTAAACCCTATTTAACTTATTTTAAAATTTTATCAGTTAATATAATGTTATATTAATGTCGAAGCACGACAAAGCAGCTTACAAAAATAATTTGCCGAGACGCTTTTCGGTGAATTCGCCGGAAGCACGACAAATCATTTTGTCCGATTAAGCACGACACAGCTGCTTGGCGAAAAAAATTTATTTGACCTAATTGTTTAATAAAATACACAATCACATAATATCAAGTCAGAACAAGAAATTTCATTTCACAAACCCATAATTTACATTTACAAATCTTATTAGGGTTCAGAATATCACACTAAGTAGCTTGACAAATTTTTTTTATTTGACCTAATTCATCAAGTTAGTTTCCAGAGGCACAAAAGATATCTAGAAGAGGGGTTGAATAGATTCTTTGGAATGTTTTTCTTCTTTTTTTTTTGCTTTCAAAAGAATGACTTTAAAGTTTAGTTAATAACTAAGCACAATGGAATATGATTTATAAAAACCCCTTGTAGAATTATAACGGTAGTAGAGGATATACTAAAGTAGTGATAATACAGTTATAGCATTTATGGCAGTTAAGAAGTGCAAAGAGATAGAGACAAGGCTTTAAGTGGTTCAGAGCACACAAGACTCATACTCCACTGTTCTACTCCTCGAGTAGCAAATCCACTAAGGATATCGTTACAACTGAATCACAAAGATTTCTTCAAGACTCGTAGTCTTGGAACTCCAGTACACAACGTACTCTTCAAAGCCAACAGCCTTGGAACTTTGTAAACTAAGACCAACAACCTTAGAGTCTCTTGTACCCTTTGGTACTCAGCAAGTCCAACAGACTTGACTTAGGTTGGTCACCTATTGACCCTTTCACTTGATAGAGAGTGAATGTTTTGTTGCTACTGAGTTGCTTGAAGCATATGGTTTGATAAACTCAGCAGCGAAGCAAGATGTTTCCCTTTGGATTGTAGAATGATGATTTTTCAAATATTATCTTCTTTTCGTTGTACTTGCTTAATCTGATAAATTCAATCCATCTGCCCTATGTAGATGCTTCTGAAAAATCTTTCTATTGAAATGTGGTCGTTGCATCTAATCTTTCCGTTGAGATGTGTTACTGAGCTTTGGAATAGTTTATTCCTTGTTGACTGCAGTAGTGGGGTGAATCAGCTTCCATTAACCTGTACCAAGATGGTGGTAGGGATAGTGCTTTGATTCTCTGCAAACTATAGATGTTTGCTCTTCACTGTTTTGTTTAATATTCAGCAACTGGCTTGGGCAGGTTATTCTACTGTTTAATCATTATGGGCATCTTAGAATATTCATTCCAGGTCTGAGTTGCTCGTCTGACGTGTTGACTCTACAATCTTGCTAGTCGTAGTGTCAACAGTGTGTTTGTAGAGTTGCAGTTCTACAGTCGTTTGATGCCTGATGTTGTTCACTGAGATCTTCATACTTTATCTTGATCATTCTGAATAGCATCAACACTTTGCCTTTATGTTCATCATCAGAGGTGCTGATCCAGTTTGTGAGTACTAGCTGAGACTACTCCATGATTCTGAGAGTTTATCTTTAGACACAGAGACAACCCTACGTTCTGCCGAGAGAGATCTCTACGTCCTGTCGAGGAAGAGCTCTACGACCTGTCGATGAAGCTCTACGACCTACTGAGGAACCTCTATGTCCTGCCGAGGAAGCTCTACGAACTGCCGATGAAGCTTTTATGAACTACCGAGGAAGCTCTATGTTCGTATGGCAAAACTTGCGATGGCATACTTTGACTCTGCAAAGTTGGCTGATATCTCTACGATCCTTTACTCAGATTATGGCAGTACTCTATGATCAGCACACAATATCAACCTAACAAGTTTGATCTTTTCTATTCTAAGTCCTTTGTACATCACCTTCAGTAAAGGACTTTATAACACTTAACAAATATGCTTAGATCTGATAAATATTCAATACATCTTAGATCATCCTAACACATTTGATCTTCTCTATTCTAAGTCCTGGTACAAATCTTTCATTAAGGACTTTACAATTCAGCAACTGATACATATATACATTAAGAACACACTATCAAATTTAAACCATGATTCCTAATAATCTCCCCCTATTTGATGTTGACATAACCAGTAGTTAAATCATATCATCAGTTCTAATGCAGATGCTTGTAAGAGTAAATATGCCTTATAGTATAGTGATCAACTATATTTTTAGATGACATCATGAATTTTATTGATGATAAAATGAATATTACATTATGTGGCAGTTTCATCAATAAAGAGAAAGAGAAAATTACAAAAGATTTCAAACCTTAGTTTCTTTTTCCTCTTGCGCCTCTCTTAGTCCTTGGAGGATTGGCTCTTTCATATGCAACTCTTCTTCTATAGTTTTCCCTGCCTTCCTCAGTCATCTGTTGAAATTCTTCAATCTGCTCTTGATTGAGGCCAGAAGAGGGCATATGACTTTCTCCTTCACCATAGGGGTGAGTCCCATGCAAGTGTCGATTTAACACTTTAGGATTACCTGATGGTTTATGAACTCCTGTTGGAGTTACATCAGGCATTCTTCTGTAGGATTGAGGGACTTCACTTCTTATGGGAATGGCATTTATGGGCTCTTCTTCTGTTAGATTTGATGATTTAGACTGCCTAGGCTGCCTTGGTTGCCATGGTTGCTCTCTTCCCCTACTGCTGCTTGATTCCCTCTTTTCTTTGCCTTTTGTTTTCTCCCCCTTTATGTCAGCATCTAACCTTCGAACCTCTTGGGAGAGTTTCTCAACACCTTGCACCAATTCTTGCATTTTGAGATCGAGATTGAGTGTTGTTAGCTCTTTGTTCAACGAATTGAGCTTCAGTTCTCTCACTTTGCTAGTGCATAAGGGCGAGAGCATTGTCAGTCCTTTCCATCTGTTGGAGAGATAGGCGCTAAAAGTTTTTGATGGAGGTGCTCAAATCAAAGAGTTTCTCATTTACTAGCTTGTTTTGAGCAGACTGGGTCTCCTGAAGGGAGATAATTGCGGATTTGTGATCAGCAATTTCCTTTTGATATAATTTGTCCCTTCTATCAATGCCGTTCATTAATTCTTTGATGATTTCCTTCAACCTTTTGGTTAATTCAGTACGAAGATTGTTGGTGTGAGCATTAGCAGCATCAACAAGCTCATTGAATCTTCTATGGAGGGCAAGAGAATTTGCTTCAACATTTTCCTCCATGTCTTTAGCCATTCCGACAGTGAGATCAGCTAATTCTCCTATCGTGGGAATGAGTTTGACACGCTCAAGAATTTGCTTGATCTCATGTGGAGATGCTTCCTTGATGCTATCTTGGAGATTTGCCAAAGCAATGACCAGGTCAAAGTATTTATTATGGGATGAGGATGGTATATTAGCGGGAATATTTTGGGTAGCTGTTTGAAGTGTGGGAGATGAAGTAGTTTGATTGACGGTTGTAGGGTTAGCACACTCTACGATCGCAGAGTTGATCGTAGAGTGGGTTGACTCTATGTTTTGTGTTTGGAGGGTGAGCTGAGCATCAGTCATAGAGTTTAGGGACTCTAACGACTGGAGATGGTTGGGCATCTAGTTCATTAGAGACAGAGTTTTGAGACCCTGTAACTGAAAGTGGACTCCTTGGGTTAATGATGACCTCATTCCATCTAGGTATCTCATCAAAATGATAGTAATATGGCAAAGGAGAGTGATTCAACTTAAATGATGAGGGAATGAAATATACCTTTTGCTCGTTAACCTGAAATGGATAGTTGGTCAACAGCTTCTAAGCAAATGTGCCAATGTTGGGGAATTCTAGGGCAAGCACTGAAATGGCTGGATAGGTCTTGAAAGCCCAGAACATGTGATCCCAAGAATTGAGTATTAGTGCTTGATGAAATGGCATTCTTCGTAAGTAGGCAAATAGGCAGTTATAGGTGAAATGCCTCTGTCCATTTCTACCTTCAGCAGTGATTTCTAGACTTTCATCTTCGTCTTCATCATTTGAATCATCACTGATCTCCACAGCCCCATCATGTTCAACCATTGTCTCTTTCCTTTCTTCTTCCATTTCATCACTGAACTCCACAGTCTCTTTATCTCTCTCAGCATGAATACTAGGTTCTTTAGGGATTGGCGGACCTTCATAGTAATCTTCAGATTGCTACCCCTCAATCTGAGCAGTGACAGGTTCAGGAACATCAGGTGTCTTCCTCTCAGCATGAGCACCTCTCCGTTCATCTATTACTTGTTGCTCCCTCTCAGTTGGAGCGACGGTTTGATTTGCCAGTCTCATTTATTCTTCTTTGATCTTTAGCATTGCATCATTGAGCTCTTTTTGAGCTAAAGTCATCAGCTTCTTCTTCAATTTCTTTGGATCGGGTTCAGCAACCTTCCCAACCAATTGTTCAGCAATAGTGGCCATTGGGTCAGGCTAACCAACATCTTCATCAGCTTCTTCTGTTCTTAACTCTATGATCATAGAGTGAGGATTCTCAGCGATCATGGGAAGGCTTTGCTTAGAGCTGCATTTTCCCTTCTTATGATACACCTTTAAACTTGGTGGTGTTTCTCCAGAAGCTTATTCCATTTGTTTTCTCTTCTTCTCTTCTGCTTCAGTAGATAGAGAAGGCCTTGATTGAGCAACCGAAGATGTAGGTCCTTCATTTGATGACCCTTGAGGTTCCTCTTCAGTTTGGGACACTGCCCTCTTTTTCCTTTTGCTTTTCCTGGTTAGAGCTAGCACCTCTTGATCTACCTCATCAGTTTCTTCTACAACTACAAACATGTTTTTCATAGAAGGCTTTCTTACTTCACTCTGAGTCTTCTCACTGTCTGAGCTGATTTCAAATTCCCAGTTGGATTCCTTTTCCAGTTCACAAATAACTTTTGAGTGATCTTTTTGTGGAAATTTATAGCTTCTCCTTCATCATCCCCAATTCGATCTCCTAGTGCTTTTTAAAGAATAATGCTTATCAACCTGCCATAAAACATTTTCCTTGCCCCTTTGATCTTTCCATCATTTGATACCCAGTTTCCAATCCATTCTAAGAGAAGGGCACCATAGTTCAGTTGGATCTTCTTCACAATTTCAGTCATGATTCGAAGCTGAATGTCGTTGACAGAATCATGAGCTGAATCTTTACACAAAATGCATTTACCAACAACGTCAGCAAGAAATTCATTGCGACACCCCCAAATCCGGGTACTTCAACTCCACAGATTTGGTGTTCACTATAGCATACATTCATTACTAACTACCCATGATCAAGATAATATAATTAAACTGAATAAAACATCTTCCCACAAAAGGGGTTACATCTCCAATCTCATAGATAAACAAATCCCAGGTTATCTAACCTCTATTACATTAATGCGGAATAAAATTTGAATAAGTTTTGTTACAAGTAAACACTCAATGGATAACAGGTCTTTCGCTACTTCGGCATCTTGCCTTTGCCTTTGCTCGTGGACGGCTCGTCCGATTTCTCTGCCTTAGCTGCAATGTTTTAGCGCAAGAGTGAGCAAACAATTGCCCACAAGTGTGATAGCAATAACAATTTAATAACCAATAAAGAAGATTTCAATTGAGGTATAATAGTTTTCCTGAATTCACTCAATAACTAGTCAAGATCTGAAAGCTCAATAGAAAGCTTAGCTCAAGAACTGAATATAGATTCAGGATTAAAAGTGTATCTGAGGGTCACAAGACCTCGAACTATGTCCTAGGTTATCAAGTATTTCTACCCCAACCTTTAACAGTCTTATAGACTATGGACCATCCATCTCGTACTCAGGGGGATCAGCCCTTTGTACAATGTATTATGCACAAACATTTTAACGCTGTCGCGTAATTAATCCCCTATATTAGGGTTGTTCATCTCAGTCTAGTATCAGAATCTGTACCAAAAAGAACTTGGTTCGGAACAATTATTAAAATATTCTAAGTCTTTAGAACGCTCATCAACTAAGGACTAGCTGAATCAATAAGGGTTTGCTAGTCACTAAAGCATTTGATTCATTAATGAAGTTATACAATGGAATTTATAATCAAAGTCTGAATAATGATCAATGATCGTATATCAAATGACTTGAATGATACATAGGTACTTGATATGATAACAACCTTGCTTGAATAACAATAAGCTAAGGTTAATAAGTTGGCTCAATGAAATTAAACTTGCTTTAAACGAAATAACAAGATTAAGGGTGAAAAACTTGCCTCGAGCATAGATTACAGATTTAAATAATGCTCGTCCCTTAATCACCCTATACATTTTGATTACAAAACGATAACGATAATTAGTTACAGATTCATATATATTTTAAGTCTCGTTCTTACCCTATTTATTGTACCATCTCGATTGACATTCGATATTCCACAAATATTTGTTAACAACCCTCGTGGTATCTCATTGGTCATTTAATACCTCAATACAGGTTTTAAACATACATATAACAACATAGCAATATCACAAAACAAATAAATAAATTTTAATATATTTTTTTTTTACTGTTCCACCGCCGGGGCGGTGGATTTCTAAACAAAACCGTCGCCGGGGCGAGAAACATAGTTCAAATATGCCGCCGGGGCGACAAGACCGTCGGGGCGAGACTTCCAGTTCATTTCTACCGTCAGGGCGGTAGACTCGACTGTCACCTTCTACAGTTCGCGAACCAGTGAAAACTTAGGCCAAATTTGGCCAAATTTCCCAAATTCTACCATCCAACACATAGTTTAAACATACCCAGATATCAAATACAATATAAAACAATTACCCAACATGTTTCTAAACATTCTAACCATTATAATACACATAACCAACCAAATTGAACCAAAAAAATTCTCTGTTTAAACCAAATATTTATGTTTTAGCCATTTTAATAAAATCAACCACTGTAAACTCATCTTTCAATCATTTTAATCCATTTTACTTGCGTTATTTTCGTTTTTCATCATACTATCATAACCAAATATCAATTAACCGATTAATAACCAATTTAAGCATCAATTTTCATTCATATATACCATACATGAAAGTAAAACTCTGTAAAAACAAAAACTTCCTTCTAATACATACTTTCATGGATTAATGCCTTCTAATTGATTTATAATCATCACATAATCATCTAATACATGTTTACTATCAATTACAAACAAGTAATTCATGTATTTAGCATAAAATTTATATACAGAAAAATAGAATTCATATACAGAGAAGTAAATTAAAAAGAAATAAAGCGGAGAATTCAAAAAGGATTATACCTTCTATTTGCTTAGAAAAGTTTGATCAATTCTCCTTGTTAGAATTCTTACTTTCCAATCTCCAAACTCTTCTCAATTCTCTCTTCTAATTCTCTCTTCTTCTCTGTATATTCTTCCTTCTTTTTTTTAAACTCTGTGTTTTCTTATCGTTTAACAACTGACAAGCTTTTAACAAAAATAAAAACTGATGGCTAAAATAATAACGTATATTCTCTAATTAAGCCATCAGTTATAAAAATTCAAAAGCCATAAGGCTTGTTTGGCAAAACCAAAATTGAAATAACTCATTATTTCCAACCAAAGGTCATAAGGCCTTGTTTGGTTTGACGAAAATAAAAACTCTTTCTATTTATTTTAATAACATATAGTTTTAATTGTCACACTTTTAATTTAATTGACCTTATTATTAAATAAATTCAATTAAACCTTACTAATTTAAATAATAGCTTTATTTATGCAAACAATAGCACCAAATAAATTGTCTTATTCAAATAAATCATTTTTTCACATGAATCATTTTATCATCTAATTTAATTATTAAATTAAACACATCAAATAACATTTAACACAATTAACTCAACATGAACTATTCCACAATAACTTAATAAATTATTTATTTAACTCAATAAATTAATAAAAATATTTATATAACTCAATAAATATTTTTATTTATTCACAAAAAATTGCATTCGTTACATCTTTCCCTCCTTAAAAGGATTTTGTCCCCAGAATCACAACGCAATTAATTCATCCGTTACATTCTCCCCTCCTTACAAGGATTCTGTCCCCAGAATCACGATACAAAGATTAAACAAATAATTCAGGATAATTTTGCATCATTTTCTCTTCGAGTTCCCACGTAGCTTCTTCAGCACTGTGGTTCCTCCAAATTACCTTAACAGAAGGTATCACTTTATTTCTTAGAACCTGCTCTTTCCTGTTTACTATCTGTACAGGTATCTCTTCATAGGATAAATCTTTCTCAAACTGTACCGGTTCATATTCTATGAGGAACACAAAACTCCCGACTTCAAATTCGCGATTTTGACGATGATGATCCGCATATTTCTTCTGCTTGTCTTGAGCAGCTAACAATCTGGCTCTTATCACCTTAACAATTTCAGCAGTTTGTTTTACCAACTCGGGTCCCAATAGTCGACGTTCACCGACCTCGTCCCAACATAACGGAGTTCTGCACTTTCTTCCGTACAAAGCTTTATATGGCGACATTCCAATACTCGCGTGATAACTATTGTTATAGGCAAACTCGACCAGAGGTAAATGATCGTCCCAGTTACCTTTAAAATCCATGACGCACGCCCGAAGCATATCCTCCAATTTTTGAATTGTTCTTTCGCTCTGACCACCGGTTTGAGGATGGTAAGCTGTACTCATTCTCAACTGCGTCCCCAAACAAGCTTGCAGACTCCTCCAAAATTTTGATGTGAAACGTGGATCTCTGTCTGACACAATTGATACTGGAACTCCGTGCCTCGAAATAATTTCCTTGACGTATAATTTGGCCAGTTGATCTAGAGTGAATCTGATTTTGATAGGCAAGAAATGTGCTGATTTCGTCAGTCTGTCCACTATGACCCATACTGCGTCATAACCCTTCTGAGCAGTTGGTAGCCCTACCACGAAGTCTATCGTGATATGCTCCCACTTCCATTCTGGTATCTCCAAGGGCTATAACAAACCACTTGGTCGTTGATGCTCTGCTTTGACCCTCTGACAAGTGAGACACTTTGCAACACACTCAACAACCTCTCTTTTCATGTTTGGCCACCAAAAATATTGTCTAAGATACTGATACATCTTTGTACTTCCCGGGTGTATCGAAAATCTTGAGCTATGAGCTTCGTTCAAAATCTCTTCTCTGATCTCCAGCACTGACGGAACCCAGATTCTGCCTTCCAATCTCAGCAACCCTTCGGTGTCGATTTTGTATTTAAGCTCCTCTCCCTCAAGCACTCTTTTGCGTATCTTAACACAATCCTCATCCTGAAGTTGCGCTTCCTTCACTTTTTCCACCAAAGTTGGTTGGGTTTCCAGATGAAACAATTTTTCATTAGGCTCTGCCAGACCCTTTACCTCTAACTCCAATCTAACCATTTCTGCTACAAACTTCTCCTGAGCAGTTAACAAAAATAATTTCTCCCGACCTTTTCTACTCAAAGCGTCGGCAACCACATTAGCCTTCCCTGGATGGTATAGAATTTCACAATCATAGTCTTTGATCAATTCTATCCATCTCCTCTGCCGCATATTCAAATCCTTCTGTGTGAAAATATACTTCAGACTTTTATGGTCTGTATATATTTTACACTTCTCCCCATAGAGACAGTGCCTCAAGATTTTCAAAGCAAAAATCGCGGCTGCCAACTCCAAATCATGGGTCGGATACCCTTTTGCATAGTCTTTTAGTTGGCGCGATGCATATGCAATTGGTCAAACAGGTCATCGATTCTTGGCAACTGATACTTGTTTTTAATCGTGACCTTATTCAACTCTCTATAATCAATGCAAAGACGCATTGATCCGTCCTTCTTCTTGACGAATAACATCGGCGCTCCCCACGACGAAACACTGAGCTCTTTTTGAGCTAAAGTCATCAGCTTCTTCTTCAATTTCTTTGGATCGGGTTCAGCAACCTTCCCAGCCAATTGTTCAGCAATAGTGGCCATTGGGTCAGGCTAACCAACATCTTCATCAGCTTCTTCTGTTCTTAACTCTATGATCATAGAGTGAGGATTCTCAGCGATCATGGGAAGGCTTTGCTTAGAGCTGCATTTTCCCTTCTTATGATACACCTTTAAACTTGGTGGTGTTTCTCCATAAGCTTCTTCCATTTGTTTTCTCTTCTTCTCTTATGCTTCAGTAGATAGAGAAGGCCTTGATTGAGCAACCGAAGATGTAGGTCCTTCATTTGATGACCCTTGAGGTTCCTCTTCAGTTTGGGACACTGCCCTCTTTTTCCTTTTGCTTTTCCTGGTTAGAGCTAGCACCTCTTGATCTACCTCATCAGTTTCTTCTACAACTACAAACATGTTTTTCATAGAAGGCTTTCTTACTTCACTCTGAGTCTTCTCACTGTCTGAGCTGATTTCAAATTCCCAGTTGGATTCCTTTTCCAGTTCACAAATAACTTTTGAGTGATCTTTTTGTGGAAATTTATAGCTTCTCCTTCATCATCCCCAATTCGATCTCCTAGTGCTTTTTAAAGAATAATGCTTATCAACCTGCCATAAAACATTTTCCTTGCCCCTTTGATCTTTCCATCATTTGATACCCAGTTTCCAATCCATTCTAAGAGAAGGGCACCATAGTTCAGTTGGATCTTCTTCACAATTTCAGTCATGATTCGAAGCTGAATGTCGTTGACAGAATCATGAGCTGAATCTTTACACAAAATGCATTTACCAACAACGTCAGCAAGAAATTCATTGCGACACCCCCAAATCCGGGTACTTCAACTCCACAGATTTGGTGTTCACTATAGCATACATTCATTACTAACTACCCATGATCAAGATAATATAATTAAACTGAATAAAACATCTTCCCACAAAAGGGGTTACATCTCCAATCTCATAGATAAACAAATCCCAGGTTATCTAACCTCTATTACATTAATGCGGAATAAAATTTGAATAAGTTTTGTTACAAGTAAACACTCAATGGATAACAGGTCTTTCGCTACTTCGGCATCTTGCCTTTGCCTTTGCTCGTGGACGGCTCGTCCGATTTCTCTGCCTTAGCTGCAATGTTTTAGCGCAAGAGTGAGCAAACAATTGCCCACAAGTGTGATAGCAATAACAATTTAATAACCAATAAAGAAGATTTCAATTGAGGTATAATAGTTTTCCTGAATTCACTCAATAACTAGTCAAGATCTGAAAGCTCAATAGAAAGCTTAGCTCAAGAACTGAATATAGATTCAGGATTAAAAGTGTATCTGAGGGTCACAAGACCTCGAACTATGTCCTAGGTTATCAAGTATTTCTACCCCAACCTTTAACAGTCTTATAGACTATGGACCATCCATCTCGTACTCAGGGGGATCAGCCCTTTGTACAATGTATTATGCACAAACATTTTAACGCTGTCGCGTAATTAATCCCCTATATTAGGGTTGTTCATCTCAGTCTAGTATCAGAATCTGTACCAAAAAGAACTTGGTTCGGAACAATTATTAAAAATATTCTAAGTCTTTAGAACGCTCATCAACTAAGGACTAGCTGAATCAATAAGGGTTTGCTAGTCACTAAAGCATTTGATTCATTAATGAAGTTATACAATGGAATTTATAATCAAAGTCTGAATAATGATCAATGATCGTATATCAAATGACTTGAATGATACATAGGTACTTGATATGATAACAACCTTGCTTGAATAACAATAAGCTAAGGTTAATAAGTTGGCTCAATGAAATTAAACTTGCTTTAAACGAAATAACAAGATTAAGGGTGAAAAACTTGCCTCGAGCATAGATTACAGATTTAAATAATGCTCGTCCCTTAATCACCCTATACATTTTGATTACAAAACGATAACGATAATTAGTTACAGATTCATATATATTTTAAGTCTCGTTCTTACCCTATTTATTGTACCATCTCGATTGACATTCGATATTCCACAAATATTTGTTAACAACCCTCGTGGTATCTCATTGGTCATTTAATACCTCAATACAGGTTTTAAACATACATATAACAACATAGCAATATCACAAAACAAATAAATAAATTTTAATATATTTTTTTTTTACTGTTCCACCGCCGGGGCGGTGGATTTCTAAACAAAACCGTCGCCGGGGCGAGAAACATAGTTCAAATATGCCGCCGGGGCGACAAGACCGTCGGGGCGAGACTTCCAGTTCATTTCTACCGTCAGGGCGGTAGACTCGACTGTCACCTTCTACAGTTCGCGAACCAGTGAAAAACTTAGGCCAAATTTGGCCAAATTTCCCAAATTCTACCATCCAACACATAGTTTAAACATACCCAGATATCAAATACAATATAAAACAATTACCCAACATGTTTCTAAACATTCTAACCATTATAATACACATAACCAACCAAATTGAACCAAAAAAATTCTCTGTTTAAACCAAATATTTATGTTTTAGCCATTTTAATAAAATCAACCACTGTAAACTCATCTTTCAATCATTTTAATCCATTTTACTTGCGTTATTTTCGTTTTTTTTTTCATCATACTATCATAACCAAATATCAATTAACCGATTAATAACCAATTTAAGCATCAATTTTCATTCATATATACCATACATGAAAGTAAAACTCTGTAAAAACAAAAACTTCCTTCTAATACATACTTTCATGGATTAATGCCTTCTAATTGATTTATAATCATCACATAATCATCTAATACATGTTTACTATCAATTACAAACAAGTAATTCATGTATTTAGCATAAAATTCATATACAGAAAAATAGAATTCATATACAGAGAAGTAAATTAAAAAGAAATAAAGCGGAGAATTCAAAAAGGATTATACCTTCTATTTGCTTAGAAAAGTTTGATCAATTCTCCTTGTTAGAATTCTTACTTTCCAATCTCCAAACTCTTCTCAATTCTCTCTTCTAATTCTCTCTTCTTCTCTGTATATTCTTCCTTCTTTTTTTAAACTCTGTGTTTTCTTATCGTTTAACAACTGACAAGCTTTTAACAAAAATAAAAACTGATGGCTAAAATAATAACGTATATTCTCTAATTAAGCCATCAGTTATAAAAATTCAAAAGCCATAAGGCTTGTTTGGCAAAACCAAAATTGAAATAACTCATTATTTCCAACCAAAGGTCATAAGGCCTTGTTTGGTTTGACGAAAATAAAAACTCTTTCTATTTATTTTAATAACATATAGTTTTAATTGTCACACTTTTAATTTAATTGAACTTATTATTAAATAAATTCAATTAAACCTTACTAACTTAAATAATAGCTTTATTTATGCAAACAATAGCACCAAATAAATTATCTTATTCAAATAAATCATTTTTTCACATGAATCATTTTATCATCTAATTTAATTATTAAATTAAACACATCAAATAACATTTAACACAATTAACTCAACATGAACTATTCCACAATAACTTAATAAATTATTTATTTAACTCAATAAATTAATAAAAATATTTATATAACTCAATAAATATTTTTATTTATTCACAAAAAATTGCATTCGTTACATCTTTCCCTCCTTAAAAGGATTTTGTCCCCAGAATCACAACGCAATTAATTCATCCGTTACATTCTCCCCTCCTTACAAGGATTCTGTCCCCAGAATCACGATACAAAGATTAAACAAATAATTCAGGATAATTTTGCATCATTTTCTCTTCGAGTTCCCACGTAGCTTCTTCAGCACTGTGGTTCCTCCAAATTACCTTAACAGAAGGTATCACTTTATTTCTTAGAACCTGCTCTTTCCTGTTTACTATCTGTACAGGTATCTCTTCATAGGATAAATCTTTCTCAAACTGTACCGGTTCATATTCTATGAGGAACACAAAACTCCCGACTTCAAATTCGCGATTTTGACGATGATGATCCGCATATTTCTTCTGCTTGTCTTGAGCAGCTAACAATCTGGCTCTTATCACCTTAACAATTTTAGCAGTTTGTTTTACCAGCTCGGGTCCCAATAGTCGACGTTCACCGACCTCGTCCCAACATAACGGAGTTCTGCACTTTCTTCCGTACAAAGCTTCATATGGCGACATTCCAATACTCGCGTGATAACTATTGTTATAGGCAAACTCGACCAGAGGTAAATGATGGTCCCAGTTACCTTTAAAATCCATGACGCACGCCCGAAGCATATCCTCCAATGTTTGAATTGTTCTTTCGCTCTGACCATCGGTTTGAGGATGGTAAGCTGTACTCATTCTCAACTGCGTCCCCAAACAAGCTTGCAGACTCCTCCAAAATTTTGATGTGAAACGTGGATCTCTGTCTGACACAATTGATACTGGAACTCCGTGCCTCGAAATAATTTCCTTGACGTATAATTTGGCCAGTTGATCTAGAGTGAATCTGATTTTGATAGGCAAGAAATGTGCTGATTTCGTCAGTCTGTCCACTATGACCCATACTGCGTCATAACCCTTCTGAGCAGTTGGTAGCCCTACCACGAAGTCTATCGTGATATGCTCCCACTTCCATTCTGGTATCTCCAAGGGCTATAACAAACCACTTGGTCGTTGATGCTCTGCTTTGACCCTCTGACAAGTGAGACACTTTGCAACACACTCAGCAACCTCTCTTTTCATGTTTGGCCACCAAAAATATTGTCTAAGATACTGATACATCTTTGTACTTCCCGGGTGTATCGAAAATCTTGAGCTATGAGCTTCGTTCAAAATCTCTTCTCTGATCTCCAGCACTGACGGAACCCAGATTCTGCCTTCCAATCTCAGCAACCCTTCGGTGTCGATTTTGTATTTAAGCTCCTCTCCCTCAAGCACTCTTTTGCGTATCTTAACACAATCCTCATCCTGAAGTTGCGCTTCCTTCACTTTTTCCACCAAAGTTGGTTGGGTTTCCAGATGAAACAATTTTTCATTAGGCTCTGCCAGACCCTTTACCTCTAACTCCAATCTAACCATTTCTGCTACAAACTTCTCCTGAGCAGTTAACAAAAATAATTTCTCCCGATCTTTTCTACTCAAAGCGTCGGCAACCACATTAGCCTTCCCTGGATGGTATAGAATTTCACAATCATAGTCTTTGATCAATTCTATCCATCTCCTCTGCCGCATATTCAAATCCTTCTGTGTGAAAATATACTTCAGACTTTTATGGTCTGTATATATTTTACACTTCTCCCCATAGAGACAGTGCCTCAAGATTTTCAAAGAAAAAATCGCGGCTGCTAACTCCAAATCATGGGTCGGATACCCTTTTGCATAGTCTTTTAGTTGGCGCGATGCATATGCAATTGGTCAAACAGGTCATCGATTCTTGGCAACTGATACTTGTTTTTAATCGTGACCTTATTCAACTCTGTATAATCAATGCAAAGACGTATTGATCCGTCCTTCTTCTTGACGAATAACATCGGCGCTCCCCTCGACGAAACACTCGGCTGAATATACTTTTTATCCAGCAACTCTTGCAATTGCACCATCAACTCCTTCATTTCTACGGGAGCCATTCGGTATGGGGCTTTTGATATAGGAGCTATACCCGATGCTAAATCAATTACAAACTCTATTTCCCTATATGGCGGTAATCCTGGCAAATCATCAGGAAACACATCCGCAAAATCCCTAACTACCGGTATCTCCTCCAGCTTTGCACTCATCTTTCGTGTATCGACTATGTAGGCTAGATATCCTACACATCCTTGTCTCAACATCTTTCTGGCCTGCATCATCGTCAGATAACTTGTTTGTCTAGGCGACTTGCTGCCATAAAACACTACCTTCGACGGAGTCTTAAGATTTACACGCTTCATTTGACAATCAATAACTGCCCCATGATTGATCAACCAATCCATTCCCAGGATAACGTCAAACTCCCCAAGACGAATTGGGATTAAGTTTACCTTCATCACATGACCCTTAATATCTATCTGACAGTTCTTGTGAATAAACTTAACAGGAATCACCTCCCTACTTGCAATTTCTATATTCATAGGGTAATCTAACTCTTCCTGAGGTAACTCTAATTTCCTAGCAAAATCATCGGATATAAATGAACAAATAGCACCCGAGTCAAATAATACAGAAGCATTTACACTATTAATCGGAATGATACCTGACACTACATCCTTTGATTGCACAGCATCCTGTACCGTCATGTTGAATGTTCGAGCGGTAGGTCGATTGGGCTACGTCGGTCCTGTGATAGTCAGATTGCCACCACTGTTGTTCCCCTTTCCTCCACTAGCTCCACCTGTAGCTTTCTTAGGGCAATCCCGAGCAAAGTGATCCTTCGACCCACAAATAAAACATGCGTCCTTCTTCGGGCTAGGGCAATTCGGTGCGATATAACCCTCCTGATCGCAGTTAAAGCACACTCTCTTACCCTTCAAACAAATATCCACATGGCTCTTTTCGCAGTTACTGCATACCTCCACCTTCCTTTTCTGACTTCCCTGCTAACTGCCACCAGAGTTACTATCACTCCACTTTCTCCTTTGATTGCTACCACCATGGCTAGCACTTGCTTTATTATCATTCTCACTCTTCTTTTTCTTCTGCTCTTGATTGTATTTAGATAGAGCATCACTCCCTCCTTCAGCGATAATCGCCTTCTCTAACACTGCCGCAAATGAATTCAGTTTAAACATTGAAACTCGGCTATACAGCCAGGGCTTCAGTCCCTGCTCAAACCTTCTAGCCTTCCGCTCATCCGTGTTGACTTGATATGGCGCAAACCTCGCCAACTCGTTGAATTTTGCAGCATACTCAGGTACCGTCATGGTACCTTGCTTCAACTCTAGAAACTGCACCTCCATTTGGTTCTGCGCACTTGCCGGAAAATAAGTCTCGAAAAATATTTCCTTAAATCGCTCCCACGGTATTATCCCTTGCCCACCTCGGGTTTTATTAGCTTGCCACTAGTAGATTGCTTCTGATTTGAGCATAAATGTCGCGAATGCAGTCTTCTAGTCCTCGCTGACCCTGGCGACGTCGAAAACCTTTTTCATCTCCATGACCCAGGTGTCGACGCCAGGAGGGATCGCTTCCTTCGCGGTTATTACCCTTTCCAATTTTAGCCCTTTGATTAGATGATTTTTTGGAAAAGGTCGGCACTAATGTCGACGGGATTTTGAAAGATCGTTTATTTATGATGAGCCAATTAACCAGAGTCGCCAGTTGGTATATTTGAAATGGATGTACCAACTCATCCGAGTTTCATTTTTCGTAAATCGCTGGCTCATATGTGACTTCGAATTAATTGGTCTTCAAACCGAGATTCATAGAGTTCGGGGGCTTGCTTAAGCGAGGGGAAGGTGTTAGGCACCCCCCGACTTCCGTGAAACACGGTTACCGCAATCTTGATACTTTCCTATCCTTTAATTCACAAAAAGTCTATGTGTGCGTGTGTGTGTGTGCCTACATGAATGTTGTGGTGAGTTTGCATGAAGAAACCATTTGGATTTTCGGAAAAGTCGTGTTTTCTTTTGGGAATGCTTTAGAATGTCTTTCGGCTTATACGAGAAAGCTTTATGAGAAAAGGTTTAATTTTAATTGTCAAAACTGTGAGATTTCATTAGGTGTCGTTTTGGCAAAACAAGAGTTTTTAAACCTTCGTCAAAATAGGAATCGAGATCTATACATTGCCTTCGTAAATAAAATGGCGGGCAATTTCTAGAATCACTTTAACCCTATGCACAACGGTTTAATAAAACATCATTTATTTTTTATAAAACCATTCTTGTGATGTCTTTGGAAAAATGACTTTCTTTAGCTTTTCGTTAAAGAGGAATCGATCTTCATTAGCATTCCCAATTTTTAGCCTCGTGATTCTAATAACCTAATTTGATTGACTTTATGGAAATCTTATCGTTTAGCTTGGAAATCAATTTCGTGTCATAAATCAAATCAAACATTAAAATGCGTTGGGGCTATTCATGGGCATGTAAGCCATCAAAATAACCCCGAACGCCCATAATTGCATACTTTCACTATGACGGGGCCTTAAACACGATTCTCGCCTTGGCGTCGTTTTAAGGCCCGACGATTACATACTTACAATGAAACTACATCGTTCCTACTACTTATATCAAAATATGTCCATCATCGGATTTGGACCACGGGGTCGCGTTCCTAGGCTCACATCCAAAATTGCTAAACAACCACAAAACGGATATTACAAGAAATAACCAACACGAATAACCTAACAATGCCAAGACATCCTAAAATAGCAACCTAAAGGAACCACGCCCAATATATCACCAACACGACTGGCTGGCTTGACTTTCTCGATTTTCGTGCTACGCCTCGATTCTCGTGTTGTGACGTTGGTTTTTGCCGACAGGCTCGTATTTTGCAGTCCAGGAATTACTGGGAAGCGTGCCACATCATTCGGGAATGCTCAATTCGGACAGCCTTGTTGTCACGTCGGTTTCGGTTGTAAATCATCGCGGTGGCGTCGAGTGTCCGTACTTGTCCATCCTTTGCTCTCGCAGGCCGGTTTATTTACCGAATTTGCCCTCCTGTCAGGGTTAGTATACGAAGTGCAAAATTTGGGTATCTACAGCTGCGCCTCTTTATCATGTTCATGAAAATGTTAAATGAAATGAACAGGATAAAGAAATAGACACCCGATGCATGAATGACAGTGCACAAGAATGACAATACATATATGATGCAACACATACAACTTATGATGCGATGCAAGATGTAAAGCATGCAAAACACTCGTAAGGGTGTCAATGCATCAATCCCTGACCGCATTTGTTAATCGTCGGGTTTCGTCTTCTAATCGATTGCCTTTTCTGCGCCGGGTCTCGTATCCGGTCGCTCGTCTTGTAATCGCCGGGTCTCGTATCCGGTCGATTATCTTGTGAGTGCCGGGTCTCGTATTCGGTCGCTCGTTTCGTAATCACCGGGTCTCGTATCCGGTCGATTGTCTTGTCAGGGTCGGGTCTAGTATCCGGTCACCCATCTCGTAATCGCCAGGTCTCGTATCCGGTCGATCGTCTTGTCGGGGCCGGGTCTCGTATCCGGTCACCCATCTCGTAATCGCCGGGTCTCGTATTCGGTTGATCGTCTTGTCGGGGCCGGGTCTCGTATCCGGTCACCGATCTCGTAATCGCCGAGTCTCGTATCCAGTCGATCGTCTTGTCGGGGCTGGGTCTCGTATCCGGTCACCCATCTCGTAATCGCCGGGTCTCGTATCCGGTCGATTATCTTATCGGGGTCGGGTCTCGTATTCGGTCACCCATCTCGTAATCACCGGGTCTCGTATCCAGTCGATTGTCTTGTCGGGGCCGGGTCTCGTATCTGGTCACCCATCTCGTAACTGTCGGGTCTCGTATCCGGTCGATTGTCTTGTCGGGGTCGGGTCTCGTATCCGGTCACCCATCTCGTAACCGCCGGGTCTCGTATCCGGTCGATTCTCTTGTCGGGGCCGGGTCTCGTATCCGCTCACCCATCTCGTAACTGCCGGGTCTCGTATCCGGTCGATTGTCTTGTCGGGGCCGGTTCTCATATCCGGTCACCCATCTCGTAAGCGCCGGGTCTCGTATCCGGTCGATTATCTTGTCGGGGCCGGGTCTCGTATCCGATCACCCATCTCGTAACTGCCGGGTCTCGTATCCGGTCGATTGTCTTGTCGAGGCCGATTCTCGTATCCGGTCACCCATCTCGTAACCGTCGGGTCTCATATCCGGTCGATTGTCTTGTCGGGGCCGGGCCTCGTATCCGGTCACCCATCTCGTAACCGCCGGGTCTCGTATCCGGTCGATTGTTTGGATCTCAGCCCTTCCCAAGGGTTTGGTTGTTTGGATCTCAGCCCTTCCCAGGGTGTTAGTTGTTTGGATCTCAGCCCTTCCCAGGGTGCTCACCACCTTGTTGTAGTTTGCTTGGATGCCTTCCCAGGTTCACTCCTTGTTTGGATACCAGCCCTTCCCAGGGATCATTGATTGTTTGGATACCAGCCCTTCCCAGGGGTCGTTGATTGCTTGGATACCAGCCCTTCCCAGGGATCATTGATTGTTTTGGATACCAGCCCTTCCCAGGGATCATTGATTGTTTTGGATACCAGCCCTTCCCAGGGATCGTTGATTGCTTGGATACCAGCCCTTCCCAGGGATCCTTGATTGTTTTGGATACCAGACCTTCCCAGGGATCATTGATTGTTTTGGATAGCAGCCCTTCCTAGGGATCATTGATTGTTTGGATACCAGCCCTTCCCAAGGGTTGTTGATTGGTTGGATACCAGCCCTTCCCAGGGGTCACTGATGGGTTGGATACCAGCCCTTCCCAGGGGTTGTTGATTGGTTGGATACCAGCCCTTCCCAGGGTCGTTGATTGGTTGGATACCAGCCCTTCCCAAGGGTTATTGATTGGTTGGATACCAGCCCTTCCCAGGGGTTGTTGATTGGTTGGATACCAGCCCTTCCCAAGGGTCATTGATTGGTTTGATACCAGCCCTTCCCAGGGGTCATTGATTGGATTTGAGTGATTTTTTTTGAAATGGGATGTTTGATCAGCTTCATGTCCTGGATCTCCCACCAACATCGTCCACTTACCATGCCGCAAAAGCCATCACAGTCTGATCATTCGTGAGGTTGAAAGCGACGTGCTTGTACTTCCTGAAGATTTTCATTTTGATCATACCTGTATGCATGAAAAAGATGTTATGCATGATCTGGCAGATATGTTATGGACAGATGCATGTGCACAACATATGTTTAGATAGAAATGACCCCTGTTCAATCAAATGATACGATTCGATAGTCGTCGTTTGTTTGCTAACATTTGATTGGATCACGCCTCGTCGTGAAGTGTAGTTTCTAGACTTCAACATTGGTTTGGTACTCTGCCTGTTCTTGGTCGTCTTCATTTCATCGAGTTGAGGCAGTCTGTTTCGCTCTCTGTGATGATCGACAGCTATGTTGGGCTCCTTGGCCTTTTGATCATTTCTGATGGTCGGCATGCTTTTTTCCCGCATTATATCATCCTTGTATATGCTCATGCACGTGGATCATTTGGATGTCGAGGCAGTGATAGTCAGGATTGGGGAGAGGCCCAATGACGAGAAGTTCTGTACAGCCTCAGCTTCCTTCCATTTCACGATTCTTAACTGCCCCTGCCTTGGCGCGTGTCGCTACCAAGAATTTCTATCGAAAACTCGCGATGTTGACCGTGCTGAGTTATCCACAGCTCTGCAAGATCCTGCATATCAGATGACTAACAAATGCCAAAACTTGAAAGCTCGGGCCGTTAGTGTTAGTTCAACACAAAGATATTATAATCTCAACAAAAGAGTAAATGCAGTTAAAGCACATGAAATTGAATATCTGTTGATCGCATAATCTAACAAGTTCTGAACCGTGAATGTACTAGATTGGAAGTTATTTTTAATCCCTCGTGAGTTGATGATTTTCTATTTAACGAGTTATGAAATCGTAAGAACACCTTCAAGCATTCATGGTCATTATACGTGAGTAAGGTCGAATTCAAAAGAAACTACCTTCCCTCGTCAAAGGTATCCTGTCTCCATTCTCGACAACGTTCTTGGAAGGATTGACGTCATATGACAAATGCACTGTGCGATGCAACATTCAGTAGGGGTTTCTCTTCCATGACTTCTTGTTTAAGGCCGAGAGTTTTTCGTATTATCTTTTCTCTTTATTAGCCCACTTCACTTGTCTCGTTTTCTTAGGTTATTCAAAGTTACCCATTTAACGAGTTTTGGACCAATGACTCCCAAACCAGACGGTTTTGGGGCATTATGTGTACAGACACCCCTTCGGGTTTATTTACTCGAGTAACAAAGGCCACGGTTCGAGACAAGCTGGTGATCTGCACCATTCATTCTTTGCTTGACCTTTCGCAAGATTCGTTTTCTTAGGCTTGAGTTACCCATGTAGCGAGTGTTAGGTCGGTGACTCTCAAACCAGATGGCTTTAGGGCACCAGATGCAGAGACACCCCTTAGGCTTAATTACTCGAGTAGCCCATGCCACGATTCGAATCTGCTCGGGCCTCCTCTACTGAAATGCTCGTTTTCTTAGGCTCTGAGTTACCCATGCAACGAGTGTTGGGCCAGTGACTCCCAAACCAGATGGCTTTAGGGCACCAGGTGTAGAGACACCCCTCGGGCTTAATTACTCGAATAACCCAGGCCACGATTCGAGATATTAGCTTGATAATCATTTATCATCTGACTTCTTGATATTAGCTTGATAATTATTGACTGTCTGACTATGTGTTAATTGCCATCAACGTCGTCATAGTTTTATACCCCACAACTGAAAGTTCGTGCAAATGCAAAGTGAAGACTGGCACATGAGGTCGATTCTGTCGCAAGCGTTGCTTTGAATTAAGGCTTTGTACCCGATCAAAAGGTTGAATAGCTTTCTTTGTCTAATCATACTCACGATCGTGCTCCACGGTTGCTTATCAGAATTAATCTGATTCCTATCAAGTCAAATAAAATCCCCTTTCACGCGGATCATCGTATCCCGGGAAAACTATGCTTGACAAATGCCAGATGATCGTACCGTTGAAGATTGAATTGACATGAGGTAGCATTTGATGATGATGGTGCATGTTGATGGGATTGTTGCATGGGTGCCAATTTGCACGTCATCATTTCCTGGGTAGTTGACAAATGCCCCAGTGTTAAGTTGCTTTTCTTGTGATCTCCCTCGTACTGGTCGCATCGGTAGTCGATGCGGCCCCTTACTTCTCCTCCAGGCTGTGGTACTGGGATTCTGTCGGAAAGCCATTCAGGGTAAATAGACACCGTGATGATTCCTGCTTTAAACCGCTTGACAATCTTGTCCTTTATTTTCAACCTCCAATCAGGTTTCCACGTTCTCAACTTTTGCATAATTGGTCGGAACCCTCCTTGATGGGCAGTCGATGTCCTATAACGTCTGTGGACAATCCAATCACGTCGCCACGGGACCAAGCGAACATATCTCCATACAGGCTAACAACTCGGCTATTTTTTTTTTAATGTCGAATTTGCCCCTACTCCGGGTTCTTTGTGATCGTTAGGGGTCTGATGTTTGATGGCGATGGTTTGGTCTAAGTCGGGTTTGGGTTTATCTTCGACCCCTCATTTGATCTTGTCAGTCGTATTGTCGATATCTGTCTCGTCCTGCTCAATCCCCATCAGATCGAAATCTAGCTCTATACCAAAATCGTGATCCTCCTTCAAATTTGGCCTATCGCTTGTCAGGCTAGAATGCCTCAAATCGGGGTACCTGACATAAAACAAAAATGCTTGTCATATATATAAAACATTTCAGCACATGATCTTCCTTTTGGATAACATGACAAAATGACATGAGCGTGCAGGGATTTGAAATAAAACTCAGAATTTTAAAACCCATTGATCTTCTACTGGCCGGGATTCACTGCCACATTCCTGGATTTACCCCTTCCTAGATATCACCTGCTGCCTGGTCCAACTGGCCACGGTGAGGTCAAGCAATGGAGCTCATTAGGAGGTGCATGGATCGCATTGGCATGGATCTGGCATTGATGGCATTTCCTAACATGAGCATCGGAGTCAGTTTTCATGGTTAGCCAGTAGTGATCCGTTCACATGATTTTCTTTGCCAAAAATGTTCTGCTCATATGGGCTCCGCACACATCGCCATGTACTTCGTTCATTTGTTTGTAGGCTTCTTCGGCTTCCAGATATCTCAGCAGTCCCGTAGCTAGGTCCCATTTATGCCCTTTGGTACTGTATACTCCCATGGTCTGCCGGATGACCAATTCGAGTCTCCAACTACTATCATCTTTTTGATTCCCATTCCCAGGGCTAATCTTAGTCCTAGGATGAATCCCTCGTATTCGGTCATATTATTGGAGTGGCAGAACTGTAATTTCATGGCTATCGGCCTCAGCCATTTGGATGGATGCAGTATGGACTTTACGGCCTCTTAGTTGGGTCGTAGGGGCAATCTCGCAAAACAAACAAGGGTTGTAGTTTAGTACTGTGCCAGTTACAAGTTGGCAGATGCATGTCAACACTGATGGATGATTATTATTATTAAATTTTTTTTTTATTTTTTTTTGGTGGTCGAATATGCCCCTACTCCGGGTTCATTGTGATCGTTATGCCACGCCTTCACGGTTCTCTAATCTTATCCTACAAAACAAAGTCACTGTTTGATGACAGGATAGTATTTAGAAGTTTTAGAAAACCTTGGTACGTGGCACGGATTGCCTTCCTGCAAAACCATGTCAGTATTCTCTTTATATGTGCAGGTGATGTAACCACATGTCAGTATTATGATGATGATGGTATGACAGTTGTATGACATTTACATGACATTTATTTATTTGACTGAACGATAAAAGGACATGAAGAAGCTTCCCTTTCGTTAGGTTTATCAGAGGATAACCTACCCTAGGGTTACTCTCGCGGGCTTTTCGGCATGAAGGTCCCCAAATCTTCGCAATCTACTCGTCTGAATCCTTTCGATTGGAGCGGATTTGGGTGGTGCGTTTCCTGAGCCATCTCCGGGAAGCAGCCCCTTCGAGTCCAGTAATAAGCAACCGACAGGTGTGCCTCAGGAGGAGGTACTCTCTCAACATACATTCACATTCATCGTCCTCACCGTATGCAAATGATTTCTTTAAAGTAAAGCCATTCCATTCAATCATTCATTTCATTGGACAAAACACACATTCACACCACAACAAGTAAAACGGGTCAAAATATCGCACGCAAATACACATTCATGAATTTTTAAAGGATAGGATAACATCAAGATTTGAACGCGGCTTAAGCCCTCTAATGTCCCCAGCAGAGTCGCCAGCTGTCGACGCCAAGAGGGATCGCTTCCTTCGCGGTTATTACCCTTTCCAATTTTAGCCCTTTGATTAGATGATTTTTTGGAAAAGGTCGGCACTAATGTCGACGGGATTTTGAAAGATCGTTTATTTATGATGAGCCAATTAACCAGAGTCGCCAGTTGGTATATTTGAAATGGATGTACCAACTCATCCGAGTTTCATTTTTCGTAAATCGCTGGCTCATATGTGACTCCGAATTAATTGGTCTGCAAACCGAGATTCATAGAGTTCGGGGGCTTGCTTAAGCGAGGGGAAGGTGTTAGGCACCCCCCGACTTCCGTGAAACACGGTTACCGCAATCTTGATACTTTCCTATCCTTTAATTCACAAAAAGTGTATGTGTGCGTGTGTGCCTACATGAATGTTGTGGTGAGTTTGCATGAAGAAACCATTTGGATTTTTGGAAAAGTCGTGTTTTCTTTTGGGAATGCTTTAGAATGTCTTTCGGCTTATACGAGAAAGCTTTATGAGAAAAGGTTTGATTTTAATTGTCAAAACTATGAGATTTCATTAGGTGTCGTTTTGGCAAAACAAGAGTTTTTAAACCTTCGTCAAAATAGGAATCGAGATCTATACATTGCCTTCATAAATAAAATGGCGGGCAATTTCTAGAATCACTTTAACCCTATGCACAACGGTTTAATAAAACATCATTTATTTTTTATAAAACCATTCTTGTGATGTCTTTGGAAAAACGACTTTCTTTAGCTTTTCGTTAAAGAGGAATCGACCTTCATTAGCATTCCCAATTTTTAGCCTCGTGATTCTAATAACCTAATTTGATTGATTTTATGGAAATCTTATCGTTTAGCTTGGAAATCAATTTCGTGTCATAAATCAAATCAAGCATTAAAATGCGTTGGGGCTATTCATGGGCATGTAAGCCATCAAAATAACCCCGAACGCCCACAATTGCATACTTTCACTATGACGGGGCCTTAAACACGATTCTCGCCTTGGCGTCGTTTTAAGGCCCGACGATTACATACTTACAATGAAACTACATCGCTCCTACTACTTATATCAAAATATGTCCATCATCGGATTTGGACCACGGGGTCGTGTTCCTAGGCTCACATCCAAAATTGCTAAACAACCACAAAACGGATATTACAAGAAATAACCAACACGGATAACCTAACAATGCCAAGACATCCTAAAATAGCAACCTAAAGGAACCACGCCCAATATATCACCGTAAAACAAAACAAAAAAACATTCAATAAATGAATATCATCGGGTTATTAGAAAGAATTTCGTTCTATTTGGAACCCTCACTAATAGTCCTCAATCCATGGATCCACAATAATATACAAGAAAACTACATTTCACATAACCCAATTGACAAGAAGATTAACAAAATGATATACAAAAATTGCTATAGAAATGGTCTTTTCACCTTGCAAATAATCCTCACAATGTGTATGAACTTGTATATTGAGTAGAGTAGAAAATATATGATATATAATCTTACACAAAAGATATAATTCCTCACTTTTTTCTCTCTTTTCTCTCTATTTTTCTTGCAAATTCTTGCTATTTCTTCCTCTTTTTCCGAGCTGCTGCTGCCAATTCTTTTTTCTCTTTCTCGCCTGCTAACCCCCTGTATGCTGATGAGGGAATGAGCTGAAATAGGCTGGCCAGAGCCAGCCGTAGATGGATCTGCGGCTGGCCGCTCATTGGCCGCAGATCAATCCGCGGCTGGCTGGCTTGACTTTCTCGATTTTCGTGCTACGCCTCGATTCTCGTGTCGTTACGTCGGTTTTTGCCGACAGGCTCGTATTTTGCAGTCCGGGAATTACTTGGAAGCGTGCCACATCATTCGGAATGCTCAATTCGGACAGCCTTGTTGTCACGTCGGTTTCGGTTGTAAATCGTCGCGGTGGCGTCGAGTGTCCGTACTTGTCCATCCTTTGCTCTCGCAGGCCGGTTTATTTGCCGAATTTGCCCTCCTGTCAGGGTTAGTATACGAAGTGCAAAATTTGGGTGTCTACACCAGGTTTGTGCCTCGATCGGATTCATAGACCCTTGAAATTCTGGGGGTCCAACAGCCTTGAAATCTTTAAAAGTCGTGGCCTGGGCTTGGGGTTGATTCACAAATGCTCCCGTTAGTAAGTTTACCAGCTGTTGCATTGGATTAGCGTTGGCTTCTTCATTGTTATTGGTGGATCCCTCAGGGGTCTGTTGACGGGTTTGTCTTCATGCCGGCATTTTACTGTAAAAAATTTACGCTATTAGATTATTACTCAATTACTTAAACATTTAAGTCTTAACTTAAACATTTATAAACAACACTTAACACATAACACATCTGATAAACTTTCGCATTTTATTCATTTACTGCTTCAAAACATAATAAAAATAGCATCATAGTTATTTACATCATATCATCTATCCTGACATTATAAAGTTCCAGGATTACATCATTATTCTATCCCATTATATAAAACTGGGATTTACAACTTATTAACTTCATAAATTTTCATATTAGCATATCTAATCATTATCTACGATGACATCCCACGGCGCACAGCTTCCTTGCGTTCCTGCTCCATAATACGAGTCACCATCCTTCGATCCACCATATCTGGATAACGATGAACTCGATCTAGAGCTCTATCAACTGTGGTGTGAAAAATATACTCCATCTCATCAATCTTGGCCTTCTTTCACGGCACCTCACATTCAACACGATCTGCACGATTAGCCTCCCTCAGCCAAGCGTTTTCAGCTCTAACCCACTTAGTTGACTCCTCTTTCAATTCTTCTCGTACAATTTCATTTTTAGCCAATAACTGTCCTCGTTTGTACTCAGACTGAGCTAGTCTCTGCTCAACCTCTGCAAGACGTGATGATAAGTCATGGATCTCGACATCCTTCTACTCTAGAGCGGTTTGACGTTCCATAACCTGTTCTCCTAACTCCTCCTTTTCGCTCTTAACATGAACCAGCTTTCACTCCACGTCCCCAAGACGTATATCTAGCTCCTCAATCTCACTGTTCTTCTGCTCTAAGACAGTTTGTCGCTCCGCCAGCTGCCTCTCTAACTCCTCTACTCTATCTTGCAACTCTATGTTGCGATCATACACCTGCTAGTACATCTGAATACCTAAGCAACATAGTGATATCCCCTCATGGTCTTCCTCCTCCTCCTCAACCTCTTCAGGATCCTCCTCAGGATCTGTCTCAGGCTTGTACTCGGGACCTACAACTGTGATCAATGGGGATGGCTCCCTCTGCCTAGCTGCTCCCGAACTACATGAATATCCCGGGGCTCCTCCTCCCTAGCCTGACTGGGTTCTCCTCTATCAGTCATCCTGACAACAAAATTTTAAGTTTTAATTACTACTCGATAATACTCGCGAGCACATAAGTTTGTTATCAAATAAGCACATAACACATAATCATTTTATTATCTTTTATGAATTTCCGTAATCCATTCCTTAGAACTCGATAAGAGTTTATCACCACTATATTCTCTATCTTCTAAAAGGCTACTACCCTAAGGTTTTACCCACCTAAAGGTTCATAACCTAGTAGCTCTGATACCAACATGTGACACCCCCAAATTTCGGGTACTTCAACTCCACAGATTTGGTGTTCACTATAGCATACATTCATTACTAACTACCCATGATCAAGATAATATAATTAAACTGAATAAAATATCTTCCCACAAAAGGGGTTACATCTCCAATCTCATAGATAAACAAATCCCAGGTTATCTAACCTCTATTACATTAATGCGGAGTAAAATTTGAATAAGTTTTGTTACAAGTAAACACTCAATGGATAACAGGTCTGTCGCTACTTTGGCATCTTGCCCTTGCCTTTGCTCGTGGACGGCTCGTCCGATTTCTCTGCCTTAGCTGCAATGTTTTATCGCAAGAGTGAGCAAACAATTTCCCACAAGTGTGATAACAATAACAATTTAATAACCAATAAAGAAGATTTCAATTGAGGTATAATAGTTTTCCTTAATTCACTCAATAACTAGTCAAGATCTGAAAGCTCAATAGAAAGCTTAGCTCAAGAACTGAATATAGATTCAGGATTAAAAGTGTATCTCACAAGACCTCGAACTATGTCCTAGGTTATCAAGTATTTCTACCGCAACCTTTAACAGTCTTATAGACTATGGACCATCCATCTCGTACTCAGGGGATCAGCCCTTTGTACAATGTATTGTGCACAAACATTTTAACGATGTCATGTAATTAATCCCCTATATTAGGGTTATTCATCTCAGTCTAGTATCAGAATCCGTACCAAAAAGAACTTGGTTCGGAACAATTATTAAAATATTCTAAGTCTTTAGAACGCTCATCAACTAAGGACTAGCTGAATCAATAAGGGTTTGCTAGTCATTAAAGCATTTGATTCATCAATGAAGTTGTACAATGGAATTTATAATCAAAGTCTGAATAATGATCAATGATCGTATATCAAATGACTTGAATAATACATAGGTACTTGACATGATAACAACCTTGCTTGAATAACAATAAGCTAAGGTTAATAAGTTGGCTCAATGAAATTAAACTTGCTTTAAACGAAATAACAAGATTAAGGGTGAAAAACTTGCCTCGAGCGTAGACTACAGATTTAAATAATGCTCGTCCCTTAATCACCCTATACATTTTGATTACAAAACGATAACGATAATTAGTTACAGATTCATATATATTTTAAGTCTCGTTCTTACCCTATTTATTGTACCATCTCGATTGACATTCGATATTCCACAAATATTTGTTAACAACCCTCGTGGTATCTCATTGGTCATTTAGTACCTTAATACAGGCTTTAAACATGCATATAACAACATAGCAATATCACAAAACAAATAAATAAATTTTAATATATTTTTTTCTTACTGTTCCACCGCCGGGGCGGTGGATTTTTAAACAAAACCGTCGCCGGGGCGAGGCTATCGCCGGGGCGAGAAACATAGTTCAAATATACCGCCGAGGCGACAAGACCGTCGGGGCGAGACTTCCAGTTCATTTCTACCGCCGGGGCGGTAGACTCGACTGTCACCTTCTACAGTTCGCGAACCAGTGAAAACTTAGGCCAAATTTTTCCAAATTTCCCGAATTCTACCATCCAACACATAGTTTAAACATACCCAGATATCAAATACAATATAAAACAATTACCCAACATGTTTCTAAACATTCTAACCATTATAATACACATAACCACCCAAATTGAACCAAAAAAATTCTCTGTTTAAACCAAATATTCATGTTTTAGCCATTTTAATAAAATCAACCACTGTAAACTCATCTTTCAATCATTTTAATACATTCTACTTGCGTTATTTTCGTTTTTCATCATACTATCATAACCAAATATCAATTAACCGATTAATAACCAATTTAAGCATCAATTTTCATTCATATATACCATACATGAAAGTAAAACTCTGTAAAAACAAAAACTTCCTTCTAATATGTAGACACCCAAATTTTACGTTCCTTGTACTAACCATAACAGGAGGGCAAAATCGTCAATTGAACCGGCTTGCGGGAGCGAAGGAATGGGCACAAGTGCGAGCGCCCGACACCACCGCAATGTTTTGGCGACCAAGGCTGACGTGACAAAAAATCCATCCGAAGCAGGCATTCCCGAATGAGGTGGCACGTCTCCCGGAAATTCCCGGACTGCCGAATACGAGCCTGTCAGCGAAAACCGACGTTACGGTATGAAAATCGAGGCGTGGCACGAAAAACGAGAAAGTCAAACCGTCCAGCCGCGGATTGATATGCGGCCAAATAGTGCGCTTTTTGAAAACACGGAACTCGAAACACGGAACTCGAAATCGGGGTGAGTGGAAGGCAGGCGACCAGCTAGCCTATTTCAGCCCAGTTTCGTGCAGCATACAGAGAGTTGAGCAATTGGAAGGAATTGGGAAGAAGAAAGAAATTCCAGCAGCAAAAGAGCACGGAAATTGAGAGGAAAAAGAGAGAAATTTTGCAATCAAATAGGAAGAAAAGAGAGAAAAAAAGAGAGAATTTAATTCTTTTGATTTTGATTGTATCAAATACACTCCTTATCCTATTCAAATACACAAGTTCATATCCATTTGAGATCAATTACAAGGTGAAAATTTCTATTTGTTCTAGCAATTCATGTCATATTGATTGGGTAAATTAGATGTAACTTTCATGTATCTTGTTGAACAATCATGGATTAGGGATTATTGGTGAGGGTTCCATCGGAACAAAATTCTTCCTAATAACCCGAGGATATCCAATTGATGAAATTTCTAGCTTGTTTATGGTGATTCATTGGGTGTAATTTATTTGGATTGTCATTTTCGGATATCATGGTGTATTAGATAAATCCGAGTTGGTTAATTATGTAGTATTCATTTTGTGGGCATGTCATAATCTCGTGTGAGCCTAGGAACGCGACCCCGTGGTTCAAATCCGATGATGGACGCTTTGATGTATGTAATAGATTCAAGGTGCTCGTTTTTGTAACATATAACCGTCGGGCCTTAAAACGACGCCAAGGCGAGAATCGGGTTTAAGGCCCCGTAGTAGTGAAATATGTGATTGTTGGCATTCGGGGATATTTTGATGGCTTATATGCCCGTGAATAGCCCCGACGCGTGTTTATGCTTGATTAGATTTTGAGACGCCAAAATGATTTCAAAAGATTAAACGATAAAGATCTTTTCTAAAATCAATCAAAGTAGGACATTAACATCACGAGGCTAAAAATTGGAAAGGCTAATTAATGTCGATTCCTATTAAATGAGAAGGCCAAAGAAAATCATTTTCAAACATCATCAAAAATGGCTTTTATGAATGAATGAAATATTTTATTAAACCTTTGTGCATAGGGTTAAAGACATCCTAGAAATTGCCCATCATTTTACGAAGGCAACGTATAGATCTCGATTCCTATTTTGACGAAGGTTTAAAACTCTTGTTTTGCCAAAACGACACCTAATAAAAAACCTCATAGTTTTTGACAAAAAAAAAATCAAACCTTTATCATAAAGCTTTCTCGTGTATGCCGAAAAGACATTCCGAAGCGTTCTCAAATTAAAGCACGACTTTCCCTAAAAATCCCAATGATTATTTCATACAAACTCACCACAACATTCACATAAGCACACACACACACACACCTGCACATATACACATTTCATGAATTAAAGGATAGGATAGCATCAAGATTGCGGTAACCGTGTTTCACAGAAGTCGGGGGATGCCTAACACCTTCCCCTCGCTTAAACAAGCCCCCGAACTCTATGAATCTCGGTTCGCAGACCAATTAATTCGGAGTCACACATGAGCCATCGATTTACGAAAAAATGAAACTCGGATGAGTTGGTACATCCATTTTAAATATACCAACTGGCGACTCTGGTTAATTGGCTCATCATAAAAAAACGATCTTTCAAAACCCCGTCGACATCAATGCCGACCTTTTCCAAAAATCATTTAATCAAAATTGGAAAAGACCAAAAAAGGACACGCGAAGCGAAAACCCGGCGTCGACAGCTGGCGACTCTGTTGGGGACATTAGAGGGCTTAAGCCATGTTCAAATCTTGATGCTATCTTATCCTTTAAAATTCATGGATATGTGTATGTGTGCGATATTGTGATCTTTTGTACGTTTTGTTGTGTGAATGTGTGTTTTTGTCCAATAAGTGAATATTTGAATGGGATTGCTTTACTTTTAAATCATTTGCATACGGTGAGGACGATGAATGTGAATGTATGTTGAGAGAGTACCTCCTCCTGAGGCGAACCTGTCGGTTGCTTATTACTGGACTCGAAGGGGCTGCTCCCCGGAGATGGCTCAGGAAACGCACCACCCAAATTCGCTCCAATCGAAAGGGCTCAGACGAGTAGATTGCGAAGATTTGGGGACCTTCATGCCGAAAAGCCCGTGAGAGTAACCCTAGGATAGGTCAGCCTCAGATTAACCCTACGCAGGAAAAGTTTCTTCATGCCTTTTTACATTGCACGCGTAAATGTCATGATCTCATTCATATATATACCTCCCTTGTTCGTCAAGAAGAAATTACTAACCTCTATCTTTTGCAGGGAACGACTGGGGAGATTAATAAAGCCATGTTTATCATCTGTCATTGCATTAGAGGACTACTAACTTTCTGTTTTACAGGGAAAGATTAAAAAACCCCAAAATACAGAAGTTACAGCTTTAGCATGCATCTGCATTTTTATTCCCCACAACTAAACTTCGAACCTTGGTTTCTGTAGGATTGCTCCTCAAACCCATTCGCAGTCTAAGAGGGCCCAAAACTCTATATCTGAAATGGCTGATATTCCATCTACCAATTCCGGTTCCATATCCAGGGAGGAATTTGATGACTTTAAGAAGCAGATGTTAGAAATGGCCATAATGCTAAGAGAGCAGTTGATACCCAGGCAGGAACCACCCAAGGAGGGTCCACCTAAGGGCGAGCCAGTCGTCCCAAAGGCCATTCCCGTACCAAACAAAACAGTGATTACTATCCCGGAAGAGGGAGATACAGATGACCTGCGGAAGAAAATAAGACAAATGGAGGAAACCATCCAATCTATGAAGGGCATAGGGTCCCTCGGCAGGGTTAACTATTCAGATTTATGTGTCTTCCCCGGAGCCAGATACCCGGAGAAATTTAAAATCCCCGAGTTTGAAAAATACAATGGGAAGGGGGACCCCTACACACACTTGAAAATATACATTGGAGAACTTGGGTCTTATGCTGAGGACGAAGGGTTGAGGATGCAACTGTTCCAGAAAAGCTTAATGGGGGAGGCAAGAATCTGGTATGCCCGCCTTGACAACGCCCGAATCCACAACTGGGAGGAATTATCCCATACCTTCTTAACCCAATACAGCTTTCAGGCCCAGATGGCCCCTGACAGGTACCAAATGACAAAAGTCAAGAAGCAGCCTAGGGAATCCTTCAGGGAATATGCGCAACGATGGAGGGGCATGGCCGCACAAGTGAACCCCCCGATGAGCGAATCAGAAATGGTGATGACCTTTGTAGACATTCAAGAGGCACCGTATTATAAACGAGTCATCTCGGGGATTGGAAGACCCTTTGCTGAAATGATTAAACATGGAGAGATGGTAGATATGGGGTTGAAATCGGGTAAAATCCGGGATTTTACTGCTTTAGAAACTGCTGTCGAGCAAATACAGAATGGAAACTATGGCAACACTTCCCGGAGGGTCCAAAAGAAGAAGGAAGAGGATGTCTCCCTCATCCTACAAGGGTCATCCAGAAAAACAGAAAGCCATCTTCCGGTACAGGTGCAAAGGGTAGGGCCATCCCGACAGCAGAACTTCACAGATCAAAGGGCAGAGGGGCGAAGAAGATATGAGGCCTCGCAAAATCGAGTATTCACCCCGCTCGGGGAGCCGCTTGAACGGGTCTTAGCGGTATTAGTAGCCCAAAAGAAGATAGTTGGTTTGGCACCCCCGAGTGACCCAAAGGGTAGAAGGTTTGACCCGAGCAAGCGGTGTGCATACCATTCCTGTTCCCCTGGCCATGATACACAAGACTGTTGGACTTTGAAACATCAAATCCAGAACCTGATTGACAGTGGGGAAATTGTGGTGGAACAGCCAGACTCCCCGAATGTTAAGGCAAATCCCCTGCCAAGACATGATGGAGGGGGGGTCAATGCGACCGAGGCGAGTGAAGCTGGGGGGCCGCCAAGGTTGAACTATGTGCAGAAAATTGAGGAAATGATCAACGTGATACATGACCATAGGAGTGCACGGGGAACGCCCATTAGGTTGGTAGGGGTAGGTACGAATAGCACGGAAGGACCTGTCAAGTTGACGGCTCCGAGGCCCATCATCCTTGCGGCAAGGCCGCAAATCCCTATCAGTAGTCTAAAGACTGTACCCTGGAATTATGGGGGAATGCCAGAGGAAGCGGCCAGTTGTGCTTCTGTGACGACAAAGGGGAACCCCTTATATCTTCCCGGGCGAATCCTGGATAGCCAAAAGAGAAGAAATGAAGAGATTTCCGAGGAAAGGGCCATAGAATTCTTGAAAAAGATGGATCACCCGGAAACAAGGGGGATCCAGATTTTAAATGAGGAGTCAACCCTAGCATCAGTCATGGACTTGGTGTTGTCATCCAGTGAGCATTGCAAAACCCTGACGAAGGTTCTAGAGGAGGCATACGTGCCCAAGGAAATTAGTGAGGAGGGTTTCGGCCAGCTGGTGGGCCACCTACTGGAGAACGATGTAATATCCTTTACAGATGAGGACATCCCCAAAGAGGGAAGGGGGCACCGGAAACCGCTACATATTGCGGTAATCTCCTCAGGATATATAATGAATGGGGTGCTGATTGATGGGGGATCAGCATTGAATATCTGTCCCCTCAGTACCTTACAGAAGATGAACATCAATCCCAAGCGCCTACGAGCCAGTCATGTGGTGGTACGAGCTTTCGATGGTTCTCGGAGGGATACAATTGGAGAAATTGAATTACCGGTGGAGATAGGACCCTGTACTTTTGATATATCTTTCCAGGTCCTAGATATTGCAGCCAGTTATAACATGTTATTGGGGAGGCCATGGATACACATGGCCGGGGCAGTTCCTTCCACGCTCCACCAACAAATCAAGCTAATCATCGATGGGAATCTGGTAACAATCTCGGCCGAATGTGATGACCCTTTTCCTCCTAGGTGTGGCCTGCCAGTGATCAATGTGGATGAGTCGGCGGCACCTGCCAACTTTCAAGCACTGGAGATTAGCACTCCCCACTATAGATGCCTGGGAGCTCCAGCTGTGAAACCTAGGGTCTCTCCCGAACTTACCTTTGTGGCAAAGGAAATGATAAAATTGAACTTCCAGCCTGGACAGGGGTTAGGAAGGAGCAGTCAGGGAATCACCGAGCCCATCCATCTACCACAGCAGATAGGCAAAACAGGATTGGGATACCATGAGGGCGTAGCACGGAGACACCGTCGGGGTGCGGCTCCGATTCGACTAGCTGGCAGTCCAGTGACCAAAGTCGACAATGAACAGGGGATCAGCGAGCCTGTGATTGGGGCAGGGAATGAAGAATTAACCCCCGCACGTGATGGGTCGGCCCGGAGGGAAAGTTTCCTGCAAGAAGTCGCAAAGGAGTTTGAAACCAAGTGCTACATCCCCGGACAATCAACAAGCAGTAGGTAGGGGACGAATATTATCGCACCATCGGAAGCCCAACAGGTTGTTCCTGTCATCAATTGGGCAGGGCTGATTATTCCTGGAGAGGATAGGAAGGAGGACTCAGGTGACGTATCCGTAATCATCGGGGAGGTGTCCGATGTAAAGCCCCCTTTTATCCAGCGCATTTCATCTGACCTGACCGTCGACAACTGGACCATGAAACCAGTAATATCCAAACAAGGGTAAAACCCGATGTCAGGGTGGTAGACCTCAGAGGATGGGGGAATGAAGAAGTTTTATTTTTGTTGTTGTTTTATTTCTGCATAATTATGTCGTTTCTTCGTGTTATTTTGAAAATGCGATCGTCGTGAAAAATGATTCATATATGACAAGTATTTTGTTTCATGTCAGGTGTACCAATTTGAATAATCCTTGCCTAACAAATGGTCTTTCAAATTTGAATGATGATTATGATTTTGACATTGAGCTGGATTTCGATTTAATGGGCATTGAACAAGACGAGACAGATTACGACGACGCGCCTGACGAGATCAAAGGATGGGTCGAGGATAAACCCAAACCCAACTTGGACCAAACCGTCACCATTGATATTGGAACCCTTGACAAGCCAAAGGAACTCAAGATAGGGACGAACCTTACCCCTAGCCAAAAAACTGAAATGACTGAGTTGCTAAAACAATATGAGGATGTCTTTGCCTGGTCTCATGAGGATATGATCGGATTGTCCACCGACATTGTGGTACATCGATTACCCATCAAGGAGGGTTTCAGGCCTGTCAAGCAAAAATTAAGAAAGTTGAAACCGGAGTGGAGCTTAAAAGTAAAGGAAGAGATCATCAAGCAGTTCAGGGCGGGAATCATTATGGTGTCCACTTACCCGGAATGGCTGTCCAATGTAGTCCCAGTGGCTAAGCCTGGAGGAAAGGTGAGGGTATGTGTAGACTACAGAGATCTAAACAAGGCCAGTCTCAAGGATAACTTCCCGGTGCCTTTCATACACATCCTGGTAGATAACACAGCCCAGTACGAAATGTACTCTTTTGTGGATTGCTTCGCGGGATATCATCAGATAATGGTGGCGGAAGAAGATTGGGAAAAGACCGCATTCATCACCCCCTGGGGCACTTTCTGCTATAGGCGATTGGCTTTTGGCCTCACAAACGCGGGGGCTACTTATCAGAGAGCCATGATGGTCTTGTTCCACGATATGATGCATAAGGAGATAGAGGTCTACGTGGATGACATTATTGTGAAATCGAGGGTAGAATCTGATCATGTAACCCATCTCAAAAAGTTATTCGATCGGCTCAGAAAATATAATTTGAAACTCAATCCAGCCAAGTGTGCTTTCGGAGTGCAGTCGGGTAAGCTCTTGGGATTCCTGGTTAGTGATCGAGGCATTGAGTTGGACCCAGCAAAGATTAAGGCCATTGTGGATATGCCAGCGCCTCACACAGAGAAGGAGATAAGAGGATTCCTCGGGAGGATAAACTTCATCAGTCGTTTTATATCCCACTTGACGACTACATGCGAGCCCATTTTCAAACTGTTAAGAAAGGGGGTTTCCCAAGAGTGGAATGAGCAATGTCAGAAGGCTTTTCAGACCATTAAAAAGCAACTGACTGAAGCACCAGTGCTGGTACCCCCGAAGGATGGGATCCCTCTGTTTATGTATATATCGGTAAATGCCATCGCGATGGGATGTATGCTGGGACAGAAAAATGAGGCGGGTAAAGAGCAGGCCATCTATTACCTCAGCAAAAGATTTGGCCAATGTGAGCAGAATTACACTCCCATCGAGAAGACCTGTTGTGCTCTGGCCTGGGCCGCAGGGAGATTACAGCACTACCTCCATGGGCATACGACGTACCTGATATCAAGAATGGATCCCCTGAAATATATTTTTGAAAGGCCCATGCTGAATTGTCGGTTAACAAGATGGCAGTTAATCTTACAACAGTTCGACATGGTGTACGTGACTCAGAAGGCCATGAAAGGGCAGGGAGTTGCAGATCAGTTGGTAGAAACCCCGTCAGGAGGGATGGAGCCATTGGAAACTCCTCTTCCGGGCGAAGATATATTTTGGGTATCACGCGAGAAATGTGATGACGAGGGACAGTTCTGGAAGCTATATTTTGATGGTGCCATGAATACCGAAGGGGCAGGGGGCGGAGCGGTCCTGGTCTCTATCACCGGAGAGCAATACCCTGTGGCCACTAAACTGCATTTCAGCAATTCGAACAACACCGCTGAATACGAGGGATGTATCTTGGGATTCCGCTTGGCTCGCGGCATGGGAGTGAAGAGACTAGCGGTGTTTGGGGACTCAGAATTGGTAATCAGACAGGCAATCGGGGTGTACAACACTAAGGAGCTTCGGTTACTTCCATACCATCGTTGTGTTACCCAGTTGATGCAAGAGTTCGAAGATATCGCTTTCCGCCATATTCCCCGGGGACGGAATGACTTTGCCGATGCATTGGCAACTCTGGCCTCCTTAATCCACGTAATCAAAAACAGGGATAATCCACAGATTGAGATAGCAGTACGGAATGCTCCGGCGTATGAGGAACATGTGGCAGTGTTATCAGACGAGGTGGTGTTGCCAAAGCAGCCCTGGTATCACGACATAAGGGAATATCTGAGAGATAGGTCCATTCCCGACCAGGTGAGTCGAACTGAGAGGATGAGAATTCAAAAGATGGCGATGAAATTTTATCTGAGCGGGGATTCACTCTACAAGAGGGATGCTGGTTTGGGACTGTTGCAGTGCGTAGATGAAACACAGGCCCGAAAGATTATGAATGAAATACATGGTGGTGTGTGTGGGCCACATATGAGTGGACCGATGCTGGCCAAAAAGATCTTGAGGACCGGGCATTATTGGTTAACTCTGAAAGCCGATTGCGATGATCATGTAAAACGGTGTTATCAATGTCAGGCGCACGGTAATGTGATCCATACGCCTCCCAATGAATTGCACTATATGACCTCCCCGTGGCCATTTTCAATGTGGGGAATGGATGTAATCGGACCAATAGAGCCCAAGGCAAGCAACGGGCACCGATTCATTTTCGTCATGATCGATTACTTCACCAAATGGGTAGAAGCAGCTTCTTTCCCCAAAGTAACTCAGGAGGTCATCGTCGGGTTCATCAGGAATAATGTCATTTGTCGATACGGGCAGCCTGAGGTTCTGGTCTCTGACAATGCCAAGAATTTAAACAACGCCCTCATGAAGGGACTGTGTGACCAGTTCAAGATCAAGCACCTCAATTCCGTCATTTACCGTCCTAAGATGAATGGGGCAGTGGAGGCTGCAAATAAGAACATCAAGAAGATCATGGCAAAAATGTCTGCTAATCATCGGGGATGGCCGGAACTGCTACCCTCACTCTGCTGGCATACCGAACATCAACGCGTACTTCTACAGGGGTGACCCCTTACGCTTTGGTGTATGGAATGGAGGTCGTTCTGCCAGTTGAGGTTGAAATGGCGTCCCTCAGAATAGTGATCGATGCTCAGATAAGTGAGGAGGATTGGATGCAAAGTCGATACGACCAATTGACCCTAATTGATGAAAGAAGGGTGGCTGCTGTTTGGCACGGTCAGTTATATCAACAAAGGATCTCTCGATCATACGACAAAAGGATAAGACCTCGGAAGTTCAAGGAAAATGATTTGGTGCTAAAAAGAGTCATGCCTTGTCAGGACGAAGCCAAGGGGAAGTTCGCCCCGAACTGGGAAGGGCCATTTGTGATTAAGAAAGTGCTATCCGGAGGAGCCCTCATGTTGCAAGAAATGGATGGGGAGGTATTTCCACAACCTCTCAACTCCGACTCGGTGAAGCGGTTCTACGCTTGAATCATCAATTTTTCCTTTTCTTTGAAGGAGCGAACTACGTAGGACCTGATCTCCCAACTTGTGGGGGTACGTAGGCAGCCATCATGGCGTGGTCCGATCCCTTAAAAAATAATCATTTCCCTAACCAAAACCAATTTTCGATAGCCAGATAAAACCTTCCTACACCCTCAAAACCTTCCCAAAACCAGCTGCCTAACCAGCTTCATCCCAAGGGACATAACCCTGATCCAACCAAACAGTTATCCAAAATCTGAGATTCAATCCGATGAAATCAAAAGGTGTGCGGCAATATCTGTCAAATCTCCATCAAGACTTGAGAAGAGAAAAAAGGCGAAATGTCAAAATCATGGTCAACTGGATAAAATGGGGATCCAATGAAAGGCAATGATACGACAAAAGGGGAAAATGACTAAATTTAAATGCATGTCTATATATATAAGTCATTTTATTACAAGATTGTTCTTTCGATAACTGATGAAACTAACATAGTCTATGCAGGAAATAAAATATTCTACAAATCTGAAACTAGCTGAAGCAGGATGGTCAAGGTGGTGGATAGATCTGAAGCATCAGCATCTCCTGCAATCTGCTGCCCCATCATATCAATACGATCCAGTAAAGTAGTGGCTCGGCTGACAGTCCCAAAATGAGCATCTACAACTGCCCTGGTCTGAAATACAATGGCCTCTCTGTCAGCAATGGCAGTGTCTATAGCCCGAATGGCATCATCTCTCTCGACAAGAGCGGCATCCTTCTCGGCCTCAGCAGTAATCAGGGCCAGGTGGAGTCGGCTATCCTCAGTAGCCCAACTTGGGGCAGAATCAGCTAAGACGGGGTGGTATGTGGTATCCTCTGGGAAAATCACTCAAGAGTCATCAAAGGCCCCAGTCTGACTCAAACCAGCCGGATCCAAGTCTCCGCGCAACCACTGCACGTAAGCAAATGTCTGGATGTGACAGCTCTCACTGTATTCGGCAAAGATCCTGCGAGACCAAAGATCGTATACCCGCAGTAGATCCCTCTCTGAACGGGATGATATAAGAAATCGGTAGGCGGCTGCACCCGCGAAGGGGTGTAAATCCTGTGTCTGATCAAACTGCCCCATAACCGCCAGGGGATGATAAGTCGTCACGCCCCTCAAGCCAGCAATGGGGATGAAGTCCAGGTCGGGCACATGAGTCAAGAAGCTCATAAAGGAGTAGTAGCCCAAGTAGACCAATAGATGAAAGGGATCCTCAATGACAGACAAAACTGATGTCCAGGAGGCCACATCAGTACAGCTCACGGGACGAAACGAAAACTGCGTGGTTGTGTCATGGCTGAAGCAAAACCCTTGGCGACGGAAATGGCCGATGGGACTAAGATGACTCATGAACCACATATACAATAGGGTCGAACTCCCTCTGAATACCCTGCCTCGGAAGGATTGACAGTATGAAGCTGACATATAGGTATCCGCCAATATCATGGGAAGAATGGTGTAGTCCTCCTGAAGGGCTCGAACAGCCGCGACAACTCGCATGTCCAACTGATCAGGTCCTGCGGGCAAGTACAAAACTGAGACGACACAGGCCATCAGAACGTCTACTCGTGAAGCGCCCCAGCGCTCCTCAGATACAGAAAAATCGCCGAAGAAAAGATGAAAACTGTCAGGTGAACCAAATCGGTCAATCAAGAACTGAAGGGGAACCATATGGTCTGATGTGATCACCGGTAACAAGACAGCCCTCCGCAAACCGGTAAAGGTCAAGAACTGACGGCGCATGGAACCAGCCGTGACCCTGGCACAAGGTCTATCCAAATGCAAGTCGGTGAAGCGAGCATACTCCTCGAGGGTGGGGGTCAGCTCTACCATCCCTAACCTGAACGCCTGACGGGCAGGCGCCCAATAGCTCAGAATACCCTCCACAAAGCCCACTGGCACCTGAAAGGTTAATAAGGACCAAGAATGGCCCAGAAGACCGTCTGCGATGACCCTGTCGGCCGGCAATAAACTGTCCAACCAGCGGAGGAGACTGCCAACCAACCCTGTGGAAGGAATGAAATCCAAACGTACCACGGCATCTGAGGACGACATCTGTGGAAAAATAGTATCAAAAAGACTGTACAGGGGTCATTTTCTATCCATAAATAAGAAAAGCATACATCATACAGTTAATAATAAAACAAATGAAGATCATAGAGATAAACGAGAAATACTGTGCATGATATAAATAAATGAATTCAGTACATAGTGCATAAAATAAAAAATAAGTCCAAGCAGGTACAGGTACAAAAGCCCTATCCTATCCTGATCTAAATAAAATCAATCTCATCGATAAAAGCAGGATCCTCAAACTGATCCCCTGGGGTCGTCGAGGTCGGAGGACCGAAGTTCATATCCGGAATGTAGGGCTGCGCTGTGGCATCAGACGAGCTCGGGCCCGCATCATAACCCGTACCGTCAGGATCATAGGCATAAGCATCCTCTAGAGTCCGGCCCAGCACCTGAAGCTATAGAGACAACTGGTCCACCTGGCGAGTCAAAGTGGCGATCTGCTCGGCATGAGTGGGAGTTCGAACGCAGGCTGCCCAGTCAGTCACCATCACCGAGCCGGGGACCATATCCCCGAGGAAGAATGTGGCCCGGGTCTGAGGACCAATGTTGTGGGGCACCCACCCGGGTCTGAGGACCACTGTTGTGGGGCACCCACCAAGTACGGAAGGCATCACTGGTACTGGGACCCGTCGAAAGCATCCGGCCGTCCTCCCCTGCAAGCATGATCTCTGAAGGCTGAGAATCCAGCGGCCAGGAAGTAGCGAAAGGAAGGGAGTGCGGGATGCGGATCTCTCCGGTAACGCATCTGAAGGCGCGCTCCCCCAGGTACATAACCCATCCTCCAACACTCTGCAAAGTGAGGCGACGGGTGGAAAGTGCAAACTCCGGGCCGGTAGGATGCCCATCTATAAACCCCACATCCAGATGCTCAGAAAGATAAGGCCTCCAGACGACCCCTGCAGCCGTGATCAGCTCCAGCTGGATGCGGCAGTGTGCAAAGCTGCCAGATACCGGGACCTCCTCCAGGGTGCTATGATGCCATCGCCGACCCCGGGGATAGGTGTCCAAGCCAAGAGTGGTGACAGGCCTCAGACATGGGAGACGCTCGTAGGCCCAGAACTGCGAACAGAAATAGTGAAAAGCATGAGTAACCTATAAATGCAGAAAAGGGAAATAAATGAAGGAAAGTCCAATAAAAAGAGGGAAAGAGAAACCTCACCAGCAGGAAGTGATAAAATCCGAGCCAAGCATCTGTCTGGCCCTCCGAGCGTAGACGCATACCGTGGAGGAAATAGGCAAAGGTGAATGACCCCCAGTCATAGTCACTGATGCGGTCCACGTCTCTGACCGCTCCCACGACGCTGAAATGAATGGTGGAGGTGTTGTTCCCTAGGAAACAACCCCTCATGATGGTCAGGAACAGGCGTCGGAGCAGAATATCCCGAGTACCCTGATCCGCTGGAATGGGCAGCGCGTAGAGACCCCCGACAGCATCAATAGCCAAGGCACCGGATCGAATACTACGGGCCTTAAAGACCCGGTCCTCGGCTGCGAAGCCCAATAAAGCCCGGACCTCCGCAGGAGTGATGTCGAGGTCTAGAGGAACGCGGGACCCGGTAAACTCTATGCCCGTAATGTACCTCCAGTCCCATGGAGTCAGCACTGAAAGTAATATGCCCTCAAGCCAATTATATTTGATGTAATAAGCATTTACTATGTAATCTTATTCAAATATTAATAATAGAATAAAAGGCATATTTTATCCATGTTAATTGGTTGAATTAATAAATGTGATGAACCCATAGTTTTTGAGCAATGTTTTTAGAATCATGATGAGATCATGCTAGTGAGATCTAAATTGAAGAAAGCTCAAAACTAAAATGTTCCTAATCGTTGGATCACTAATATTGGGATTATTGATCCGGATAGATTAGTACATACTATGCTTGATCTTTAGAAGATAATGATTGATCTCATAATCATTTGTGTGAAGACACTAAAGCAAGTATGTAGGTGCTTGTTAGAGAATAAGTTCACTGAACGTGACTCGCTTAAAGAACCCTAATGGAGTGTTATTCACCTGTCAATAGGGAAGTTCTTAAGTGATAGTTGTACAAGTGATCCTTGGACTTGAGATCATCATAGTACCTTGTGTATGTTAAGTTATACTTTGTCATATTCCTTAATACCTTAGGGTATGTCATAGGGTATGTACGGGTATAATAAAATATACACGGAGGTAGGTGAATGATCGACAAAGGATCTACCACTTCTGATAAAGGGAGAGAATGTTCTATGCGATTTGATAAATGACAGCTCAAAAATTCCTGGCCAGGGTTGAATGAAAATTAGAAAGGAGTTTCTAATTTACATTAATCGGAGTTGTGCATTCTTAAATCGAAATGCATATGATTAAATAAAATAAAACTTGTCAGTAATTCCATGTCTTATATTTAATCGGGACATTGTATGATAGAAGGATTGAATTGTACGGTAACTATTACTGAATAGGTTCTATGTGATTAAACGTTGATTTCATATTATACGGATAGTCATGATACATTATCGTAAGGTGTCACTCATGATGTAGAATAAATATTATTTATTTATATATGAATTAAAGGAGTTTAATTCATTATAAATAATATTAGAATTGTTCTAATTTATTTATTCTACTACCGGCATAATATTGAACCTAAAGGGTCACACCGCAAAAGAAATATATTATTTAGAAACAATTGGCTTAATGATATATTTGGAGAAATATTGAATTATAAATTAATAAGAGAAATCTTATTATTATTATTATTATTATTATTATTTAATTCCTAATTAGATTGGGAATTGAATTAATACATTTATTGCTAAAGAGTTTAGTTGTAATAAATGCTCCTACAAATGCAAATGCAAATGAAATGCAAATGCAAATGAAATTCAATTTCTAGATTAATATGTGTTACTTGCTTAATGTTGATTAAACAAGTAACATATGTTATGTGTGAAATGAAGCCTACATGTGGGTTAGGAGAATATGTATACATGTAAGTATACAACTAGAATGATTAGATGAATACTTGCATTATTATTTGCAAGAGATCATGAGATGAACCCTAATAGAGATTAGGAAAAATCAATAATTATTCTTGAATTTCTTAAGAGTTAAGAAAGAAAGAACTATTTGGATTAGCCATCCTTGATTTCTAGGAAATCATAATTTGTTTCTTCATTAATCATTTCTTGGTGGATCACCTTTAGAGTGCTTCATACACTTTGAAGCTAGTGTTTAATCCAAGGAGCAAAGAAAGGAGGAGCTTGAAGAAATCAACAAGGAGTAGATCTTGTAGCGATTCAAAGGTTGGATCTATTAAGGTATATTTCTTGTTCATCTTCTTCTTCAATTAATAGCTATGCATAAGGTGATTCATGGATAAGTTGCAAAAAATTTAATTTCCATTTTTCGTTGCGTATTACAATTAGATTGTGATTTTGCAAACTTACAAGCACAACCTCGCAGTCAAGAAGGTGAAGAGACTGCGTCTGGTGGAACCAGCGCTCGGTAAGGCCCTCATGTAACCCCAGGGGCACTGCCGGGGGATGATAGTGAAGAAGTGACGGAAGCCCCAAGAATCCACCATCGCCCGGTAGTCGCTGTGCAGAGCCGTGTAGAGGGAGTAGATGTTGAACCAGTTGCCCCTCGGCTGGGTAAACTCGGGTACCTGGGGCAATCACCAAGGGGTCAGTCCGGATAAAAGGAGAATTGAGAAATTGAGAATAAAATCAGAATAGAATTGGATATACCTCGTTAGCCACAAGAGATGTTGAGGGGTGTCGACTGAGATCCCGACCCAGAAGATCGGGTATCTGCACAGGGGCGCCAGAAGAAGCCTGATGAGTAGATGGAGCCGGTGTGCTGGAGGATGGCCACTCTGCCGCGACCTCCGGAGGGACAGCCTCCTCAACGTCCGGATGATCGGGACGGATGACAGCCTCCGCCAAGCGACGAGCCTGACGGGTCCGAGGAGGAACTGGGACAGGTGCAGCCCTACGGCGGCGAACACCCGAGGTCCGTGACACGGAGGAGCTACTATGAGCATTGGGATCCATAGCTGGAACAGAACAGGCAAGGAGGAAGGTAAGTTCCCTTTTGAATTATGTCACGAATATTCTAAATTCCTACCCTCATCATATAATTAATGCAACATGGTGCATGTTTGTGGTATGTGCATTAAAAAAAAAAAAAATCGGCAGAGTTCCGTTTGTAATATGGACATCCCAGGCATAAGCCAAACATGTTTTCCATCAATCCAAGCCTCAAACAGATCAAAATTGCATTCATAAGTGTAATTACAGCATGTAATGCATGATTTTCTTGCAGGAAAGGAATAAGAGTATGTGGGACCGCATCATGAGCATAAAATAGGACTCACACAGTTGATACATAGCATGTATATATGATCATACATAATATAGCACTATAAAGCATACATCTTCTATCTATAGCATGTAAATAGCCAAATGTATAGCAAAACGTTGACGAAATTGAAAAGTGAACGGTCAAAGTGTTACCTGTAGCGCGTAGAACGATCCTACCGGAGTAGTTTTTGCAGAAAAGTTGGGAAACTCGACAAAGGGTCCTTGCAAACGAGCAAAATCGCAGGAATCTATGTGGGGTACGAAGTGAAAGTGACAGATCTGGAAGCGGCGAGCCGCTTATGAATCCCGATCTTAGCCGCAGATCCATCTGCGGCTGGCCGCAGATCCATCTGCGGCTGGCCGCAGATCCATCTGCGGCTGGCCCTGGTGGGTCCCCTTGGTTCCCTTGCAGCCGTTTGATGTGTCTAGAGAAAATGAATTACGAGATGGGTGACCAGCGATGATACCCGGCCCCGACAAGACAATCGACCGGCGACGATAACCGGCGATTACGAGATGGATGTCCGGCGACGAAAACCGGCTCCGACAAGATAACCAACCGGCGACGATAACCGGGGGTTACGAGATGGGTGACCGGCGACGATACCCGGCCCCGACAAGACAATCGACCAGCGACGATAACCGGCGATTACGAGATGGATGTCCGGCGATGAAAACCGGCTCCGACAAGATAACCAACCGGCGACGATAACCGGGGGTTACGAGATGGGTGACCGGCGACGATACCCGGCCCCGACAAGACAATCGACCGGCGACAATAACCGGCGATTGCGAGATGGATGTCCGGCGACGAAAACTGACTCCGACAAGATAACCAACCGGCAACGATAACGGGGGGTTACGAGATGGGTGACCGGCGACGATACTCGGCCCCGACAAGACAATCGACCGGTGACGATAACCGGCGATTACGAGACGGATGTCCGGCGACGAAAACCGGCTCCTACCAGATAACCAACCGGCAACGATAACCGGGGGTTACGAGATGGGTGACCGACGACGATACCCGGCCCCGACAAGACAATCGACCGGCGACGATAACCGGCGATTACGAGACGGATGTCCGGCGACGAAAACCGGCTCCGACAAGATAACCAACCGGCGACGATAACCGGGGGTTACGAAATGGGTGACCGTCGATGATACCCGGCCCCGACGAGACAATCGACCGGCGACGATAACCGGCGATTACGAGACGGATGTCCGGCGACGAAAACCGGCTCCGACAAGATAACCAACCGGCGACGATAACCGGGGGTTACGAGATGGGTGACCGACGACGATACCCAGCCCCGACGAGACAATCGACCAGCGACGATAACCGGCGATTACGAGATGGATGTCCGGCGACGAAAACCGGCTCCGACAAGATAACCAACCGGCGACGATAACCGGGGGTTACGAGATGGGTGACCGGCGACGATACCCGGCCCCGACGAGACGATCATCAGCCTCGACACCCTTTTCTGAATGATTGGCATCAATTGCATCTTACGTTGCATCATAAATCATATGTGTTGCATCACGTATCCATTGGCATCCTTGTGCATTGTCATTCATGCATCGAGTGTCTATTCTTTATCCTGTTCATTTTCATTAAACATTGCATGAACATGATAAAGAGGGGCAGCTGTAGACACCCAAATTTTGCGTTCCTTGTACTAACCATAACAGGAGGGCAAAATCGTCAATTGAACCAGCTTGCAGGAGCGAAGGAATGGGCACAAGTGCGAGCTCCCGACACCACCGCAATGTTTTGGCGACCAAGGCTGACGTGACAATAAAGCCATCCGAAGCAGGAATTCCCGAATGAGGTGGCACGTCTCCCGGAAATTCCCGGACTGCCGAATACGAGCCTGTCAGCGAAAACCGACGTTACGGTACGAAAATCGAGGCGTGGCACGAAAAACGAGAAAGTCAAACCGTCCAGCCGCGGATTGATCTGCGGCCAAATAGTGCGCTTTTTGAAAACACGAAACTCGAAACACGGAACTCGAAATCGGGGTGAGTGGAAGGCAGGCGGCCAGCCAGCCTATTTCAGCCCAGTTTCGTGCAGCATACAGAGAGTTGAGCAATTGGAAGGAATTGGGAAGAAGAAAGAAATTCCAGCAACAAAAGAGCACGGAAATTGAGAGGAAAAAGAGAGAAATTTTGCAATCAAATAGGAAGAAAAAAGAGAAAAAAAGAGAGAATTTAATTCTTTTGATTTTGATTGTATCAAATACACTCCTTATCCTATTCAAATACACAAGTTCATATCCATTTGAGATCAATTGCAAGGTGAAAATTTCTATTTGTTCTAGCAATTCATGTCATATTGATTGGGTAAATTAGATGTAACTTTCATGTATCTTGTTGAACAATCATGGATTAGGGATTATTGGTGAGGGTTCCATTGGAACAAAATTCTTCCTAATAACCCGAGGATATCCAATTGATGAAATTTCTAGCTTGTTTATGGTGATTCATTGGGTGTAATTTATTTGGATTGTCATTTTCGGATATCATGGTGTATTAGATAAATCCGAGTTGGTTAATTATGTAGTATTCATTTTGTGGGCATGTCATAATCTCGTGTGAGCCTAGGAACGCGACCCCGTGGTTCAAATCCGATGATGGACGCTTTGATGTATGTAATAGATTCAAGGTGCTCGTTTTTGTAACATGTAACCGTCGGGCCTTAAAACGACGCCAAGGCGAGAATCGGGTTTAAGGCCCCGTAGTAGTGAAATATGTGATTGTTGGCGTTCGGGGATATTTTGATGGCTTACATACCCGTGAATAGCCCCGACGCGTGTTTATGCTTGATTAGATTTTGAGACGCCAAAATGATTTCAAAAGATTAAACGATAAAGATCTTTTCTAAAATCAATCAAAGTAGGACATTAGCATCACGAGGCTAAAAATTGGAAAGGCTAATTAATGTCGATTCCTATTAAACGAGAAGGCCAAAGAAAATCATTTTCAAACATCATCAAAAATGGCTTTTATGAATGAATGAAATATTTTATTAAACCTTTGTGCATAGGGTTAAAGACATCCTAGAAATTGCCCATCATTTTACGAAGGCAACGTATAGATCTCGATTCCTATTTTGACGAAGGTTTAAAACTCTTGTTTTGCCAAAACGACACCTAATAAAAAACCTCATAGTTTTTGACAAAAAAAAAAATCAAACCTTTATCATAAAGCTTTCTCGTGTATGCCGAAAAGACATTCCGAAGCGTTCTCAAATTAAAGCACGACTTCCCCTAAAAATCCCAATGATTATTTCATACAAACTCACCACAACATTCACATAAGCACACACACACACCTGCACATATACACATTTCATGAATTAAAGGAAAGGATAGCATCAAGATTGCGGTAACCGTGTTTCACGGAAGTCGGGGGGTGCCTAACACCTTCCCCTCGCTTAAACAAGCCCCCAAACTCTATGAATCTCGGTTCGCAGACCAATTAATTCAGAGTCACACATGACCCAGCGATTTACGAAAAAATGAAACTCGGATGAGTTGGTACATCCATTTCAAATATACCAACTGGCGACTCTGGTTAATTGGCTCATCATAAAAAAACGATCTTTCAAAACCCCGTCGACATCAATGCCGACCTTTTCCAAAAATCATTTAATCAAAATTGGAAAAGACCAAAAAAGGACACGCGAAGCGAAAACCCGGCGTCGACATAATACATACTTTCATGGATTAATGCCTTCTAATTGATTTATAATCATCACATAATCATCTAATACATGTTTACTATCAATTACAAACAAGTAATTCATGTATTTAGCATAAAATTCATATACAGAAAAATAGAATTCATATACAGAGAAGTAAATTAAAAAGAAATAAAGTGAAGAATTCAAAAAGGATTATACCTTCTATTTGCTTAGAAAAATTTGATCAATTCTCCTTGTTAGAATTCCTACTTTCCAATCTCCAAACTCTTCTCAATTCTCTCTTCTAATTCTCTCTTCTTCTCTGTATATTATTCCTTCTTTTTTTTAAACTCTGTGTTTTCTTATCGTTTAACAACTGACAAGCTTTTAACAAAAATAAAAACTGATGGCTAAAATAATAACGTATATTCTCTAATTAAGCCATCAGTTATAAAAATTCAAAAGCCATAAGGCTTGTTTGGCAAAACCAAAATTGAAATAACTCATTATTTCCAACCAAAGGTCATAAGGCCTTGTTTGGTTTGACGAAAATAAAAACTCTTTCTATTTATTTTAATAACATATAGTTTTAATTGTCACACTTTTAATTTAATTGAACTTATTATTAAATAAATTCAATTAAACCTTACTAACTTAAATAATAACTTTATTTATGCAAACAATAGCACCAAATAAATTATCTTATTCAAATAAATCATTTATTCACATGAATCATTTTATCATCTAATTTAATTATTAAATTAAACACATCAAATAACATTTAACATAATTAACTCAACATGAACTATTCCACAATAACTTAATAAATTATTTATTTAACTCAATAAATTAATAAAAATATTTATATAACTCAATAAATATTTTTATTTATTCACAAAAAATTGCATTCGTTACATCTTTCTCTCCTTAAAAGGATTCTGTCCCCAGAATCACAACGCAATAAATTCATCCGTTACATTATCCCCTCCTTACAAGGATTCTGTCCCCAGAATCACGATACAAAGATTAAACAAATAATTCAGGATAATTTTGCATCATTTTCTCTTCGAGTTCCCACGTAGCTTCTTCAGCACTGTGGTTCCTCCAAATTACCTTAACAGAAGGTATCACTTTATATCTGAGAACCTGCTATTTCCTGTCTACTATCTGTACAGGTATCTCTTCATAGAATAAATCTTTCTCAAACTGTACCGGTTCATATTCTATGACATGTTTATAATCAGACTTATACGGTCGTAGCACCGATATGTGAAAAACATTATGAATGTGGTATAACTCGGGAGGTAAAACTACCTCATAAGCCACCTCGCCTACTCATTTCAGCACCTCGAAGGGTCCAATAAATCGCGGACTGAGTTTACCCTTTTTACTGAATCTGATTTTTCCTTTCCAAGGAGATACTTTGAGGAACACAAAACTCCCGACTTCAAATTCGTGATTTTGACGATGTTGATCCGCATATTTCTTCTGCCTGTCTTGAGCAGCTAACAATCTGGCTCTTATCACCTTAACAATTTCAGCAGTTTGTTTTACCAGCTCGGGTCCCAATAGTCGACGTTCACCAACCTCGTCCCAACATAACGGAGTTCTGCACTTTCTTCCGTACAAAGCTTCATATGGCGGCATTCCAATACTCGCGTGATAACTATTGTTATAGGCAAACTCGACCAGAGGTAAATGATCGTCCCAGTTACCTTTAAAATCCATGACGCACGCCCGAAGCATATCCTCCAATGTTTGAATTGTTCTTTCGCTCTGGCCATCGGTTTGAGGATGGTAAGCTGTACTCATTCTCAACTGCGTCCCCAAACAAGCTTGCAGACTCTTCCAAAATTTTGATGTGAAACGTGGATCTCTGTCTGACACAATTGATACTGGAACTCCGTGCCTCGAAATAATTTCGTTGATGTATAATTTGGCCAGTTGATCCAGAGTGAATCTGATTTTGATAGGCAACAAATGTGCTGATTTCGTCAGTCTGTCCACTATGACCCATACTGCGTCATAACCCTTCTGATTAGTTGGTAGCCCTACCACGAAGTCCATCGTGATATGCTCCCACTTCTATTCTGGTATCTCCAAGGGCTGTAACAAACCACTTGGTCGTTGATGCTCTGCTTTGACCCTCTGACAAGTGAGACACTTCGCAATGCACTCAACAACCTCTCTTTTCATGTTTGGCCACCAAAAATGTTGTCGAAGATCCTGATACATCTTTGTACTTCCCCGGTGTATCGAAAATCTTGAGCTATGAGCTTCGTTCAAAATCTCTTCTCTGATCTCCAGCACTGACGGAACCCAGATTCTGCCTTCCAATCTCAGCAACCCTTTGGTGTCGATTTTGTATTTAAGCTCCTCTCCCTCAAGCACTCTTTTCCGTATCTTAACACATTCCTCATCCTGAAGTTGCGCTTCCTTCACTTTTTCCACCAAAGTTGGTTGGGTTTCCAGATGAAACAATTTTTCATTAGGCTCTGCCAGACCCTTTACCTCTAACTCCAATCTAACCATTTCTGCTACACGCTTCTCCTGAGCAGTTAACAAAAATAATTTCTCCCGACCTTTTCTACTCAAAGCGTCGGCAACCACATTAGCCTTCCCTGGATGGTATAGAATTTCACAATCATAGTATTTGATCAATTATATCCATCTCCTCTGCCGAATATTCAAATCCTTCTATGTGAAAATATACTTTAGACTTTTATGGTCTGTATATATTTCACACTTCTCCCCATAGAGATAGTGTCTCCAGATTTTTAAAGCAAATACTGCGGCTGCCAACTCCAAATCATGGGTCGGATACCCTTTTTCATAGTCTTTTAGTTGGCGCGATGCATATGCAATAACCTTACCATTCTGCATAAGCACACAACCAAGTCCTTTATACTATGTGTCGCTATATACCACAAAATTTCCTATATCATCTGGCAAAGATAACACAGGTGCCGAGCTTAGTCTCTTCTTTAATTCTTGGAAGCTCTCTTCGCACTTCTCCGTCCAAACGAACTTCACTGATTTTCTTGTTAAATTTGTCAACGGAGTGGCGATCTTGGAGAAATCTTGAATAAAACGCCTGTAATAACCTACCAAACCTAGGAAACTCCTCACTTCTGACGGTGTTTTCGACTGATCCCAGTTCATCACAACTTCCACTTTAGTTGGATCCACTGAAATCCCGTCTTTATTGATAACATGCCCAAGGAATTGAACACGCTCCAACCAAAATTCGCACTTTGAAAATTTTGCATACAGTTTCTCTTTCCTTAACGCCTCCAATGTCACATTCAAGTGTTCCACGTGTTCATCCTGAGTTTTGGAATATACCAAAATATCGTCTATGAATACCACTACGAATTTATCCAAAAATGGTTTAAAAACCCTATTCATTAAATCCATAAACGCTGCAGGTGCGTTTGTTAAACCAAATGACATAACCAAAAACTCATAGTGACCATATCTAGTTCAAAAGGCCGTTTTTGGTATGTCTTCCTTTCTCACCTTTAACTGATGGTACCCACTTCGCAGATCTATCTTTGAAAAATATCTCGCTCCCTTCAATTGGTCAAACAGGTCATCGATTCTTGGCAACGGATACTTGTTCAACTCTCTATAATCAATGCATAGACGCATTGATCCGTCCTTTTGATGAGTGAGTTTTTAACCTACGAATCAGGTCTTGTTAGACTTAACTATTATGATCTTTGAGTGTTTTTAGTATTGTTTTATTTGTTTTTGTGTTTGTTTATTGTAGGATTGAAGTTGGAGGGGCAAAAGGGTAAATTTGGAGCTTAAAGGACACTTAATGGCATTTTTGTAAATACGTGGGCATGACCTAGCACCAGAGGCGCTAGGATTTGTACTGAGGTAGCGCCAGAGGCACTAGGGCACGGCTGTGGGTGCTGAGTTGCGGCTGGAGGAGGAAAAGGAAGCCAATTCGGAAGAGGATTCTAGGAATTATTGATCAGATTTAGAGAAGGAAACCTTAAGTAGGAACTGAGAGACTTTTATTATTATTATTCTACTTTTCTAGAGATAGTTTTGTGAAGTTTATTGTGGATTATTATTGCTCAAGTGCTGGATATTGATGTGGATTGAACTTCACTTTGGATTTTATTCTTCAATTGGGTTTGATCAATCTAATTCTTCTTACTTCAATTGATTGTTTATTTTTCCATGTTTAGTTTTGATCCCATAATGGCTTTTGGTTCAGACATGAACTAATCTCCATTATGGGATTCTAACGGATTTTAATATGTAGTCTAATTATAATCTTGATTGTTAGATTATTTTGCATATCATAAGGAATTTCTATCATGATTGTTTCGCATTCATGAATGCTTGATCACCATTCGATTTCAGTGCTTGTATAGAATTGAGAAATAACATATAAGTATGGATTGTAGTCATGATAGCTTGCGAATATGAGGCTTAATTGGATAGCTTAATATTTTGTGAATAGATAGAAATATACTGCTTCACCGTAAGAGTTAAAATAATGGCTTGTGCTTTATATCAATATAATTGCAATTTCACATAGAAATATAGTGATTTTGGTTATAGTGGTGATTACATGGTGTCTATTGAGTATGGATATTATGTAAGTAGGTCATAATACATTGACAAATGGTTATGTCTATTTTAGAGTCCTTGACTACTTTTCTGTGATATGTGAACTTACTAGCATGATAGTGGTAATTAGATGAACTATTAAATGAAGTTAGGATCCCATTAATTCCAAGTTTGATATATTCCGTTAGTATTTGCATCTTTAGTTGATTAATTGATTTAGAAATAATTTTGTCACTAACATCAAGTTATTAGCTTAGGCAAATAAGTATAGTGATAGGATTGATGCATAGTAATTTAATTTAGCACTTTCTCTGTGGGACGATACTCTACTTCCTCTGTATTACTTGTTGGCCACGTATACTTGCGTGAGTTAGAGCTCTTTTATTAAAGACTAAAAAGGAGGCAACAAGTTTTTGGCGCCGTTGCCGGGGAAGGGCGTTTAGATTTTTATTATTATCATCAGTTTTAAGCTATATTGTTTGACTTAGACAAATCTAATCTTTTCTCATTTCTATTTTTATTTTTGTTTTGGTTTCAGGTACTTGTAAAATTTTTATGCACACACGATCATCCAACTCAGAATTGACACCAGCGCAGGATAATATTGACGGAAGAGGTTGGAAAGCAAGAGTGCGTAGGAATTTACAAGCACAGTTGGAAGGAACTATACCGAATATGGCGGAAGAACAAAGAGTTGAGCAAAGAGAGGAGCATAAAGCTTTGAGGGACTATTCCATGCCAAACATCACTGGATTGCAGTCTAGCATAGTCAGATCAGCAATAGCAGCAAATACCTTTGAGATTAAACCAGGAACCATTCAAATGGTGCAGAATTCGGTCCAGTTTGGGGGTGCTGCTACAGACGATCCTAATGAGCATCTTTTGAGTTTCGTTGAAATTTGTGATACATTCAGATACAACAGGGTGACGGAGGATGCCATTCGACTAAGACTATTTCCATTTTCATTAAGGGATAGAGCAAGAAGTTGGCTTCATTCTTTTCCTGCAGGATCAATCACTACATGGGAGGACCTAGCACAAACGTTTCTAGCCAAGTTTTTCCCAATGGCTAAAACTGCAAAACTGAGGACAGTAATTTCTCAATTTGAGCAACAACAGGGTGAGTCCTTATACGAGGCTTGGGATAGGTACAAGGAGATGCTACGGAAGTGTCCGCATCATGGGATGCTAGATTGGATGGTTATCAACACATTTTATAATGGATTGGGATGGCAGTCGAGACAGATGGTAGATGCAGCTGCAGGTGGAGCTTTAGGGGCGAAGAGCTATGATGAAGCTGATACCCTTATTGAGACTATGGCATCGAATGATTTTCAAAACCCTTCAGCCATAATGTCACAACCCAGAGTTGCAGGTGTGTTGGAAGTGGATGTTATTACTCAGTTGTCAGCACAGATGGTGGCTATGGGAAAGAAAATAGAGTCGTTGTCGGAAAGCAAAGCCAAGTCAGTTGCCTTCGTATGTGAGATTTGTGCGGGGTCGCACTCAACAGATCAATGTGCTATCAACTCAGAGTCAGTGCAGTATGTGAACACGTACAGGAAAGACCAAGGTCAGTTTCAGAACACATATAACCCCAACAACCGCAATTATCCAAACTTTAGTTGGTCAAATAATCAAGGAAATCAACAACAGTTTCAGCAGAATCAGCAGTTTCCATCTCAGCCAGCGCAGCAACAGTTTGCTTCATGACCACCTTTTCCACCGGGATATTCTCAACAACAAAATCCTACACCATATGCACCTCAGCAAGAAAAGAAATCAGAAATGGAGGAGATGATATTAAAGTACATGGCAAATACAGAGGTGATGATCAAAAGCCAGGCAGTGGCTATTAAAAATCTAGAAACTCAGATGGGGCAAATGGCGAATATGCTTAACAGCAGGCCCCAAGGTTCATTGCCAAGTAACATAGAGGCAAATCCATGGAGAGAGGGTAAGGAACAGTGTCAGGCCATTACACTCAGATCGGGAAACCATTATTCAGGAAATGCACCAGGCACTGCAGCACCTAGTTTACAAGGTGATGACATTGGGGTTGAAACTGAGAAAGAAATTGAGGCTGATCAAAAAGAGAAGAAAGATGAGTCCAAGTCGCAGCAAACAGAGAAGGATAAAGCGAGTTCAGATAAGAAGCCCATGACTACAGTACCACAAGTTCACCCTCAAGTTCCGTATCCGCAGAGATTGAACAAGCAGAGGGACAATAAACAGTTCAGAAAGTTTTTGGAAGTTTTTAAGAAATTGCAGATCAACATACCCTTCGCGGAGGCATTGGAACAAATGCCAAGTTATGCAAAGTTCATGAAGGGTATACTATCAAGGAAGAGAAGGTTAGACGAATTTGAGACAGTGGCCTTGATGGAAGAATGCAGTGCAGTGCTTCAGCGTAAATTACCTCCAAAGCTGAAAGATCCGCGCAGTTTCACAATTCCATGGACGATCAGAAAGATGAGTTTTGATAAATGTTTGTGTGATCTTGGGGCAAGTATCAACCTGATGCCTTTGTCTGTATTCAGTCAGTTGGGATTGCCGGAACCAAGGCCAACAAATATTTCTCTGCAGTTAGCTGATAGATCTATCATATATCCACGGGGGATAGTGGAGGACATACTGGTGAAAGTGGACAAATTTATCTTTCCGGCGGACTTCATCATTCTGGATTATGAGGAAGACAAAAACATACCAATCATACTAGGGAGACCATTCCTAGCCACGGGGAGGACTTTGATAGACGTGCAAAAAGGAGAGCTTACAATGCGGGTACATGATCAGGAGGTGAAGTTTAACGTCTTCAAGGCAATGAAGCTCCCAACCGATGAAGAAGAGTGCTTAAGAGTAGACTTGGTGGATAGTATAGTGCATGATGAAGTTGAGAGTTTGTTGGGCTACGAATCACTGCAGAGAGTGATTGCTGAAAATTCAGATTTGGAGGATGAAGAATGTGCCGCACTTGTGCAATATCTGGATACCACCCCCAAATTCGGAAAATTCAGAACACCTATCGAGCCACTTACGAAAGCGGGAGAGACATCGGTAAAGTTGAAACCATCTCTTGAGACACCTCCCGAACTTGAACTAAAATCACTTCCAGATCATCTCCGGTACGCATTTTTAAATAAAGATTCAAAGCTACCTGTGAATATTTCTTCTGCACTAACATCTTTTCAGGAGGAAAAACTGCTATGAGTGCTTAGAGAGTTTAAATTAGTTATTGGATGGACCATAACAGATATCAAGGGGATAAGTTCTTCTTTTTGCATGCATAAGATCCTGCTGGAAGATGGTAGCAAGCCGACGGTTGAGCAGCAGAGAAGGCTTAATCCGATAATAAAAGAAGTGGTCAGGGATACAGGAAAAGTTGAATCGACTGATGATAGTTATTTTCTGCCAATGGATGAAGATAAGTTTGGGGGTTTTCAAACGTACAATGATGCCAAGGAATTCAAAGAAAAGACTAAGAGGAGGCATGCAATGACATTTTTTTCGATTGAACCAGAATGAGATTCAAAGACAGTCAAGCTAATTGACTATAACTTAGCGCTACCTGGGAGGCAACCCAGTGTTTTAATTTTCTGTTTTGCTTTTGTTTAGTCAATTATTTTTTTTTTTTTAAAAATGGGTTTTTGTAACTAACTTGGGACTTTGAATTGATGTGTGTGTAGGTTGAAACAAAAACTAAGGAAATGAACTGAGGAAATTTGGCTAAGTATGGAACTACACGCCCACACGCTCTAGGCGCCCATCCAAGTGCATGACCAGCGCACTAGGTGCCACTCGCTAGCCAAGACACTATATAATAGCGCCTGAGGCGCTTGATTCCTTGCTAAGCCAGCGCACTAGGCGCTCAAGCCAGGCCACGCTTCTGCATAGCAGCGCTTATAGCGCTTGTCAAAGTTTAATTCACAGCGCTTGCAGCGCTAGGCCAAGGCTTCGATTTTGTAAGGTAGCGCCAGCAGCGCTTGCTCTAGCACAAACGACAGTGCCAGAGGCGCTCAACTCGGCTAACGACACTGCAAGGTAGCGCTGTTAGCGCTCGGACCTATATGAACCTCAGTGCCAGAGGCGCTTGGCTGGGAACTTTGAAAAAAAATGCAAAAACACTAGATCGGGCTTAATGAGGGCACATCACACAAAAGCACGAACATAATACCAAGATTTGCTTTCTCCTTCACCAAGCCAAATTGCAATTCTACTACATGGGCTATTTCAGTTTCCACCAGCTCCTCCTCTTTCTATATACCCACCACCTGACTCGCCTTCTGATGCGGATGATGATGATGATGACGCTGCCAATGGCAGTGCTGATGAGTAGTGCTTCATCAGGGGAGTCCTCTATTCTTAATCTCTTATTATTTTTCAATGAGGACATTGTCTTGTTCAGTTTGGGGGGTAGTTTTTTGTTTTCATGCATATAGCTTGTTATGTTTCATTGTGTTTAGACTTGTTGCATGGTAGTTACATTGCATTTTAGGTTGTGTTTTGCATCTAGTTTCATGAATTAAGCATCATTTGATATAGTGTCTAATGTGGCCAATGATAAGACTAGTTAGTTGGTTTTAACTTAAGAATAATTGAAAACTAGTGCTTAGTGATGACTTTGATTATGAAGTGCAGTTTAACTTGTCTGAAACTCTTGTTAGCTAGGAAAGCACGTAATCAATTGTTTTGATCAATTTAATTCAAATTGTTGCATAATTTTCTTCTGGTGGAAAAATTTGGGTTAAAACTTGAAAATATCGGTGAAACGTCCATTAAATCAAAAACAGACAAGAATCTAAGTTTGGGGGAATCTTGGGGTGTAAAAAAAAGAATTTGAAAATTTTGAACCTTTCTCAATTAAAGAATGGATCATGTGGTGGGTTGAGATGGAGCGTAAAACGCACTCACTCATAAACACATGGAACGAGATGGAGCGTAAAACGCACTCGTTCAAAAGAAAGTGAGATGGAGCATAAAATGCACTCACTAAAGAAAAATAATTGTTTGAATTCCTAGGGAAGGGTTTAAAAAGGATTTAAATGTGTTAAATAACCCTCGTGGTACCCCTATGCTTAGTGATTGCTTAAATCAGTTGCATTTGGTTGTGTTCACAAGTTGAATTGAGTTAAAATTGAAAGTTTTCCTCTAAGAAGTTAATTATGTGATTGATTTGAATTGTAATTGATTAAAATGGTTGATATTCACACACGCACAACATGGGTGATGACAGGTGTAACTTAACTCATTGATTAAAGTTAGAAACTTTGCATTGGTTAGAGATTCTGTTTAAGTGATGTATGATATCTTTGAGGCCAAGTGTTGGATACTATGTTGGTTGATTGATTAATTCATAGGTATGTTAGATAATTTGTATTTGCATCATTGCATTGCTTGGGGACAAGCAATTGGTTAAGTTTGGGGGTATTTGATGAGTGGGTTTTATACCTACAAATCAGGTCTTGTTAGACTTAATTATTGTGATCTTTGAGTGTTTTTAGTATTGTTTTATTCGTTTTTGTGTTTGTTTATTGTAGGATTGAAGCTGGAGGGGCAAAAGGGTAAATTTGGAGCTTAAAGGACACTTAATGACATTTTTGTAAATACGTGGGCATGACCTAGCGCCAGAGGCGCTAGGATTTGTACTGAGGTAGCGCCAGAGGCGCTAGGGCACGACTGTGGGTGCTGAGTTGTGACTGGAGGAGGAAAAGGAAGCCAATTCGGAAGAGGATTCTAGGAATTATTGATCAGATTTAGAGAAGGAAACCTTAAGTAGGAACTGAGAGACTTTTATTATTATTATTTTACTTTTCTAGAGATAGTTTTGTGAAGTTTATTGTGGATTATTATTGTTCATGTGCTGGATATTGATGTGGATTGAACTTTACTTTGGATTTTATTCTTCAATTGGGTTTGATCAATCTAATTCTTCTTATTTCAATTGATTGTTTATTTTTCCATGTTTAGTTTTGATCCCATAATGGCTTTTGGTTCAGACATGAACTAATCTCCATTATGGGATTCTAACGGATTTTAATATGTAGTCTAATTATAATCTTGATTGTTAGATTATTTTGCATATCATAAGGAATTTCTATCATGATTGTTTTGCATGCATCAATGCTTGATCACCATTCGATTTCAGTGCTTGTATGGAATTGAGAAATAACATATAAGTATGGATTGTAGTCATGATAGCTTGCGAATATGAGGCTTAATTGGATAGCTTAATATTTTGTGAATCAGATAGAAATATACTGCTTCACCGTAAGAGTTAAAATAAGGGTTTGTGCTTTAAATCAATATAATTGCAATTTCACATAGAAATATAGTGATTTTGGTTATAGTGGTGATTACATGGTGTCTATTGAGTATGATATTATGTAAGTACGTCATAATACATTGACAAATGGTTATGTCTATTTTAGAGTCCTTGGCTACTTTTCTGTGATATGTGAACTTACTAGCATGATAGTGGTAATTAGATGAACTATTAAATGAAGTTAGGATCCCATTAATTCCAAGTTTGATATATTTCGTTAGTATTTGCATCTTTAGTTGATTAATTGATTTAGAAATAATTTTGTCACCAACATCAAGTTATTAGTTTAGGCAAATAAGTATAGTGATAGGATTGATGCATAGTAATTTAATTTAGCACTTTCTCTGTGGGACGATACTCTACTTCCTCTGTATTACTTGTTGGCCACGTATACTTGCGTGAGTTAGAGCTCTTTTATTAAAGACTAAAAAGGAGGCAACACCTTCTTCTTGACGAATAACACCGGCGCTCCCCACGGCGAAACACTCGGCTGAATATACTTTTTATCCAGCAACTCTTGCAATTGCACCGTCAACTCCTTCATTTCTACCGGAGCCATTCGGTATGGGGCTTTTGATATAGGAGCTGTACCCGGTGCTAAATCAATTACAAACTCTATTTCCCTATCTGGCGGTAATCCTGGCAAATCATCAGGAAACACATCCGCAAAATCCCTAACTACCGGTATCTCCTCCAGATTTGCACTCATCTTTCGTGTATCGACTATGTAGGCTAGATATCCTACACATCCTTGTCTCAACATCTTTCTGGCCTGCATCATCACCAGACAACTTGTTTGTCTAGGCGACTTGCTGCCATAAAACACTACCTTCGACGGAATCTTAAGATTTACACGCTTCTTTTGACAATCAATAACTGCTCCATGATTGATCAACCAATCCATTCCCAGGATAACGTCAAACTCCCCAAGACGAATTGGGATTAAGTTTACCGTCATCACATGACCCTTAATATCTATCTGACAGTTCTTGTGAACAAACTTAACAGGAATCACCTCCCTATTTACAATTTCTATATTCATAGGGCAATCTAACTCTTCCTGAGGTAACTCTAATTTCCTAGCAAAATCATCGGATATAAATGAACAAGTATCACCCGAGTCAAATAATACGTAAGCATTTACACTATTGATCGGAATGATACCTGACACTACATCCTTTGATTGCACAACATCCTGTACCGTCATGTTGAATGTTCGAGCGGTAGGTCGATTGGGCTGCGTCGGTCCTGTGATAGTCAGATTGCCACCACTGATGTTCCCCTTTCCTCCACTAGCTCCACCTGTAGCTTTCTTAGGGCAATCCCGAGCAAAGTGATCCTTCGACCCGCAAATAAAACATGCTCCCTTCTTCGGGCTAGGGCAATTCGGTGCGATATGACCCTCCTGACCGCAGTTATAGCACACTCTCTTACCCTTCAAACAAACACCCACATGGCTCTTTCTACAGTTACTACATACCTCCACCTTCCTTTTCTGACTTCCTTGCTGACTGCTACCAGAGTTACTATCACTCCACTTTCTCCTTTGATTGCTGCCTCCATGGCTAGCACTTGCTTTATTATCATTCTCACTCTTCTTTTTCTTCTGCTCTTGATTGTATTTAGATAGAGCATCACTCCCTCCTTCAGCGATAATCGCCTTCTCTAACACTGCCACAAATGAATTCAGTTGAAACATTGAAACTCGGCTATACAGCCAGGGCTTCAGTCCCTGCTCAAACCTTCTAGCCTTCCACTCATCCGTGTTGACTTGATATGGCGCAAACCTCGCCAACTCGTTGAATTTTGCAGCATACTCAGGTACCGTCATGGTACCTTGCTTCAACTCTAGAAACTGCACCTCCATTTGGTTCTGCGCACTTGCCAGAAAATAAGTCTCGAAAAATATTTCCTTAAATCGCTCCCACGGTATTATCCCTTGCCCACCTCGGGTTTTATTAGCTTGCCACCAATAGCTTACTTCTGATTTGAGCATAAATGTCGTGAATGCAGTCTTCTGGTCCTCGCTGACCCTGTCGACGTCGAAAACCTTTTCCATCTCCATGACCCAGGTTTGGGCCTCGATCGGATTCATAGACCCTTGAAATTCTGGGGGTCCAACAACCTTGAAATCTTTAAAAGTCGTGGCTTGGGCTTGGGGTTGATTTGCAAATGCTCCCGTTAGTAAGTTTACCAGCTGCTGCATAGGATTAGCGTTGGCTTCTTCGTTGTTATTGGTGGATCCCTTAAGGGTCTGTTGACGGGTTTGTCTTCTTGGCGACATTTTACTGTTAAAAATTTATGCTATTAGATTATTACTCAATTACTTAAACATTTAAGTCTTAACTCCACAGATTTGGTGTTCACTATAGCATACATTCATTACTAACTACCCATGATCAAGATAATATAATTAAACTGAATAAAATATCTTCCCACAAAAGGGGTTACATCTCCAATCTCATAGATAAACAAATCACAGGTTATCTAACCTCTATTACATTAATGCGGAATAAAATTTGAATAAGTTTTGTTACAAGTAAACACTCAATGGATAACAGGTCTTTCGCTACTTTGGCATCTTGCCCTTGCCTTTGCTCGTGGACGGCTCGTCCGATTTCTCTGCCTTAGCTGCAATGTTTTAGCGCAAGAGTGAGCAAACAATTGCCCACAAGTGTGATAACAATAACAATTTAATAACCAATAAAGAAGATTTCAATTGAGGTATAATAGTTTTCCTTAATTCACTCAATAACTAGTCAAGATCTGAAAGCTCAATAAAAAGCTTAGCTCAAGAACTAAATATAGATTCAGGATTAAAAGTGTATCTAAGGGTCACAAGACCTCGAACTATGTCCTAGGTTATCAAGTATTTCTACCGCAACCTTTAACAGTCTTATAGACTATGGACCATCCATCTCGTACTCAGGGGGATCAGCCCTTTGTACAATGTATTGTGCACAAACATTTTAACGATGTCGCGTAATTAATCCCCTATATTAGGGTTGTTCATCTCAGTATAGTATCAGAATCCGTACCAAAAAGAACTTGGTTCGGAGCAATTATTAGAATATTCTAAGTCTTTAGAACGCTCATCAACTAAGGACTAGCTGAATCAATAAGGGTTTGCTAGTCACTAAAGTATTTGATTCATCAATGAAGTTGTACAATGGAATTTATAATCAAAGTCTGAATAATGATCAATAATCGTATATCAAATGACTTGAATGATACATAGGTACTTGACATGATAACAACCTTGCTTGAATAACAATAAGCTAAGGTTAATAAGTTGGCTCAATGAAATTAAACTTGCTTTAAACGAAATAACAAGATTAAGGGTGAAAAACTTGCCTCGAGCGTAGACTACAGATTTAAATAATGCTCGTCCCTTAATCACCCTATACAATTTGATTACAAAACGATAACGATAATTAGTTACAGATTCATATATATTTTAAGTCTCGTTCTTACCCTATTTATTGTACCATCTCGATTGACATTCGATATTCCACAAATATTTGCTAACAACCCTCGTGGTATCTCATTGGTCATTTAATACCTCAATACAGGTTTTAAACATACATATAACAACCTAGCAATATCACAAAACAAATAAATAAATTTTAATATATTTTTTTCTTACTGTTCCACCGCCGGGGCGGTGGATTTCTAAACAAAACCGTCTGCGGGGCGAGGCTATCGCCGAGACGAGAAACATAGTTCAAATATGCCGTCGGGGCGACAAGACCGTCGGGGCGAGACTTCCAATTCATTTCTACCGCCGGGGCGGTAGACTCGACTGTCACCTTCTACAGTTCGCGAACCAGTGAAAACTTAGGCCAAATTTCCCGAATTCTACCATCCAACACATAGTTTAAACATACCCAGATATCAAATACAATATAAAACAATTACCCAACATGTTTCTAAACATTCTAACCATTATAATACACATAACCAACCAAATTGAACCAAAAAAATTCTCTGTTTAAACCAAATATTCATGTTTTAGCCATTTTAATATAATCAACCACTGTAAACTCATCTTTCAATCATTTTAATCCATTGTAGTTGCGTTCTTTTCGTTTTTCATCATACTATCATAACCAAATATCAATTAACCGATTAATAACCAATTTAAGCATCAATTTTCATTCATATATACCATACATGAAAGTAAAACTCTGTAAAAACAAAAACTTCCTTCTAATACATACTTTCATGGATTAATGTCTTCTAATTGATTTATAATCATCACATAATCATCTAATACATGTTTACTATCAATTACAAACAAGTAATTCATGTATTTAGCATAAAATTCATATACAGGAAAATAGAATTCATATACAGAGAAGTAAATTAAAAAGAAATAAAGTGAAGAATTCAAAAAGGATTATACCTTCTATTTGCTTAGAAAAATTTGATCAATTCTCCTTGTTAGAATTCCTACTTTCCAATCTCCAAACTCTTCTCAATTCTCTCTTCTAATTCTCTCTTCTTCTCTGTATATTCTTCCTTCTTTTTTTTAAACTCTGTGTTTTCTTATCGTTTAACAACTGACAAGCTTTTAACAAAAATAAAAACTGATGGCTAAAATAATAACGTATATTCTCTAATTAAGCCATCAGTTATAAAAATTCAAAAGCCATAAGGCTTGTTTGGCAAAACCAAAATTGAAATAACTCATTATTTCCAACCAAAGGTCATAAGGCCTTGTTTGGTTTGACGAAAATAAAAACTCTTTCTATTTATTTTAATAACATATAGTTTTAATTGTCACACTTTTAATTTAATTGAACTTATTATTAAATAAATTAAATTAAACCTTACTAACTTAAATAATAGCTTTATTTATCTAAACAATAGCACCAAATAAATTATCTTATTCAAATAAATCATTTATTCACATGAATCATTTTATCATCTAATTTAATTATTAAATTAAACACATCAAATAACATTTAACACAATTAACTCAACATGAACTATTCCACAATAACTTAATAAATTATTTATTTAACTCAATAAATTAATAAAAATATTTATATAACTCAATAAATATTTTTATTTATTCACAAAAATTTGCATTCGTTACATTCATACTTCTGAGGAAATTCCTTTTTCTTTAATCCCCTCAGCCTGGGGTTGTTTTCATGGTGCATTCGCTTCAGCCATTCTTCGGTGTTGATGAACTGGAGAGTTGTAAGCCCGTCATTGTTGAATCCTAGGGCTACGTTGATTTCTGAAGCACTTAGCTGTAGAGACACCCCTTTGACCTATGTGGACATGATTCCATCCCCAAAAATCCCATTTGAGTAAAATTCCCTCACCAATTATGGATATACTCGAGTGCGGTGTCGAGGCCTTCGTAGAGTCCTGATCGCTGTAGCAGAGAGATGATTCTCTTGTACTTAATCTTAGCTGTGGCAAAATCTTCAAAATCAAGAGAGTTGCCTGATATGACTGGAGAGAATGCCATTATTTAATTTTTCTGCACAAGGACGGGATTTGCTAAGAGTTTGATTAAGGCAGAGAACTAGGGTTTCAGCGAGGAGGAAGAGGGAAAGTTTTCAGATGAAATGAACAATTTAAAATAAGTTAGCAAAAAAACTTCCCTCTTATTTTGTTAAGTGGGCTACGTGTTTGGTGCACGTATTAGACCAACGGAAAAGACTGTTTTGCCCTTAGCTTCTTCTGAGCTCTACGTTTCATTTTTGAGTCTTTTCTACTCTACGATTTACATCTTGCTCGACGATCGTAGAGTAAGTCTTGCCAGCTTGACTTCCTTTGAGCTCTACATTTTTCCAATTTTCACTCGACGATTTCTGATGTCACTCTACGATCCTTCTTTTTGCAGAGTTAGTAGATTTCAAAGCATAATATTATGGATATAGATTTAGCATTCCAAGTTCACTTATCAGCATGTTGAATCTAGATTCATCTAGGGGTTTTGTAAATACATCAGCAAGCTGATTTTCAGTAGGAATATAGTGTAATAACCGTGAAATTTTAAATTCCATTATTAATTAAATATAAAACTTAATTTTTAATGAGCTAGCTTTGTACGCTTATTTAAATCTTGTGTGATTAATTGGTTGTGTGATTATGTGACTTCGCATAGTTGCCAAGGTTTTTAAAGGGAGTCACTAATGGTTTAATTAAATTAGTGGACTAGCCCTAAGGTTCAGCACCAGAAGAATTGATAAATTTATTTATTAATTAAATATTCAATTTATTTGAATATAGTGGAGGAATTTTAATTGCATGGATTAATTAATATAATTATTAATTAATGTGTGCAATATTGATATTATTATGTAATAGTCTATTTAGTAATTTAATACTAAGTGGACTAGAATAAGTTATTATTTCCATCTTTTATGTAATTACGAATTGGGTAATACATGTATACTAGAGTAATTGGGTTTTTAATTATATAATTTATTTACCTAAGTAACATTAGTTTGGGACAAGAGTTATGGGACATATCCCATTTATTTCCAAACCGTGGTTTACATTAAGAGAGAGAGAGAGAGAGATCAAATAGTGAATGCACAGTAGAGCCTCATCCCTTCTTTTCCTCCTTCTTCTCAGCAATAGGCATGAGGCCTATGTTAACTTGCATTAGATGGTAAGAATGATGAAAGAGAGAATGGGCAACTCACCAAAACTCTATTGTCCAATAGCTTCTTTTTTTTCTCGTTGGTTCTTCAAATTGGGTAAGAACATTGTCTGGATACTAAATTTTCTATAAATTTGAGCTTCTTCTTTTGTTATTAATTTAGCTTCATTGGAGGTAAGAACTCGCCACTTTGTTATTAATTTCTTAGCTTATGAAATTCTATGAAATCCATGCTTTTTGCTAATTAGTTTGATTAATTAGTGTAAAGATGTTATATGGGTTTATATTCATATTTGGGACCAATGTGGTTGCACTGAATTGCGTTTAGCAAGGTTAGGCCATATTAATTTTTGAGTTCTGCAGAAGCAGAGCCCAACCTGAAGTAGTGCAGGAGTGGCGCGGCCGCGCCAATCCCAAGGCCAAAACCAGTGCGGCCGCGCTGGCTTCTAGAAAGTGCTGCTATGTTTTGACGATTTGAGCATGCTAGTTTAGTTCATCTATGCATGATAATAGGTCTTCTATGTTATCAATTGACCCTATGAGTGCCATGACTTGCACACGTCGTTCTAGCATGTATTTTCCAAGTAAAACTAAAGAATTTCGAAATGAGAATTATCAAATGGGCGTCTCTTTATAAACTGACCATTTGAGTATGTGTATATAGCTTATATATGTGTTCAAATGCATGCGAGTTATGATTTCCAAGTTGTCTTGCATGAGCCATGTGGCATGAGTTGTTTTAGAATGATTTTCAAGAGAAAATATAGAGTTTATAGATGAGTATCGTCCAATGTTTTGGAACTTGTGTTCTGACCATACAAACATAATTATTAGGACTCATTATGCCTATAGACATGATTGACATGAGCACCATTTAGCTATGTATTATTTTGGCATGTGCGAGTAGGTTTAAGGCATGAATTCCAAGTGTAAGCTATGTGTTAGCATGTGCATGTGTTGTGTACATCCAAGCATGCATATTAAGTATTGTCTAGTCTTATTATAGGACATTACGACCATAATAGCGGACTATTTATGAAATGGACTTGTTTGGCCTAAAGTGTAAGAATTTCCGATATAAAGCTTTATAACTTTGGATTGGATTTAGAATGGGTATACTAGGTTTTAAACCCTAGTTAATAACCTTATGAGCATGTATATATGATTAATGTTAGTAGCTTGCATGCTAAGAGAATAGGCTCAGATTCTTGCCGAAGGAAATCTCATTCTTGGACTGTCTAGTGAGTGGCGTGGCCAGCCACTCCTAAGGAAAAAACAAGCGCGGTTGCGCCGGTCGCCAGTTTTGCCCAGTTGTTTAAATTTGTAAACAGAGTCTTGTGGCATTTATGTACGTAAGTTTCAAGCTGTATTACATGATTTAATTGGTGTGCTATATGTTCAAAGCCTACGTTGATGCATAGAACCGAGATATTCTAGACTTGCTAACTCCTTTATCTAAGATGGGAATTTATAGATTTTGTAATGATGGTTACATCTACGTGTCTATGTGTTAGGATTACCCGGTGTGTAACCTCTTGTAAGTGTAAGCTCATGATAGTTATACTGTGCTAATTAAGAACTGACTTATTAATGCTAGGTCGTTTCACGCAATTTAATTTAAAGATAGATTATTGTAGCTGAGCTATCAGGCAAGTTTTCTCTAACCCTACTCAGTTTACATTCAAGTAGGATGTGGCATATTATGCGAGTTACCTACCTCTAAGCCTTAATTATTGCAAGTTTCCCTAAATCCATTCTTGTATTACAAACTACTTATTTTAAGCTTGAACCTTTAATTCCTCAAGCATGATTTAAGTGGTTTAATTACTTTACAATTTTTTCACATCTTTATTATTGTGATTCACACTTGGTGCAATTGAATTCGCATAGTCTTTGACTTGTGCCTTAATTAAAGTTCCATAATTGTATGAACTGTTCAAAGTTAAGTCTAAGCCATTGTTCGGCTAGACATGAGCATGTTTAATAAAAGCTTTCCAAACCATTTGAAGGTGCGGATTCTTAGACTAGCATGAACATCCCAAAATATGGGGAAGTACCCCACGTATCTAAATATAAGATATAAGGACAAAAATTAAATGTTATGTATATACATAGGGTGCTAGAGGCTGATCCCCTCGAGTACTTATTTCTGAGCCAGTAACCAAATGGTCAATTAGCTATTGATTCCATTGGAAGTTTATTGTTCAAAGTCTACTTGATTATCTTTCATTCTAAAAGCAATTATTAATCTTGCTTCCGATATAAATATTGCTGAATTACTCTCTTCATATTATGTTCATCATGATATATCCTTTATTGTTGTATTTAAACTTACTGGGCAAACTAGTTGCTCACCCTTGTTATATCATAAACCTTATTATAGTTAAGCCTGATACTTCAGGCAAAGACAAGGGCAAGGAAAATATGAAGTAATAGACTTCAAGTAGCTGACTTTGTTATATCTTAGTTAGATTTATTTACCAATGTAATTTGAACCTTGGTTAATATTTAGGGTACGTAATGACTTATATATTAAGGTTTTCGTATCTTCTGACTAGTAACATCTTTTGAATGAATAACATATGTTTATTATTTTCCGCATTTAGTCATTTTTTGTTGTTTGGAGGTGGATGTTGTATTGGATCGTGATGACCAAATCCGGGTGTTTGAGACCTAAATTTTGGGGCGTCACAGGTTGGTATTAAAGTTGTAGGTTATAAATGTTAGGATTGCGAAACCTAGGTTATAACCTTAGTATTAAACTCGTATAGAGTGCATTAGGAGATAAATCAAGAAGATTTGTCATATTTAGTATTTTGATGAATTGGGGAATTCATCGAGTCGAGTAGTACCCAAAGAAATATAATTTCATTCCTTCAATTAATATATTTTATTGTTGTACTAAAGTTAGTTTTGTGTGATTGTAGGATGGCTGCCATTGGAGAGACTAGTGGAGTCAGGGAGGAGGAAGAGGTATTCACTAATATACCTGTTGTTACAGAGCAATTAGTGGGCTACACACCTGTTACCCCAGGAGTACCATTGGGTGGGCCCGACCCAGAGGAGGACTACTTGGTGGATTTGGTAGAGCCTATCATAAGCGGAGTGTTCAGATCTGGCAATCAGGATAGGGAGGATGAGTCTGAGGAGGACTCGGCTGAGGAGGGATCCCCGGTATTTCACACATTTCAAGATGACTTGCTCGGAGATTATGTCGATCGCATAATAGAGCAAGAGCAGATTATTGAGCAACAGAATGCTCGTATTGCACACCTAGAACAGGAGAATTCTGTCCATAAGGATATGGAAGATCAGTATAAGGCAAAGGCGTACTCGCTACAGTTCAAGATAGCTGAGCTGAAGGCTCAGATTCAGCAATTAGAGAGTGCTACACCCCAGATAAACCCCACAGTGCAATAGTTGGTGTTGCAAATAGTCAGTTGAGGCAGGCATTAGAGCAGGCAGATGTCAGAGAAGTGGAGCTGCAGACAGTTCTACGGACTGTTAGGGCTGAGCGAGACTTGGAGCAGGTAGAGAGGATACGGATGCCGGAGTTCTGGGTTCGTGTAGCCACAAGGGTGGATGTGCTAGAGGGAGAGGTTCGAGATGGATCTACCAGGATCGATACCTTAGAGTATGCCATATATACAGCAGTGGCTAGATTGCAGGATCGAGTCAGGAGATACCCTCGGGAGAAGGGCAGTAATCGGCGCATTATTAGACGCCTAGTGTTTGATCGATTCGCTCGACAAGCACTCCGTCGGGCAGTCCGCCATAACATATATTGACTTATTAATATAGTACCTTTTTATGTACTTAGTGGCTATAGTGAATCCCACTTTTGTTTAATAGGGACAAATATATGATGTAAATCTAAATGTCGAGTTGTATGTTTGGAATGGTAGTTAACCCCAACTTTTGTTCTGTTAAAAGGGGTAGGTAGTAGTGAATCCTCACCTTTTGTTTAAGAGAGGATAGTTAGTAGTAGGCAAATGGTGCCAGTGAGCATTTATAGTAGTATGCCAAATGTTAAGTCAATCTGTATTAAAACATTGGTATATGAATATAAATGCAGTTGTTTCTTTTCCAAATATGTTTGATTGATGCTTTTGCTATTAAATCCTGACTTAAACAGTATAGTGCAAAAAAAAAGCGTAACATAATAAGTGAAAGCCTAAGATTTGTCCTTTAGCAGATCATAATGCTGCCCAGAGTTAGACCCCACAATCAACGTGTCGCCGAGTCAGAAAGTGAAGTTGGAGATCAACCTAACCCAATGAGAATATTTGTTGAACTGCTAGCTGAGGCTATGCAGGCTAGACCACCACCAGCAGGGGCACAACCAGCACCCAGCCAGCGCATCACTTGGCCAACTTTAAGGATTTCAAACTAGTTGGACCACCCGAGTTCATAAGAACTCTCGACCCCATAGAAGCACAAACTTGGATCGAGGAGATGGAGAAAGTCTTCGAGGTCGCACGAGTGGCGGAGGAGCAGAAAACTGGATTCACCACCTTCATGACGAAGGACGAAGCTAATTATTGGTGGAAAGTCAATAAGGGGCGAGCAGGTGATGGAGTCATTCCATGGGACAAATTTAAGGAACGATTCTTCAAGAATTACTTCCCGGAGAATACGCAGCAGGACATGGAGGTTAAGTTTCATGGAAATAAAACAGGGTGGTATGACGGTCGCAGAGTACGTGACAAAGTTTAACGAGTTAGCCCGATTCGTTCCACATCAGGTGGACACAGAGGCCAGGAAGCCAAGGAGATTCGAGTCGTCATTGAAGCCATGGGAGCAGAAAGTCGTCGTTGTGTTGAAGATTAAGAATTTCTCTGAATTATTGGAAAGGGCGATCATTGCGGAAGGAGGCAATGGAACCATAGCGCGATTCAAACAAGAGAAGAAGATCAGTCAGGAAGGTCTGAAAGGGGGAAGCAGCGGAGGCAGCAACCCCCATAAGCGTAAATGGACAGAGAGCCAATCCTCCAGAGGCAACAAGTCCGCGGGAGAGGCCAAGAAAAGTGGAAAGTGTAGCAACTGGGGGAAGAATCACTCAGGTGAGTGTATGAAGGGGAGAAACATTTGTTATCACTACGGACAACCGGGGCCCATGGTCCCTCAGTTTCCGAATAAACCGAAAGTATGGTGTTTCTCGTGTGGAGCCCCAGACCACCAAATCAAAGACTGTCCGAAGAGGAAGGGCAACGCAGAAAGTGGCAACATAGGAAGCATCAACAACAACAATAACAACAACAGGCTGAGCTTTGGATCGGACCAGCCAATCAAGCCAACAGACCAACATCACGCACCTTCAACATGACTGTCCAAGATGTGTTGGAGTCCAAGGACGTGGTGTCAGGTATCATCCCAAACAATGATAAAAATGCATATGTGTTATATGATTCGGGTGCTACCTGCTCTTTTGTTTCATAAGAAGTTGCTAAGAGATTAGGCTTACCCCGCGAAAAGTTAGAACACCCTATGAACGTAGAAGTAGCAAATAAAGAAATTATCCCCGTAGAATACATTTATAGGAGTTGTTGTGCCGAATTGCGAGGATGTAAGCTCAAAGTGGATTTTATACCGATTTGTTTGGGGGAGTTTGATGTGTTCCTTGGAATGGATTGGTTATCAAGTCACGAAGCAGTCATCGACTGTATGAAGAAATGTGTACACCTACAGACTCCAAATAAGTCGAAGGTGGAATTCTATGGTAGTAAATCGCCAAGATAGTCATGTTATATGACGATGATGCAAGTAAGAAAGTTGCTTAGAAAGGGATGTATAGGTTATTTGGCTCACGTGGTTGTCACTTGACGAATCGAGGGTGAACTGAGTCAGATACCGATCGTAAAGGAATTTGCTGATGCCTTCCGAGAAGAAATTTTGGGATTGCCGCCAGATAGAGAGGTAGCATTTGTGATTGACTTAGTACCCGGGACGACACCGATATCTAAGGCGCCTTACCAAATGGCCCCAGTAGAGATGAAGGAACTAATGGTTCAACTACAGGAACTGTTAAATAAGGGTTATATCAGACCGAACGTGTCCCCATGGGGAGCGCCAGTTCTATTTGTGAAGAAAAATGATGGTTCGATGAGGCTTTGTATCGACTATCGCGAGTTGAACAAAGTTACGATTAAGAATAGGTATCCGCTGCCCAGAATTGACGATCTATTTAATTAACTCAATGGAGCAAAATACTTTTCAAAGATCGATCTAAGGACGGACTATCATTAATTAAAGGTGAGGCAGGAGGATATTCCGAAGACTACATTCAGGACTCGTTATGGGCATTTCGAGTTTCTGGCAATGTCATTTGGATTAACGAATGCACCAACGACATTAATGGATATGATGAACAGAGTGTTCAAGCAGTACTTGGACAAGTTCGTAGTCGTATTCATTGATGACATCTTGGTGTATTCGAAGACAAAGGAAGACCATGTTGAACATCTAAGTGTTATATTGGAAACTCTCAAAAGAGAGGAGTTGTACGCAAAGTTTTCTAAGTGTGAGTTTTGGATGCAGAATGTGCAGTTTCTAGGTCATGTCAGTGACAAAGATGGTGTTTCGGTGGATCCAACAAAAGTGGAAGTGGTTATCAATTAGGAACATCCAAAGACGCCAACAGAGATCAGGAGTTTCTTAGGATTAGCGGGATACTATCAAAGATTCAGCGAGGATTTTTCAAAGATAGCATCGCCGTTAACCAATCTCACCAGGAAAGCAGTCAAGTTCGTTTGAACAGATAAGTGTGAGGAGAGTTTTATGGAGCTGAAGAAGAGACTTAGTCAAGTACCGGTGTTGGATTTACCAAATAACACTTGAGGTTTTGTAGTGTATAACGATGCGTCACACAAGGGTCTTTGTTGTGTGCTAATACAGCACATCAAGGTCATTGTGTACGCGTCACGTCAGTTGAAGGACTATGAGAAGGGTTACATGACTCATGATCTGGAGTTGGCCGCGGTAGTTTTCGCCTTGAAGATTTGGAGGCACTACCTATACAGAGAGAAGTGCGAGATATATACGGATCATGAAAGTCTGAAATATATCTTCACTCAGAAGGAGCTAAACATGAGGCAACGTCGATGGTTAGAATTAATCAAGGATTATGACTATGAGATTCTGTACCATCCGGGCAAAGCAAATGTAGTGGCCGATGCCTTAAGTAGAAAAGGCAAAGAGAAGTTGTTGAAGCTAACTACTCAGGAAGAGTTGGTAAGGGATTTTGTACGGCCCGATTTGGTGGTCAAGTATCCGAGGGAGTCAGATGAGAGATTATGTACAGTAATAGCAAGTCCGACCTTATTAGATAAAATCAAGGTGGCTCAGGAAAAGGATGAAGATTATGGTAGTATCAAGAAGCGTATTTCCGAAGGGGAAGAGCTCAAGTATGAGATTGATAGCACAGGGCTGCTAAGGTTTGAAAGGAGGATCTGGGTGCCATTAAATCCAGAGTTAAGAGAAGAGATTCTCTAAGAAGCTCACAGTACGAGGTACTCAGTACATCCAGGTAGCACGAAGATGTATCAGGATTTGCGGCCATACTTTTGGTGGCCGAATATGAAGAGGGAAGTAGCAGAGTATGTCAGCAGATGTCTGACATGCCAATGAGTTAAACCAGAACACCAACGACTGAGCGGACTGCTTCAACCATTAGAGATTCTAGAGTGGAAGTGAGAGCACATCACCATAGATTTTGTGCTGGGCTTGCCACCAACACAAAAGGGTTTGGACGCCATGTGGGTGAACGTGGGCTGTCTGACCAACTCTGATCATTTTTTACCGATCAGAATATGGTACAATCTAGAGCAATTGGCTAAACTCTATGTAAAAGAGATAGTGTCGCGACATGGAGTGCCGGTATCTATTGTGTCGGACAGAGATCCGCGCTTCACGTCAAATTTCTGGAGGAGTCTACAAGAAAGATTGGGAACGCAGTTGAGGTTGAGTACGACATACCATCCTCAAACTGATGGCCAAAGTGAGCGAATGATTAAGACTTTGGAAGATATGCTCCGAGCAGTCGTGATGGACTTAAAGGGCAGCTGGGATGATCATTTGCCATTTGTGGAGTTCGCTTACAATAATAGTTATCACGCTAGTATTGGTGTACCACCGTACGAAGCACTATATGGGAGAAGGTGTCGAACACCGTTGTGTTGGGACGAGGTTGGAGAACAAAAACTCCTAGGACCTGAAATGGTGCAGCAGACCGCAGATACGGTGAAACTGGTCATAAACCGCCTAGTAGCAGCTCAAGACCGTCAGAAGAAGTACGATGATCTACATCGTCAAAAGCGGGACTTCAACGTGGGCAGTTTTGTGTTCCTGAAGGTATCTCCCTGGAAAGGGAATATTCGTTTTGGAAAGAAGGGCGGATTTTAAGGCGAGTCGGTAAAGTGGTGTACGAGGTAGTATTACCGCCTAAACTTGAGCACATTCACAATGTGTTTCATGTGTCAGTGTTGCGGCCGTACAAACCAGACTACAAGCACGTTATATCCTACGAACCAATTCAAGTCGAGAAGGACTTATCGTATGAGGAGATTCATGTCCAAATACTCGATAGGAAGGAACAAAAGCTAAGGAATAAGATCATTCATTCCGTTAAAGTTCTCTGGAGAAATCATGCAGTTGAGAAAGCTACGTGGGAACTCGAGGAGAAGATGAGAGCAAATTATCCGCAGTTATTTGAGTAACCTTATTTTACAATTCTGAGGATGGAATTTTTATAAGGGGGGAGGATGTAATAACCGTGAAATTTTAAACTCCATTATTAATTAAATATAAAACATAATTTTTAATGGTTAGCTTTGTACGCTTATTTAAATCTTGTGTGATTAATTGGCTGTGTGATTATGTGACTTCGCATAGTTGCCAAGGTTATTAAAAGGAGTCACTAATGGTTTAATTAAATTAGTGGACTAGCACTAAGTTTCAGTACCAGAAGAATTGATAAAGTTGTTTATTAATTAAATATTCAATTTATTTGAATATAGTGGAGGAATTTAAATTGCATAGATTAATTAATATAATTATTAATTAATGTGTGCAATATTGATATTATTATGTAATAGTCTATTTAGTAATTTAATATTAAGTGGACTAGAATAAGTTATTAATTCCATCTTTTATGTAATTACGAATTGGGTAATAAATGCATACTAGAGTAATTGGATTTTTAATTATATGATTTATTTACCTAAGTACCATTAGTTTGGGACAAGAGTTATGGGACATATCCCATTTATTTCCAAATTGTGGTCTACATTAAAAGAGAGAGCCTCATCCCTTCTTTTCCTCATTCTTCTCAGCAATAGGCATGAGGCTTATGTTAACTTACATCAGATGGTAAGAATGATGAAGGAGAGAATGGGCAACTCACCAAACCTCCATTGTCCAATAGCTTCTTTTTCTTCTCGTTGGTTCTTCAACTTGGGTAAGAACATTGTCTAGATGGTAAATTTTCTATAAATTGGAGCTTCTTCTTCATAAATTCAGTTGCCAAAATCTTCTGATAGGTTAGTATAGTGAGTGAGCATTGTTGAGAGTAAGAGTAATCTGAAATTAAATAAGTTAGGAGTATCAATTTAGCTTCATTGGAGGTAAGAACTCGTTATTGTGTTATTAATTTCTTAGTTTATGAAATACTATGAAATCCATGCTTTTTGCTAATTAGTTTGATTAATTGGTGTAAACATGTTATATGGGTCTATACTCATGTTTGGGACCAATGTGGTTGCACTAAATTGCGTTTAGCAAGGTTAGGCCATATTAATTTTCGAGTTCTGCAGAAGCAGAGCTGAACCTGAAGCAGTGTAGGAGTGGCGTGGCCGCGTTGGCTTCCAGAAAGTGCTGCTATGTTTTGATGATTTAAGCATGCTAGTTTAGTCCATCTATACATGATAATAGGTCTCCTATGTTATCAATTGACCCTATGAGTGCCATGACTTGCACACGTCATTCTAGCATGTATTTTCAAAGTAAAACTAAAGAATTTCGAAATGAGAATTATCAAATGGGCGTCTCTTTATAAACTGACCATTTGAGTATGTGTATATAGCTTATATATGTGTTCAAATGCAGGCGAGTTATGATTTCCAAGTTGTCTTGCATAAGCCATGTGGCATGAGTTGTTTTAGAATTATTTTCAAGAGAAAATAAAAAGTTTATGTTAGGTTTGTATATAGCGCAAACATGCAATCTAATTACATAAATAGTGCGGAAGTGCGATAAAACGGATATTAACATTTTTCATACAAACCATCACCATGATCATCCATGTGCTCAATTATCAACTAAACGAAAGAGATAAAGTATGAGAATCATACCCTTGTAGAACCATGCTTCGACAGGTACGAGTTCACCTCCAAATCCTTCGTGTTCTCCTTGAATTTCACCAATGAGATTCCTTCCTTTGATCAACGTTAGCCACCCAAGTGTTTGGCCTCTAGAGGTGATCCACCAAGGAATAATAGTTATTCAAGAAGATGGGTGTTGGCAAAACCCTAGTTTCTATCTCTATAGAAATTGCAAGTACTCTCTCTCTCTCTCCAATTCTCATGGAATTGTGTGTAAATTGTCTAACAGTCCAACTGTCTAACCCTAAATCATGATAAGACTCCTCTTATTTATAGATATAGGGAACCCTCCTAAACTATTTAGGATTATGGTTTTTATTTTAATTAAACTCCTTTAATTAATTGAACTCCCAATCCAATTAGGAATTCATGAGAGAGTACTTCTCTTAATTAATTCCCAATCCCTATTAGGAATTAAATAATAGTAATAGTAATAATAATAAGACTCCTCTTATTAATTTATTATTTAATATTTCCAAAATATTAAATAATAAATATTAATCTATTTAATTTATTCTATCTTCATAGATTAAATTAAATACACTTAACTTATTATTATAATTATGTCATTTACTTCTTAAATAAATATTTTCCTTTTGCGGTGTGACCCTTTAGGTTCTTCATATTAAACCGGTTGTGAATAAATCAATTAGAACAATTCTAATTTTATTTAAATAAATAAATTAAACTATTTAATTCATTTAAATAAATAATATTTATTATACAATAAGGGTAAGCCCCCTTAGCGATCAATGACTTTTCAGATAATATAGATTTCAACATTAATCATAAAAGAACCTTTCAGTGAATAGTTACCGTACAATTCAATCCTTCTACCATACAATGTCCCAATTAAATATAAGACATGAAATTACTGTCAAGTCTTATTTTATTTAATTATATGTATTTTGATTCTGAAATGCACAACTTTTATTAATGCAAATTAGAAACTCCTTTCTAATTTCATTCTGCTTTGGCCAAAGACTTCTGAGTCGTCATTTATCGAATCACATAGGGCATTCTCTCCTTTTACTAGAAGTGGTAGATTCTTTGTTGATCATTCACCTATCTCCATGTACAACTTATTATACCCAATCATACCATTTGATATACCCTAAAGGTCTTAAGGGACATGTGAAAGTATAACTCATCATAAACAAGATACTATGATGATGATCTCAAGTCCAAGGATCACTTGTACTACTATCACTAGAGGAATTCCTATTGACAGGCGAGTAAAACTCCATTAGGTATTCCTTAGCGAGCCACGTTCAGTGAACTTATTCTCTAATAAGCACCTACATACTTGCTTTAGTGTCTCCACACAAATGATTATGAGATCAATCATCCTCTTCATAAGAGCAAGCAACGTATGTACTAATTTATCCGGATTCACTAATCCCCTTTTTAGTAATCCATCGATTAGGAACAATTTTAGTTTGTGAGCTATCTAGAATTTAGATCTCATTAGCATGATCCCCATCATGATTCTAAAAGCATTGCTCAAAACTATGGGTTTATCACATTTAATATAACAGCACTATGTAGATAATGTAAAATGCCTTTAATAAACGAATAAGATTACAAAGTATATGCTACATCATATCAAATATGATTGGCTTGTGTGCATACTACTTTCAATCTCCCACTTGCACTAAAGCTAATCACAATGGTATCTAATACCATTCTTCTCTAAGTGACGATCATCCTGCTGTTTGGATAAAGCTTCAGTAGATGGATATGCAATGCTGTTCTCAAAAGTCCACTATCTCTATAGTGACTTATCCTCTTTCAATGATTCCACTAATCAAATGAAAGTGTCGCAATACATGTTTGAATCCAAGATGAGACTTAGAAACTATTCCTAGTTCTGTAATGAACTATTCATCCAAACAATCAACTTGCAGCTTCATTTACAGCTATATACTTTGTCTTTGTCACTAAACCAGTAACTCTTTGTTGTTTGGAACCATTCCAATTCACTGCACCACCTTTCAAGGTAACGAATTACCTTAAAGTGGATTTGTTATCGTCTTGGTCAGTTTGAAGAACTTGAGTCTATTTAGCCCTCTAGTTTTAATTCAGACCTACCATGAATCATGATCACATCTTCAGTACCGGTTAAGTACCTAAAGATGTTTATCACTGTCTTACAGTGATCTTCTCCAGAATATGGCTGATCAACATCAGACCTTGTATATTCATTACATACATAATAGTAAGTCATGCGATCTCTCTTTCAATTGGGGACAATTTTAAAGAGATACACTCCATGGCTCATCATCATGAGACCTCTCTTGGAGTTTGCCATGCTAAACGCCTTTAGCATCGAATGAATATACATTCATTGGGTCAAGTCGAACATCCTTTTAAATCTATCTATATAGATTTATATCCCCAATTTATAGGATGCTCCTCCCAAGTCATTCATGGAGGAATGTTTAGATAATTTTATTTCTACTGATTGTAGCATTGGTGTGTTATCTTTATCAGTAGTATATCGACATATAATACCACGAATGTCACAGTGCTCCCACTGACCCTTTTGTACACACTAGGTTCATTCTCATTTTTAATAAAATCAAATTCTTTTGATTGTCTCATCAAAACGAATGTTCCATCTTTGAGAAGCTTGTTTCAATCCATCTTTGGATTATTGTAGCTTAAAACACGATTTGCTTCAACCTTTGAAACAAATTCCTCTGGCTGTATCATACATACATTCTCCTCAAGTCTTCATTGAGGAAGGACGTCTCCACATCCATTTTGCCAAATTTCGTAATAAGCTGCAATTGCAAGTAAAATCCAAATGGACTTGAGCATTACCCGGTAATAAGGTTTTTTCACAGTCAACTCCTTGACTTGAAAAACCTTTTAAACAGGTCTGGTCTTATAGGTCTCCACCTTGCCATTTGCCCCAGTCTTTATCTTAAAAGACCCATATTCACACTCTGGGCACTATACCCTTTTGTGAAGTAACCAGAGTCTATACTTGGTTCTCTTACATGGAGTCCATTTCGGATTTCATGGCCATTTGCCATTTCTCTGATTGTCTTCTACTCATAGCCTCATCATATATAACTGGATCATTATCCTCTATGATGTGTACCTCATCATCATCCCTATGATGAATCCATACCTTCTAGGTATCTTCGGTACTTTTCCAGATTTATGACTCGGTTGTGGTACAATAGATCTATCTACAGGTTCCTCGGTTTGACTTAAAGTGTTTTGTGGTTCTTGAACTCCTTCAAGATCTATTACCCTCCCACTAGCTCCTTCAATGATAAACACCTTTATCTAAGAAGGCAGCGTGTAGGATTATAGTAATAATACCCTAAACTTTCTTTAGGATATCCCACAAAGCTGCACTTGTCAGATTTTGTCCCAAACTTATCTTTGAAACATTTTCACATAAGCTGGACAATCCCTTATCTTAACATACTTAAGAGTAGGAATCCTTCCTATCCATAACCTTTATGGAGTCTTGGGCTCGGATTTTTGAGGTTACCTTATTTTGTAGATATGTAGCCGTTTCTAGGGCATAACCCAGATGAATACTAGAATGTCGGTAAAAATCATTATGGACTGCACCATGTCCAACAAGGTACAATTTTTTCTTTTAGATACACCAATTAGTTATTGCGTATCAGGAGGTTTCCATTATGAGAAAATACCATTTTGAGATTATCTAGAAACTCATTACTCAAGTATTCTTTCTTCGATCTGATCAAAGAATCTTAATACTTTGTCAATTTGTTTCACTTCTGAATTCTTTGAACCTTTCAAATGATTCAGACTTGTATTTCATCAAATACACATATTCAACTCTTTGAATGATCATCTCATTTTCTTTTACTAGTTTGTTCAATTTACAAAATTATTTTTCATGTAAGTCAAGTTTACAAAGTCTATCAAGTGATATTTCAGTTTCAAAAAAAACATTATCATTATAAATAGAACAACAATTGTTCTTAAATATAATACCAAAACCTTCCTTGTCCAACAACGGAAGTAATAATGTTTCTAAAGAGAACTGGAACATAATAACAACTTATTAACTTAATAGACTTGCCCGTAGGCAATGCTAAACTATAAGTTCATATGGTTAATGTAGCAACCTTTGCTCCATTCCCACACATAAGATTACTACTTTGTTTAGCTTTCTACTTCTGCTTAGTCTCTGCATTGGATTGCATACGTGAGAACTACAGTCGGTATCCAATACCTAAGTAGAACCTTGACTTATAGAAAAATTTATTTCAATCATGAACAAACCCATATTTGTAACCGAAGGTTCACTAAGCTTCTTCTGGTTAGCCTCTGTAAGATACTCCTTACAGTTTCCTTTCCAGTGTCCAGGCTTCTTGCATTGGAAGCAAACTCCTTTGCTATTTGCATCAGTTTTGTTCTTAGTGTCATTAGTTATTGCCTTTTCATATACCTTCGTTGAATTGTTCTTCTTTTTAAAAGATCCTTTGGCCCTCTTCCGCTACCTGGAAGAATCATCTACCAGTAAGACGTGGTCTTTCTTGGTTGGAAAGTGACTCTTTACTGTTTTCAACATGTTTAAGCAACTCAGGCAGGCTGACATATAGCTTGTTCATGTCAAATTCACAACAATTTGTGAGAAAGAGTCCGAAAGTGATTGCAAGATCAAATCTTGGATCAACTCTCCATCCATTAAAACCCAGTTGTCCCAATTATTCAATCATATTGATCATTTTAGGACATTTGTCTATACTATAGTGTCATCGGTCATTCTAGATCGGAAGAGCTCCTTAGATATCTGATATCTAATAGTCCTACTTTCCTCACCCTTCACCTCCTTGGAGGTGCAGGAGTATAGTAGGAGCATCCATAGTTCCATGCTAACGCTGAAGCTCATTACTCATAGATGCGAGCATGATGCAGTTGAGCCAACTGTGCATCAACTTACTACTTTCTAAAAGTAGCAATCTCTTCCTCAGAGGTGTTGTCTGCAACCATTATAGGGATAAGCATATTAAGGACATAAGATAGCTTTTCAGCCTTGAGAACTATTCTCAAATTTCTTAACCAGTCCGTTTAATTTGGTCTGGTTAATTAGCATCTAATATGCTATGTAGTGATAGTAAATTAGACATCGTAAAACTCTATAAATGAATTTGTAATTTAACAACATTTTAGCATACATTCATTTCTTAATTAATTACCAAAATAAATTAGGTCTTTATTTTAAATTGGTATCTCACTATTTTCATCAAACTATGTTACCCTCATTATATAGTTCGGCAATTCTAATTAAAGATTTGCTAGTGAGAATAAGGATCCCATTTCAAATGTATATAGCCTTGTGGTGACACAACAAACGATATATAAATAAATAGGTAGACAACTATTGTCAATTACATCACTATGTAACTCCTTGTATTTTTCCTCTTCGATTATTTTGATCAAGTGGTGACACATCCGAATCAAAATTATCCAAGTTAAGTCCAACCTAGCACTTCCATATATTCGAAAGAAAAACACTGTCCTTGTGGTGACACAACAAAATAGCATCGTTCAGTCTATGTATAAGCATCAAATGTGATAATGCAACATCTTAAATATTTAATACTTGCCTTGTGGTGATACAATAAACTCATATTAAATATTTAATACTCTATTGCTTTACCATGCTAGAAGGCGACGTTCGTTATTCCAAATATCTTTGAACGCTTAGGACTTAATATAATTTCTTTGAGGGGTTTGTTATTATTTGTCTCATCTTGTTTAGCGCACATGCACATATATATATATAAAATATGCGTCATATTATTTAACATGTGAATCATGTTGTATAATATATAATATATACATAGTAAGCATGCACATATAGAATATTATATTCTACCCGGATTGATTATGGACTTTTATTCTAGTTTAGTTCACTAGAGCCACCAAGTGAACCAAAAGGTCAAACCTAGGGTGCAAGAATTAAATTTAAATATAACTATTATATTTAAACCCGGGCTCTATTACAAACGGGTCTTCAAGCGCTCCTTGCTCCTTTGTCTCCAATTCTTCAAGTAATTCTAACTAAACCTATTACATAAACTATTTACAATAAATAGAAACCTTGATCAACAGTCAAGGGGAAGTACATAGGAGGGAAATAGAATTTACATTAAGAAAAATTAGAGAAGACGAGCTACGCAGACCCCATTTATAAAACCCATTCATTAAAGCATCCACTAAAATAAATTCAATCACACATTGGTCAGTAGTCCATAATCAATCCCTATTTATTATCATACATATCTCCATATGTATCAGTAAATAACATTCATCTCATAAATAATAAAACCATTCCATATATGCATTGATATCATTTAATGGGCAATTAAAAGTTTACTAGAAATCCAATTTTGAAACAAAAATAAACTCCTTTATTTTGATCAAAATTTAAATTATAATAAACTTATTTATTTTATTTTATCCAATTTTAAATAAAAATAAACTCCTTTATTTTTAATCAAATTCCAAATCAAAATAAAACACCTTTATTTTAATTAATATGGAAACCAATTTCAAGTTTAAAATAAACACCTTTATTTTTAACTTAAAATTGTTGAAAAATAAAATATGTTGAATCTTATTCCTTATCAAAATAAACATCTTTATTTTTAAAGAAACATGGAATCCTATTCCATATGTGAATAAACTTCTTTATTCTAGGAAACATGGAATCATATTTCATATATGAATAAACTCCTTTATTCTAGTTAACGTGGAATCCAATTCCAAGTTAAAATAAAACTTTTAATTTTAATTATATTCCAATTCAAAATAAACCTTTTATCTTAATGAAAAATAAATAAAATCAAAATAAAATTTTTTCAAAATCAGCAGACCGGCGCGACCGCGCTCCAAAATGAACTAGGAGCGGCGCGGCCGCGCTGCACCCCCAGAAACGATTTCTAGGTTCGGGCGCGGCCGCGCCGCGTAGCAGACTTCGATTTTTTTTTCGTTGCCCATAAAATCGATCCAATTCCATACTCATACATACATGGAATCATAATAATCGATAATTAGCACAAGGTTAGGCTCTGATACCACTGTTAGGTTTGTATATAGCGCAAACATGCAATCTAATTACATAAATAGAGCGGAAGCGCGATAAAACGGATATTAAAATTTTTCATACAAACCATCACCATGATCATCCATGTGCTCAATTATCAATTAAACGAAAGAGATAAAGTATGAAAATCATACCCTTGTAGAATCATGCTTCCACAGGTACGAGTTCACCTCCAAATCCTTCGCGTTCTCCTTAAATTTCACTAATGAGATTCCTTCCTTTGATCAACGTTAGCCACCCAAGTGTTTGGCCTCTAGAAGTGATCAACCAAGGAATAATAGTTATTTAAGAAGATGGGTGTTGGCAAAACCCTAGTTTCTATCTCTATATGAATTGCAAGTACTCTCTCTTTCTCTCCAATTCTCAAAGAAGAGTGTGTAAATTATCTAACAGTCCAACTGTCAAACAGTCCAACTGTCTAACCCTAAATCATGATAAGACTCCTCTTATTTATAGATATAGGGAACCCTCCTAAACTATTTAGGATTATGGTTTTTATTTTAAGTAAACTCCTTTAATTAATTGAACTTCCAATTAGGAATTCATGAGAGAGTACTTCTATTAATTAATTCTCAATCCATATTAGGAATTAAATAATAGTAATAGTAATAATAACAATCATAAGACTCCTCTTATTAATTTATATTTAATATTTCCAAAATATTAAATAATAAATCTTAAGCTATTTAATTTATTCTATCTCCATAGATTAAATTAAATACACTTAACTTATTATTACAATTATGACATTTACTTCTTAAATAAATATTTTTCTTTTGCGGTGTCACCCTTTAGGTTCTTCATATTAAACCGGTTGTGAATAAATCAATTAGAACAATTTTAATTTTATTTAAATAAATTAAACTATTTAATTCATTTAAATAAATAATATTTATTCTACAATAAGGGTAAGCCCCCTTAGCGATCAATAACTTTCCAAATAATATAGATTTCAACATTAATCATAAAAGAACCTTTCGGTGAATAGTTACCGTACAATTCAATCCTTCTACCATACAATGTCCTAATTAAATATAAGACATGAAATTACTGTCAAGTCTTATTTTATTTAATTATATGTATTTCGATTCTGAAATGCACAACTTTTATTAATGCAAATTAGAAACTCCTTTCTAATTTCATTCTACTTTGGCTAAAGACTTCTGAGTCGTCATTTATCGAATCACATAGGGCATTCTCTCCTTTTACTAGAAGTGGTAGATTCTTTGTTGATCATTCACCTATCTCCATGTACAACTTATTATACCCAATCATACCCTTTGATATAACCTAAAGGTCTTAAGGGACATGTCAAAGTATATAACTCATCATACACAAGATACTATGATGATCTCAAGTCCAAGGATCACTTGTACTACTATCACTAGAGGAATTCCTATTGACAGGGGAGTAAAACTCCATTAGGTATTCCTTAGCAAGCCACGTTCAGTGAACTTATTCTCTAATAAGTACCTACATACTTGCTTTAGTGTCTCCACACAAATGATTATGAGATCAATCATCCTCTTCATAAGAGCAAGCAACGTATGTACTAATCTATCCGGATTCACTAATCCCCTTTTTAGTAATCCATCAATTAGGAACAATTTTAGTTTGTGAGCTATCTAGAATTTAGATCTCATTAGCATGATCCCCATCATGATTCTAAAAGCATTGCTCAAAACTATGGGTTTATCACATTTAATATAACAACACTATGTAGATAATGTAAAATGCCTTTAATAATCGAATAAGATTACAAAGTATATGCTACATCATATCAAATATGATTGGCTTGTGTGCATACTACTTTCAGTTTATAGATGAGTATCGTCCAATGTTGTGAAACTTGTGTTCTGACCATACAAGCATAATTATTAGGACTCATTATGCCTATAGACATGATTGACATGAGCACCATTTAGCTAAGTATTATTTTGGCATGTGCGAGTAGGTTTAAGGCATGAATTCCAAGTGTAAGCTATGTGTTAGCATGTGCATGTGTTGTGTACATCCAAGCATGCGTATTAAGTATTGTTTAGTCTTATTATAGGACATTACGACCATAATAGCGGACTATTTGTGAAATGGTCTTGTTTGGCCTAAAGTGTAAGAATTTTCAACATAAAGCTTTATAACTTTGGATTGGATTTAGAATCGGCATGCTAGGTTTTAAACCCTAGTTAATAACCTTATGAGCATGTATATATGATTAATGTTAGTAGCTTGCATGCTAAGAGAATAGGCTCGGATTCCTGCTGAAGGAAATCTCATTCTTGGTTTGTCTAGTGAGTGGCGCGGTCGCGCCACTGCTAAGGCAAAAACCAGCGCCGCCGCACCGGTCGCCAGTTTTTCCCAGTTGTTTTAATTTGTAAGCAGAGTCTTGTGGCATGTATGTACGTAAGTCTCAAGCTGTATTACATGATTTAATTGGTGTGCTATGTGTTCAAAGCCTACGTTGATGCATAGAACCGAGATATTCTAGACTTGCTAACTCATTTATCTAAGATGGGAATTTATAGATTTAGTAATGATAGTTACATCTACGTGTCTATGTGTTAGGATTGCCCGGTGTGTAACCTCTTGTAAGTCTAAGCTCATGATAGTAATATTGTGCTAATTAAGAACCGACTTATTAATGTTAGGTCGTTTCACGCAATTTAATCTAAGGATAGATTATTGTAGTTGAGCTATCAGGAAAGTTTCCTCTAACCCTACTCAGTTTACATTCAAGTAGGATGTGGTGTATTATGCGAGTTACCTACCTCTAAGCCTTAATTATTGCAAGTTTCCCTGAATCCATTCTTGTATTACAAACTACTTATTTTAAGCTTGGACCTTTAATTCCTCAAGCATGCTTTAAGTGGTTTAATTACTTTACAATTTTTCCACATCGTTATTATTGTGATTCGCACTTGGTGCAATTGAATTCGCATAATCTTTGACTTGTGCCTTAATTAAAGTTCCATAATTGCATGAACTGTTCAAAGTTAAGTCTAAGCCATTATTCGGCTAGACATGAGCATGTTTAATAAAAGCTTTCCAAACCATTTAAAGGTGCGGATTCTTGGACTAGCATGAACATCCCAAAATATAGGGAAGTACCTAAATATAAGATACAAGAACAGAAATTAAATGTTATGCATATACATAGGGTACTATAGGCTGATCCCCTCGAGTACTTATTTCTGAGCTAGTAACCAAAGGGTCAATTAGCTATTGATTTCATTGGAAGTTTATTGGTCAAAGTCTACTTGATTATCATTCGTTCTAAAAGCAATTATTAATCTTGCTTCCGATATTCATATTGTTGAATTCCTCTCTTCATATTTTGTTCATCATGATATATCCTTTATTGTTGTATTTAAACTTACTGGGCAAACTAGTTGCTCACCCTTGTTATATCATGAACCTTATTGCAGTTAAGCCCGAGACTTCAGGCAAAGACAAGGGCAAGGAAAAGATGAAGTAATAAACTTCAAGTAGCTGACTTTGTTATATCTTAGTTAGATTTATTTACCAATGTAATTTGAACCCAGGTTAATATTTAGGGTACGTAATGACTTATGTATTAAGGTTTTCATATCTTGGGACTAGTAACACCTTTTGAATGAACAACATATTTTTATTATTTTCCGCATTTAGTCATTTTATGTTGTTTGGAAGTGGATGTTGTATTGGATCGTGATGACCAAATCCGGGTGTTTGAGACCTGAATTCGGGGGCGTCACATATAATGTAATGATATATTACTACTTAGCACATGATCTCAAATGAAATGATATCTTATATCTATATGCTTGGTTCTTGAATGCATGACAGGATTGTGAGTTATAGAAATTGCACTAGTATTATCACAATAAACATGGATAGATTTAAACTCAAAACCATAGTCAGCTAACTGATTTTTCATCCATAGGATTTTAGCACAACAATTGCCTGCAGCAATATATTCAGCTTCTATAGTAGATGTTGAAACTGAGTTTTGTTTTTTGCTAAACTAGGAGACAAGTCTATTTCCAAGAAATTGACATGTACCACTTGCACTTTTCCTGTCTATCTTACAACTTGTATAGTCAGCATCTGAATATCCAATTAACTTAAAGGGTGACTCCATGGTGCCAATGACTGGATGTTGTTTTGGCCTTTCAACTAGTCTCTAGACTTTGCTTCTTTCAAACTGGTTGAGCTCCTCTTGCATGGCTTCTATCCAGTTTGAATCTCCTAAAGCTTCTTCTACCTTTTTAGGCTTTATTTGAGATAGAAAGCTTAGGTAAATGCATTCATTTTGAGTTGTTGATCTTGTCCTAACTCTTGCATTAGGATCTCCAATTATCAGATCTTCAGTGTGATCCTTTATCCATTTTCTCCTTCTTGGAACATCAGTTCTGGTGCCTTCTTGTCTGAGTTCTTCCAGGTTGATTTTTGGTTAAGGTCGTAGAGTCTCATTTTCTGGCATAGTGAGCTCTACGTTTGCTTCTTCTTACTTTGTGCTTTCTGCTTCTGGCTCGACGATCGTAGAGCCTAACTCTACGATCTTGGACTAAGTTATCGTAGAGTCCTTCTCTGCTGGATTGTTGAGTGAAGAAGTTTTCTTCTTTGATTCGGACTCATCAAATGGGATATGAGTAGAGACTTCAACACTTCATGATTCCTTGTTGAATACTCTGTAGGCCTTCCTGTCCATAGCATAACCGAGGAAGATTCCTTCATCTGACTTGGGTTGGAATTTGGTCAGATACTTCTTGCCATTGTTGAGGATGTAGCATAGACAACCAAAGGCACGAAAGTAACTGATGTTTGGCTTCCTCCTTTCCATAATTCGTAGGGAGTCTTCTTGAGGAGGGAGTGAATGAGAGACCTGTTCTGAGTGTAACATGCAGTGCTGACTGCTTCTGCCCAAAAATACTCAGGAAGTTGAGCAGCTGCTAGTAGTGTTCTCCTTGCTTCAATCAATTTTCTATTCTTTCTTTCAGCTACCCCATTTTGTTATGGAGTTCTTGGAGCTGAGAAGTTGTGGTTGATCCCATTCTCTTTATAATAAAGTTCTACCTCGGTGAAATCAAATTCTCTTCCATGATCACTCCTGATAGCCTTGATCTTCTCCTCTTTCTCATTCATGATAAGTTTGAATAGCTTGATAAGGTGAGAGCTAGTTTCATCTTTAGAGCTTAGAAGGAATACCCATGTGAATCTGGTATAGTCATCCACTGCTACCAAAGAGTATTTCATTCCACCAAGGCTTGTAGTTGGGATAGGCCCAAAGAGATCCATATGGAGTAACATAAAGGGGCTTATCATTTGAGTTGATTGCTTTGCTTTTGAATGAGCTCTTTGTTTGCTTTCCAAACTGATATGCTTTGCAAGGTTTCTCTTTGATGAAGTTGAGCTTTAGCAGTCCTGCTACTAGTTGATTGGAGGCAAGTCTTGACATGCTTTTGAAGTTTAAATGAGACAACCTCCTATGTCACAGCCAACACTGATCTTTAGAAGCTTTGGCAAGAAAGCATACTACTTCATCAGGTCTTAACTCAGCAAGGTTGATAATATAGACATTTCCTTCTCTGGTTCCCATTAGCTTCAATGAGTTGGTCTTCATGTCCCTTACCTGACACTAATTGTTGAGAAAGGTGACTTGATGATTTTTGTCACACAGTTGGTTGATGCTGAGAAGATTGTGCCTTAGTCCTTCAACGTATGCCAGTCCTTCAACGTATGCCACTTTGCTGAAAGACACAACAACATTCCCAACAGAACCATATCCTCTTGTCTTTCCAGATTTGTTAGCACCAAAGATGACTGCAGGACCATCTTTTTCTTCAAAGTTTGATAGGAGAGCCTTGGTGCCTGTCATATGTCTTGAGCATCCATTATCAATATACCATGTTGATTCTGTGGACCTTTGTACCTGCAGAAAGGATCAACTTTTATTTTGGTACCCAGAATTGCTTGGGTCCATATACATTAGTAACCTTGGGAACCCAAATCTGTTTGATTTTAGGTCTGTGCAGCACAGGATAGAAATAGTTGAAATAACATTCTGCAGCTTTATGACCATGTTTATGACAAGAGCAACATCGAATATAATGCATGCTTGTGTGTGAGTAAGGATTACTTCTAGTTTTAAACATGTATGAGTAGTAGTGGCTCACAGCTTCTCCTTTTGGCTTAAATTCCTTCTGCCTTCCCACAACTCCATGATTCAAAGTTTTCGTCAAGTGGAAGTCAACTCTACGTTTCCTGCCAGGTTGGTTCGTAGAGCGAGTTTTACCATACTCTATGATCCTTCGAGGCTTGAATGCAAATGTTGACTTACTCTTTGATTTCTTAAATCCAAGATTTGTGTGGGATCCAACAGCTTGATTTTCAGAGTTTGGATAAACTGTCTATGAGGATCTAACAAACACAATTCCCTTATTAAATTTAGGAGAACTGTTATCATTTGTTTCCATAGGTTTGACCGCTGAGGTTTCTGAAGGAGGATTGCAGAAACCTAGTCCTGATCTATTAGTCACTGATCTTTGCCTAGAGATCATGGTATCCATAGACAGAGGATTTGTTCCATGAGGAAATAGTCTTTTGTAGTTCCTGAATTTTGGAAACTAGAATTAACTCTTTTTGAGTGCTAAACTCATTTATCTATCTTAAGTTAGCATTCTCAGCCTCAAGACTGGTACAAGAGTTAGCAGTTTGTAGAGCAGTTTCCAACTCTACCACAACTTTCTCTTTTTCCTCTTGAAGAAGAGAATGATCCTTTGATAGAATTCTAAACAGTTTCAAATATTTATGTAGTTCTATCATAGAGTTTTGCATTCCTTCTCTAAGATCATCAATAGTTAAATCAGGAGAATAAAAGTCAAATACCTCATCCACGTTGAATTTTTTCTTGCTTTTTCCTTCTTTGGCCATTAAACATAGGTTGGCTTTTTGAAGTTCTTCATCTTCACCTGATTCAGGACTTGAGTTGTTGTCTGAATCACCACATGAACTTTCAGTGACGAAACCTCTTTCTTTCTTCTTGGCTATTTAGTGGCTTTTGAATTCTGACCTTTTCTTATCCTTCTTTGGATCATTTCTTGGAGGCTTAGGACAGTTTGCAATGAAATGGCCTAGTTATTTGCAATTATAGCACAAGTCATTGACTTGTTCTTTAGAGCTGCTGTTGAACTTCTTTTGTCTGTTGTTTCTGCTTATAAATCTTTTGAAGTGTCTGACCAGTATAGTAACTCCTTCATTATTGAGTTCATCATCTTCATCATCATCTGAGTCAGCTGTCTTTGAAGTAGATGCCTTTAGAGCAATTTCTCTTTCTTTCTTCTTTCCTTCTGACAGAGTTTCTGCTCGTTGTGTCAGCTCCAGTTCATAAGTGAGAAGATTACCATATAGCATCTGAACAGTCATTTCATAAAGATTCTTTAACTCTCTAATGGCAGTGGTTTTGGCATCAAATTTTCTTGGTAGTGCTCTCATGAACTTGATGATGAGATCTTTATTTTGATAGGTCTTTCTATATGTGTAGACACCCAAATTTTGCACTTCGTATACTGACCCAGACAGGAGGGCAGAATCATCAGTTAACCCAGTCTACGAGAACGAAGGGTGGACATAAGTACGAACACTCAAAGCCACCACAACGACTTGCGATCAAAGCCGACACGACAACGAGCGGATATCAGGAATCGACTAATGGCCACTACGCTTACCTGTTCACCGGTGATCTAGTGGAGGTCGGGGGGCAGCGCCCCCTGGAAACCAAACTCCAAATACAAATCCTGTGTCATGTCGCAGCCATTTGAAACGAGCATTCCTGAATGACATGGCACGTTTCCCAGTAGTCCCTGGACTGCAAAATACAAGCCTTTCAGCGAGAACCAACAGTACGACACGAGAATCGAGGTACGGTACGAAAATTGAGAAAATCAGCCCAGCCAGCCGCGGATTGATCTGCGGCCAATGATGGGAAGACTGAAGTGCGTGGCGGGCGCGGATCAATCAGCGGCCAGCCGCGGATCATTCTGTGGCCAGCCACGGATCAATCTGTGGCTGCCTCTGGCAGCCTTTATCTATGCAGTCCTTCAATTTCATCCGGGAATATATACAGGGAGTTCGAAAAAAAAAGAAAAGGGAAGAAACAGCAGCAAAAGAGCAACAGGAAAAGAGAGAAAAGAGAGGGGAAAAAGTGAGGATTTATACCCCTTTTGTTAGATTGTATCATATACATTTTCTACTCTATTCAATATACGAGTTTATACGCATCGTGGTGTCATTTGCAAGGTGAAAAGCCCTTTTTATAGCATTTTTGTTATACCATTTTGTTAAGTTTTTGTCACTCGGGTTACGTTAAATGTAGTTTTTCTTGTACATTATCATGGATACATGGATTAAGTATTATTAATGAGGGTTCCAATGGAACAAAATTCTTCCTAATGACCCGATGATATCCATTCGATGATTTTTTAGCTCGTTATGGTAGTGTATTATGCGTAGTATAGTTTAGATTGCTATTTTAGGATATTGTGGTGTGTTAGGCAACCCGGTGTTGTTTAATTTTTTGTAGTATCCATTTTGTGGGTGTGTAGCAATTTCGGATGTGAGCCTAGGAACGCGACCCCGTGGTCCAAATCCGATGATGGACATTTTTTGGGTGTATGTAGTAGGATCGATATACCTTTTATTGTAAATATGTAATTATCGGGCCTTAAAACGATATCAAGTCGAAAATCGGGTTTAAGGCCCCGTAATAGTGAAATATGCGATTGTGGGCGTTGGGGTTATTTTGATGGCTCACATGCCCATGAATAGCTCCCACGCATTTTAATGGTTGATTTGATTTACGACAAAAAAAATGATTTCAAAGCTAAACGATGAAGATTTTCATAAAATCAATCAAATTAGGTTATTAGCACCACGAGGCTTAAAATTAGAATTGCGAATGAATGTCGATTCCCATTTAACGAGAAAGCTAAAAAAAAGTCGTTTTTCAAAACATCACAAAAAAATGGTTTTATATAAAATAAATAATGTTTTATTAAATCTTTGTGCATAGGGTTAAAGAGATCCTAGAAATTGCCCGTCACTTTATTTACGAAAGCAACGTATAGGTCTCGATTCCTATTTTGACGAAGGTTTAAAAAACTCTTGTTTTGCCAAAATGACACCTAATTAAAAATCTTGCAGCTTTTGACAATTAAAAATCAAACCTTTCTTATAAAGGAATAAAGCTTTCTTGTATAAGCCGAAGGACATTCTAAAGCATTCTCAAATTAAAACACGACTTTTTCCAAATGGTTTCTTCATGCAAATTCACCACAACATTCACATAGGCACATACGCGCGCACACACATATTTTAAGAATTAAAGGATAGAAAAGCATCGAGATTGCGGTAACCGTATTTCACGGAAGTCGGGGGGTGCCTTACACCTTCCCCTCGCTTAAGCAAACCCCCGAACTCTATGAATCTCGGTTTACAGACCAATTAATTCAGAGTCACATATGAGCCAGGGATTTACGAAAACAAAACTCGGATGAGTTGGTACATCCATTTTCAAATATACTAACTGGCGACTCTGGTCAATTGGCTCATCATAAAAAAGACGATCTTTCAAAACCTCGTCGACATTTATGCCGACCTTTTCCAAAAAAATCATCTAATAAAAAGTCTAAAACTGGAAAGGGTAATAATCACCACGAAAGCGATCTTCCCGGCGTTGACAGCTGGCGACTCTGCTGGGTACATTAGAGGGCTTAAGCCGCATTCAAATCTTGATTCTATCCTATCCTTTAAAAAAAAATTTGTGTATGTACGTGTGATATTTTGACCTGTTTTACTTGTTGTTGTGTGAATGTGTGTTTTTGTCCAATAAATGAATGATTGAATGGAATTGTTTTACTTTAAAGTAATCATTTGCATACGGTGAGGACGATAAATGTGAATGTATGTTGAGAGTGTACCTCCTCCTGAGGCAAACCTGTCGGTTGCTTATTACTGGACTCGAAGGGCTGCTCGCCGGAGATGGCTCAGGAAACGCGCCACCCAGATCCGCTCCAATCGAAAGGATTCAGACGAGTAGATTGTGAAGATTTGGGGACATTCATGCCGAAAAGCCGTGAGAGTAACCTTAGGGTAGGTCAGCCTCAGATTAACCCAACACAGGGAAAGTCTCTTCATGCCCTTTTACGTTTACGCGTATAAATGTCATAGTCCCATTCAATATGTTTAGATATACCTTCCCTGTTGTCAAAAGAAAGTACTGACCTCTATGTTTTGCAGGAAATAGCTGGGAAGGCATAATAATTCGTGTCTATCATTTATTATTGCAATAAGGGACTGCTAACGTTTTGTTTTGCAGGGAAAGATTAAAAAACCCAAAAGCACAAAAATTACAGCTTTAGCATGCATCCACATCTTTCATTTCCCAAAGATTAAACTCCAAACCATTTTTTTCTGTAGGATTGCTCCTCAAACGCGTTTGCAATCTAAGAGGGCCCAGGTTTCTACCTCTGAAATGGCTGATCTTCCACCTCCTAATCCTGGTTCCATATCTCGGGAGGAATTCGATGATTTTAAAAAATAGGTGTTGGAAATGGCCACGATGCTGAAAGAGCAGCTGCTACTGAGACAAGATCCGCCAAACAAGGATCCGCTTAAGGATGATCAACCCCAGCCTAAGGGCGAGCCAGTAATCCCCAAAGCCATTCCTATACCTAACAGGACAGTAATCACTATTCCAAAGGAGGGAGACACTGATGATCTTCGAAAGAAAATGAAGCAGATGGAGGAGACTATCCAGTCTCTGAAAGGCATAGGTTCCCTGGGCAGGGTAAATTATTCAGATCTGTGTGTCTTTCTAGGAACCAGGTATCCGGAGAAGTTCAAGATCCCCGAATTTGAGAAATATAATGGGAAGGCAGACCCTAATACACACCTGAAGATATACATTGGGAACTTGGGTCTTATGTAGAGGACGAAGGACTGAGGATGCAGTTATTCCAAAAGAGCCTAACGGGAGAAGCAAGAACTTGGTATGCCCGCCTTGATAATACTCGGATCCACAACTGGGAGGAGTTGGCCCATACTTTCTTGACATAATACAGCTTCCAGGCACAGATGGCCCCTGACAGATATCAGATGACAAAGGTCAAGAATCAACTAAAAGAATCTTTTAGGGACTATGCACAGCGGTGGAGGGGTATGGCTGCACAGGTCAATCCCCCAATGAGCGAGGCGGAGATGGTAATGACCTTTGTGGATATTCAGGAGGCACCCTATTATGATCGAGTGATAGCGGGGATTGGAAGACCTTTTGCCGAAATGATAAAGCATGGAGAAATGGTTGACATGGGGTTAAAGTCTGGCAAGATTCGGGACTTCACAGCTCCAGAAACAATGGCGGAGCAAATCCAGAGTGGAAACTATGGCAGTACTTCCCGCAGGACCCAAAAGCGAAAGGAGGAAGATGTTTCCCTCATCCTGCAGGGATCATCTAGGAAGGTGGAGAATAGCCCTCCAGTGCAAATACAGAGAATTATGCCATCCCGACAACCTAATTTCAATAATCAAAGGACGGATGGACAAAGAAGATTTGAGACCACAAGAGATCGGGTATTCACCCCGCTTGGGGATCCTCTTGAATAGATTTTGGCAGTATTAATAGCACAAAGAAAGATAATCAATTTGGCACCCCCAATTGACCCGAAAGGGAGAAGATTTGACCCGAGTAAGAAGTGTGCGTACCATTCGGGTTCCCCTGGTCATGATACTCAAGCATGTTGGGCACTGAAGCACAAGATTCAGAACATGATCGATAGCGGGGAGATCGTGGTGGAACAGCCAGAGTCACCAAATGTTAAAGTCAATCCCCTGCCCAAGCATGATGGGGAAGGGGTCAATGTGGGGGAAGCCAGCGAAGCCGGAGGACCACCAAGACTGAATTATATAAAGAGAATCGATGAGATGATTTGCATGACAGGTGATCAGGAGAGTATACGGGGGACACCGATTAGGTTGGCAGGTCTGAGCAGGGGTATCACGGAGGAGCCTATCAGGTTAACGGCTCCGAAACCTCTCACCATTGCAGCAAGACCACAAATCCCCGTTAGCAATCTGAAAACAGTACCGTGGAATTACGGGGGAGTATCAGAGGAGGCGACCAGTTGTGCTTCTGTAATATCAAAGGGGAATCCTTTATATCTTCCAGGGCGAGTCTCTGAGAGCAAAGGGAAGAAGAACGAAAAGATATCCGAGGAGAAAGCTATGGAATTCTTAAGGAAGATGAATCATCCAGAAGTGAGGGGGATCAAGGTATTAAGCGAGGAATCGACTCTGACATCGATCATGGATTTGGTATTATCATCCGACGATCATTGCAGAATTCTAGCCAAAGTCCTGGAAGAGGCACACATTCCCAAGGTGATTAGCAAAGAAGGTTTCGGCCATCTAGTGGACCATCTGTTAGAAAACAATGTAATATCGTTCACAGATGATGATATCCCCAAAGAGGAAGGGGTCATTGGAAACCGCTGCATATTGCGGTAATCTCATCAGGATATGTTATGAATGGGGTGCTAATTGATGGGGGATCAGCATTGAATATCTGTCCATTCAGTACATTGGAAAAAATGAACGTCAATCCTAAGCGCCTGCGGGCCAGTTATGTGGTGGTACGAGCCTTTGACGGATCCCGGAAGGATATAATGGGGGAGATAGAATTGTCTGTGGAGATAGGACCTTGTACTTTCGATATTTCGTTCCAAGTCCTGGATATCGCGGCAAGTAACATATTATTGGGAAGGCCATGGATACACATGGTTGGGGCAGTTCCCTCTACGCTACACCAGTAAATTAAGTTTATCATCGACGGGAATCTGGTGACGGTCTATGCAGAGCATAATGGCCCTTCTCCTTCCAGGAATGGCCTGCCGGTGATTAATTTGGACGAATCGGTGGTACCCGCCAGTTTTCAGGCGCTGGAAATCAATACTCCCCACTACAGATGTCTGGGGGCTCCAGCCGTAAAACCTAAGGTCTCTCCTGAACTTACCTTTGTTGCTAGAGAAATGATGAAGATGAAGTTTTGACCTGGGCAAGGGTTGGGAAAGAACAGTCAAGGAATTACTGAGCCTATTCAACTGCCCAATCAGATAGGCAAGGCAGGGTTGGGGTATTATGGAGGCATAGGACAGAAACACTCTCAAGGGTGGACCCCAACTAGACTGGCCGAAAGTCTAATGCCGAAAGTCAACAATGAACAAGGTACTGGCAACCCTGTGTCTGCAACAAAAGGTGGAAAATTGACCCCCGCGAATGATGACTCGGCCAAAAAGGAGAGTTTACTGCAGGAGGTCATGCAACAGTTTGAAACTAAGTGTTATATCCCTGAACAGTCAGTAAGCAGTGGAAAAGGGAAGGATGTTGCCACTCCGTCAGGAGCCCAACAGAATGTGCCTGTCATCAATTGGGCAGGGCTGACTATTCCTGAAGAGGTTATGAAGAAGGACCAATACAATATGGTTGTAGTCATCGAGGAAGTTTCCAATGCGAAGCCGCCTTTCATCTGTCGCGTTCCAGCCGATCGGACCACCGACAACTGGACAATGGAGCCAGTAATATCCAAACGAGGGTAAAATATGGCGTCAAGATGTTAGACCCCGGATGGTGGGGGGTGAATAAATACCAGTTGTTGTCCCTTATTTTGAATTTTGCATGGTTATGTTATTTTGTCATATTATTTTAAAGATGATCTTTGTGGGAAAATGACTTTTATATATAACAAATATTTTTGTTTCATGTTAGGTGTACCAATTTGAGTATTTCTTGCCTAACAAACGATATTTCAAATTTGAAAGATGACTATGATTTTGATATTGAGCTGGATTTCGATTTAATGGGCATTGAGCAGGATGAGACAGATAATGACGACACGCCTGACGAGATCAAAGGATGGGTCGAAGACAAACCCAAACCCAACTTAGACCAAACCATCACCATAAATATCGAAACCCCTGACAAACCCAAAGAACTCAAGATAGGGACAGATCTGACCCCTAGCCAGAAAACAGAAATAACCGAGTTGCTAGGCCAGTATGAGGATGTTTTTGCCTGGTCTCATGAGGACATGATCGGATTGTCTACCGACATCGTGGTGCACTGGCTGCCCATCAAGGAGGGTTTCAGGCCTGTTAAGTAGAAACTAAGAAAGCTAAAACCGGAATGGAGCTTGAAGGTGAAGGAGGAAATCGTCAAATAGTTCAAGGCTGGAATCGTTATGGTGTCCACTTACCTGGAATGGCTGTCCAATATAGTCCCAGTGGCTAAGCCTGGAGGGAAGGTGAGGGTATGTGTCGACTATAGAGATCTGAATAAGGCCAGTCTCAAGGACAACTTCCCAATGCCTTTTATACACATCTTAGTGGTTAACACAACCCAATACGAGATATACTCTTTTGTTGATTGCTTTGCGGGATATCATCAGATAATGGTGGCGGAGGAAGACCGGGAGAAGACCGCTTTCATCACCCCTTGGGGCACCTTCTGCTACAGACGATTGGCCTTCGGTCTCACAAATGCGGGGGCTACTTATCAGAGAGCCATGATGGCCCTGTTCCACGACATGATGCACAAGGAGATAGAGGTCTATGTGGATGACATTATCGTGAAATCGAGGGTAAAATCTGATTATATAACCCATCTCAAAAAGCTATTCGATCGGCTCAAAAAATATAACTTGAAGCTCAATCCGGTAAAGTGTGCTTTCGGAGTGCAGTCGGGCACGCTCTTGGGATTCCTGGTTAGTAATCGGGGCATTGATTTGGATCCGACAAAGATTAAGGCCATTGTGGATATGCCGGCACCTCGCACAGAGAAGGAGATAAGAGGATTTCTGGGAAGAATAAACTTCATCAGCCGCTTCATATCCCACTTGACGACTACATGCGAGCCGATTTTTAAACTGTTAAGGAAAGATGTCTCCCAAGAGTGGAATAAGCAATGTCAGAAAGCCTTTTAGACTATTAAGAAGCAGCTGACAGAAGCACCGGTGTTGCTACCCCCGAAGGATGGGATCCCTCTGTTTATGTATATATCGGTCAATGCCATTGCGATGGGATGTATGTTGGGACAGAAGAATGAATCAGGCAAAGAGCAGGCCATCTATTACCTCAGCAAGAGATTTAGCCGATGTGAACAGAATTACACCCCCATCGAAAGGACCTGTTGTGCTTTGGCGTGGGCTGCAGTGAGATTACAGCATTATCTCCATGGGCACACTATGTACCTGATATCGAGAATGGATCCCCAGAAGTATATCTTTAAAAGGCCCATGTTGAACTGTTTATTGTCAAGGTGGCAGTTAATCTTACACCAGTTCGACATCGTATACGTAACTCAGAAAGCCATGAAAGGGCAGGGAATTGCATATCAGTTCTCAGAAATGCCAGCAGGGGGGGATGGAGCCTTTAGAAACTCCTTTGTCGGGCGAAGATGTATTCTGGGTCTTACACACGAGATGTGATGACGAGGGGCAGTTCTGGAAGTTGTATTTTGATGGTGCCATGAATGCTGAAGGGGCAGGAGCCGGAGCAGTCCTGGTATCTATCACCGGAGAGCAATACCCCGTGGCCACTAAATTGCAGTTCAGTAACTCGAATAACAAAGCTGAGTATGAGGGATGTATATTGGGACTCCGTTTTGCCCGCGATATAGGGGTAAAAAGACTAGCGGTGTTCAAGGATTCAAAGCTGGTAATCAAACAAGCGATCGGGGAGTATAGCATGAAGGAGCTCTGGTTGCTTCCATACCACCGATGTGTTATCCAATTGATGCGAGAATTTGAAGATATCGCTTTCCGACATATCCCCCGGGGACGAAATGATTTTGCCGATGCATTGGCAACTTTGGCTTCCTTAATCCACATAATCAAAAGCAGGGACGTTCCACAGATTGAAATAGCGGTACAGAATGCACCGGCATACGAGGAACATGTGGCAGTATTATCGGAGGAGGTGGTTCTGCCAAAGCAGCCTTGGTATCACGACATAAGGGAGTATCCGAGGGATAGATCCATTCCTAACCAAGCAAGCCGAGCTGAGAGGTTGAGAATCCAAAAGATGGCGATGAAGTTTTATCTAAGCGGGGATTCACTGTACAAGAGGGATGCTGGTTTGGGATTGTTGCGATGTGTAAATGAAACGCAGGCCCAAAAGATTATGGACGAAATACATGGGGGAGTGTGTGGCCACACATGAGTGAACCGATGCTGGCCAAAAAGATCTTGAGAACGGGGCATTACTGGTTAACACTGAAAGCCGACTGCGATGATCATGTCAAACGATGTTACCAATGCCAGGCGCACGACAACGTAATCAATGCACCTCCCAATGAACTGCATTGTATGACCTCCCCTTGGTCATTCTCAATGTGGGGTATGGATGTAATCGGACCAGTGGAGCCCAAAGCAAGTAACGGACACCGATTTATCTTTGTCATGATCGATTACTTCACTAAATGGGTAGAAGCAGCGTCTTTCCCCAAAGTAACTTAGGAGATCATCGTCCGTTTCATCAGGAATAATGTCATTTGCCGATACGGGCAACCTGAGGTCTTAATCTCCGACAATGCCAATAATTTGAACAATGCCCTCATGAGGGAATTATGTGACCAGTTTAAGATCAAACACCTCAATTCTGTCATTTACCGTCCTAAGATGAATGGGGCAGTGGAGGCTGCAAATAAGAATATCAAGAAGATCATGGCGAGAATGTCCGCCAATCATCGGGGATGGCCGGATCTGCTACCTCTCACCCTGCTGGCGTATAGAATGTCGGTGCATACTTCTACAGGGGCAACCCCTTATGCTTTGGTATACGGAATGGAGACGGTTCTGTCGGTTGAGGTTGAGATGGTGTCCCTCAGAATCTTGATTGATGCTCAGATAAACGAGAAGGATTGGATGCAAGGTCGATACGACCAATTGGTCCTAATTGATGAAAGGAGGGTGGCTGTTGTTTTGCACGGTCAGCTATATCAGCAAAGGATCTCTCGATCGTACGACAAAAAGATAAGAGTTATGCCTTGTCAAGATGAAGCCAAAGGGAAGTTTGCCCCGAACTGGGAAGGACCTTTTGTGATTAAGAAAATGCTGTCCGGAGGAGCCCTCATATTGCAAGAGATGGATGGTGAGGTGTTTCCACAGCCCATCAATTCCGACTCGGTGAAGCGGTTCTACGCTTGTATCATCATTTTCTCCTTTTTCTTTAAAGAACGAACTACATAGGACCTGATTTCCCGACTTATGGGAGTACGTAGGCAGCCATCAGGGCACGGTCCATTTCTTTACAAAATAACACTTTCTCTAACCAAAACCGATTCCCAACAGCCAGGAAAAACCTTCCTATACCCTCAAAACCTTCCCGAAACCAGCCACCTAATCAGCTTCAATGACATAACCCTAACCCAACTAAACAGTTAGCCAAAATCTAAGACTCAATCCGATGAAATCAACAGGGTGTGCGGCAATATCTATCAAATCTCCATCAAGACTTGAGAAGAGAAAGAAGGCGAAATATCAAAATCGTGGTTAGCTGGATAAAATGAGGATCCAATGAAAGGCAACGATACGACAAAAAGGGAAAATGACTAAATTTAAATGCATGTCTATATATATAAGTCATTTTGATACAAGATTTCTCTTTCGATAACCGATGAAACTGACATAGTCTATGCAGGAAATAAAATGATCTACAAATCTGAAACTAACTGAAGCAGGATGGATAAAGTGGTGGATAGATCTGAAGCATCGACATCCCCTACAATCTGTTGCCTCATCATGTCGATGCGATCCAACAAAGCAATGGCTCGGCTAACAGTCTTAGACTGAGCATCTATAACTGCCCTAGTCTGCAATACAATGGCGTCTCTGTCAGCGAGGGCAACATCTCTGGCCAGAATGGCAGCATCTCTCTTAATAAGAGCAGCATCCCTCTCAGCCTCAGTAGTAATCAAGGCCAGACGAATCCAGCTATCCTCAGTAACCCGACTAGGGGCAGAATCAGCTGAGATGGAATAAGGAATATGGGCGGGAGTGGAGAAGCCTTATAAATCATGTCCGGACATCACCTTTGTAGACTCAGGAGGAACAGATACTTCTGGGATGGTATCATCTGTGGAAATCACTCGAGAGTCATCAAATACTCTAGTCTGACTCAAACCAACCATACCAGAGTCTCGGTGCAACCATTGCATATAAGCAGATGTCTGAATGGGGCAACTCTCACTATACTTGGCAAAGATCCTGCGAGACCAAAGATCGTATACCCGTAGTAGATCTCTCTCTGTCTGGGGTGATATGAGGAATCGGTAGTCGGCTGCCCCCGTGAAAGGGTGAAAATCCTGTATCTGATCAAACTGCCCCATGACCGCCAAGGGATGATAAGTCGTCACGCCCCTCAAGCCAGAAATAGGGATGAAATCCAAGGTAGGCGCATGAGTCGAGAAGCTCATGAAAGAGCAATAACCTGAATAGATCAAGAGATGAAAGGGCTCCTCAATAGAAGATAAGAATTCTATCCAGGAAACCGCATCAACACAGCTCACAGGACGGAACGGGAATTGCATGGCTATGTCGTGGCTGAAGCAAAACCCATGGCGACGGAAATCACCGATGGGGCTGAGATGGCTCATAAACCATACATACAACAAAACAGAGCTCCCTCTAAATACTCTGCCTTGGAAGGACTGACAATATGAGGCTGACATGTAGGTGTCTGCTAGTATCATGGGAATAATGGTGTGATCCTCCTGAAGGGCTCTAGTGGCCGCAATAACTCGCATATCCAACAGATCGGATCCGGCTGGCAGATACAAAACTGAGATAACACAAGCCATCAAAAGATCTACTCTCAAAGCGCCCCAACGCTCCTCAGATACGGAAAAATCACCAGAGAATAGATGAAAACTGTCGGGTGAGCCAAATCGGTCAATCAGGAAATGAAGAGGAACTAGATGGTCTGATGTGATCACCGATAACAGAACTGTCCTCCGCAACCCAGTAAAAGTCAAGAACTGATGGCGCATGGGACCAGCGGTGACCCTGGCACAGGGACCATCCAAAGATAAGCCGATAAAGCGAGCATACTCCTCGAGAGTGGGGGTCAGCTCCACTGTCCCTAATCTGAACACCTGACGGGCAGGGGCCCAATAGCTCAAAGGATAATAAGGACCAGGAATGTCCCAGAAGACCATCTGCAGTAACCCTATCGCCCGACGACAAACTGTCCAACCAGCGGAAAAGCCTGCCAACCAACCCTGTGGGAGGACCGAGATCCAAACGTACCACGGCGTCTAGTGACGACATCTGTGAAAAAATAGTGTCAAAAAGACTGTACAGGGGTCATTCTCTATCCGTGAATAAAAAGCATGCATCATACAGTTAATAATAGAGCAATTGAACTGTCATAATGATAAAGTTGTGCATAAATAAATAAAGGAGTTCAATACATAGTGCATGAAATGGAAACAAAAAAGAAAAGAAATTGAACATGTTCAAATACAAAAAAGGCCCTATCCTATCATGATCTAATCAAAAGTGATATCATCTATGAAGTCGGGATCCTCAAACTGATCCCCTAGAGTAGAAGTCGAAGTCGAAGCCCCGAAGTTAATATCTGGGATATATGGGGGCACTGGGGCATCAGATGAGCTCAGGCCTGCATCGAAACCCGTACCGTCAGGGTCATACACATAAGTATCCTCTGGGGTCCGGCCTAACACGCGAAGATATAAGGATAGCTGGTCCACCTGGCAGGTCAGAGTAGCAATCAGCTCAGCATGTGTGGGAGCCCGAACACAGGTAGCCCAATCAGTCATCATCAACGATCCAGGGACCACGTCCCCGAGGAAGAATGTGGCCCGAGTCTAAGGACCAATAGTACAGGGCACCCACCAGGTACGGAAGGCCTCACTCGTGCTGGGACCCGTAGAAAGTGTCCGACCATCCTCTCCCTCCAGCATAATCTCTGAGGGCTGAGAATCCACCAGCCAGGATGTAGTAAGGGGGAGGGAGTGCAGAATACGGATCTCTCCAGTCACGCATCTGAATGCGCGCTCTCCTAAATATATCACCTATCCTCCAACACTCTGCAAGGTAAGGCGACGGGTGGAAAGGGCAAACTCTGGGCCAGAGGGATATCTATCTGTAAACCCCCACGGTTAGATGCTCAGAAAGATAAGGAGTCTAGACGACCTCGGCGGCGGTGATTAACTCCAGCTGAATACGGCAGTGGGCAAAGCTGCCAGACACCGGGACCTCCTCCAAAGTACTGTTGTGCCACCGCCAACCCCTGGGATAGGTATCCAGACCGAGAGTCGTGACAGGCCTTAGGCATGGGAGTCGCTCGTACGCCCAGAACTGTGAACAAAGACAAGAAACGACATAAGTAACCGACAGATGCAGAGAAAGGAAATGAAATAATAGGAAATGCAGTAAGAAAAGAAGGCTTACTAGCAGAAAGGGGTAAAACCCAAGCTAAGCGTCTGTTTGTCCCTCTAAGCGAAGACGGAGTCCATGGAGGAAATAGGCAAAAGTGAAGGACCCCCAGTCATAATCGCTGATCCGATCCACGTCCCTGATGGCTCCGATAACGCTGAAATAAATGGTAGAAGAGTTGTTCCCTAGGAAATAACCCCTCATGATAGTCAAGAACAGACGCCGGAGCAGCATGTCACGAGTAGCTCGGTCTGCGGGGAAGGGCATCGCATAGATGCCTCCAACAGCATCAACAGCCAATGCTCCGGACCGAATGCTGTGGGCCTTAAAGACCCGGTCCTCAGCAGCGAAACCCAACAGAGATTGGACCTCCGCTGGAGTAATATCGAGATCTAGGGGAACACGGACCCCGGTGAACTCAATGCCGGTGATGTACCTCCAATCCCAAGGAGTCAGCACAACCTCGCAGTCCAAGAGATGAAGGGACTGGGTCTGGTGGAACCATCGCTCAGACAAGGCCCTCATATAACCCCATGGGCACTGACGGGGTATGATGGTGAAGAAAGAACGGAAACCCCAGGAATCCACCACCATGCGGTAATCGGCGTGTAGTGTTGTGTAGAGGGAATAGATGTTGAACCAGTTTCCCCTCGGCTGAGTGAACTCGGGCACCTGTGGTAATCGCTAATGGATCAGTCTAGATACGAACAGAGATTGAGAATGAATTCAAAAAAGCAATGAGTATACCTCATTAGCGACAAGAGATGCTGAGGGGTGATGACTGAGATCTCGACCCAACAGATCGGGCACCTGAACACAGGCGCCGAGTAGAACGCGACGAGTAAAGGGAGCTGGTGTGCCGGAAGACGGCCCCTCTGCCTCAATGTCTGGAAGAACAGCCTTATCAACCTCAGCATGATCAGGCCGGAAGACAGCCTCCGCCAGTCGACGAGCCTGGCGAGTCTGAGAAAAAACCGGGGCAGGTACATCCCTACAACGGCGAACACCCAAGGCACGAGGTGCAGTGGAGCTGCTGGGAGCGTCAGGATCCATAGCTGGAACGACACAGTCGAAGAGTGAGGTACATTATATTTTGAATTATATCACAAACATTTTATTTGCCTATCTTCATCGCAGGGTTAATGCAGCATGATGCATGATTACTATATATGCATAAATTAGATTTTAGTGGGACTCTAGTTAAAAAAAAATAAAAAAAAAACAAAAAAAAACGAGCGTCTCATGCACAGACATGCATGTTTTCAATTAACCCAAGCCACAACAGATCAAAATTGCATTTTATATGGTTAATTGCAACATGAAAATGACCATAATCCATGCTTTCTGTCAAAAAACGACAAGTATGTATGACCCGCATCATAAACCCAAAATATGACTTGCACAGTTGAGACATAACATATACATGCAATGACACATGACATGACATTTCAAAGCATACATTTCTATCTCTAAACATTCAAAATAGCAGATGTATGGCGAAACATTGACGAAATAAGAAAACAATCGGTCAAAATGTTACCCCTAGCGTGTAGATCGATCTAAGCGGAGCGGTTTTTGCGAGAAGGTTGAAAAAATCGGCAAAAAGGACGTATGAGGGTGAAAAATCGCAAAAAGCAACAGTGGGTCAAGGCTGAAAACGATAGATCTGGGAAGGGGCGAACGGTTTTAAAAGCCGATCTTGGTCGCAGATCAATCTGCGGCTGGGTCCAATTTCTCTCCCTTTTTCTCCTTTGCAAAATTAATCACTTTTTTAAATCCGTTTGACTAAAAAATACGAGATTTCAGCTAATCGGGTATGGAACATGACTAATCGATTTGTCGGGGCGGGACCCGGTAGGAACGAGGTGATTTACGAGTCGACCAACCGGAGACGAGACCCGATGCCGACGAATCAATCAACCGAAGACGAGACCCGGTGCAGACAAGTCGACCAATCGGAGACGAGAACCGATACAGACGAATCAATCAACCGGAGACGAGACCCGGTGCCGACCAGACGATCAACCGGAGACGAGACCTGATGCCGACGAGACGATTAACCAGGAACGAGACCCGGTGCCAACGAGACGATCAACCGGAAACGAGACCCGGTGCCAACGAGGCGATCAACCGGAGACGAGACCTGGTGCCAACTAGACGATCAACTGGAAACGAGACCCGGTGCCAACGAGACGATCAACCGTAAACGAGATCCAGTGTAGACGAGTCGACTAATCGGAGACGAGAACCGATACAGACGAGTCGACCAATTGGAGACGAGAACCGATACAGACGAGACGACCAATCGGAGACTAGACCCTACATCTACGAGACGACTGATCGGATACGAGACCCGACAGTTATAAGACGACGACGATTCCAAGACGATGACAATTACGAGGCGGAGCACGACATCTGCGATAACGATTATAGCAACGACCTGTTAGAGACGGAACCCGATAACAACGATGCGATCAGCGAGTGAGTCCTGTTGAGATCAATACTCACAATAAATTTACGATTGCATGATGCATTGACGCCTTTACGAACATTTTGCATGCCTTACATCTTGTGCTGCATCATAAGCTATATGTGTTGCATCATGTATGTACTGTCATTCATGCATCGGGTGTCTAATTCTTTATCATGTTCATTTCATTTAACATTTCATAAACATGATAAAGATGGGCAGCTGTAGAAATCCAAATTTTGCACTTCGTATACTGACCCTGACAGGAGGGCAGAATCGTCAGTTAACCCAGCCTACGAGAACGAAGGGTGGACATAAGTAAGAACACTCAAAGCCACCACAACGACTTGCGATCAAAGTCAACACGACAACGAGCGGATATCAGGAATCGATTAATGGCCACTACGCTTACCTGTTCACCGGTGATCTAGTGGAGGTCGGGGGGCAGCGCCCCCCGGAAACCAAACTCCAAATACAAATCCTATGTCATGTCGCAGCCATTCAGAACGAGCATTCCTGAATGACATGGCACGTTTCCCAGCGGTCCCCGGACTACAAAATACAAGCCTTTCAGCGAGAACTAACAGTACGACACAAGAATCGAGGTATGATACAAAAATTGAAAAAATTAGCCTAGCCAGCCGCGGATTGATCTGCGGCCAATGATAGGAAGTCTGAAGTGCGTGGCGGGCTGAAATGCGTGGCGGGCACGGAGAAACCGAGGCTAGCCGCAGATCAATCTGCGGCTAGCCGCGAATCAATCTGCGGCCCACCGCGGATCAATCTGCAGCTGCCTCTGGCAGCCTTTATTAATATAGTCCTTCATTTTCATCCGGGGATATACAGGGAGTTTGAAAAAAAAAGAAAAGGGAAGAAACAGCAGCAAAAGAGCAACGGGAAAAGAGAGAAAAGAGAGGAAAAATAGTGAGGATTTATACCCCTTTTGTTAGATTGTATCATATACATTTTCTACTCTATTCAATATACGAGTTTATACGCTTCGTGGTGTCATTTGCAAGGTGAAAAGCCATTTTTTATAGCATTTTTGTTATACCATTTTGTTAAGTTTTTGTCACTCGGGTTACGTTAAATGTAGTTTTTCTTGTACATTATCATGGATACATGGATTAAGGATTATTAGTGAGGGTTCCAATGGAACGAAATTCTTCCTAATGACCCGATGATATCCATTCGATGATTTTTTAGCTCGTTATGGTAGTGTATTATGCGTAGTATAGTTTAGATTGCTATTTTAGGATATTATGGTGTTTTAGGCAACCCGGTGTTGTTTAATTTTTTGTAGTATCCATTTTGTGGGTGTGTAGCAATTTCGGATGTGAGCCTAGGAAAGCGACCCTATGGTCCAAATCCGATGATGGACATTTTTTGGGTGTATGTAGTAGGATCGATATACCTTTTATTGTAAATATGTAATTATCGGGCCTTAAAACGATATCAAGTCGAAAATCGGGTTTAAGGCCCCGTAATAGTGAAATATGCGATTGTGGGCGTTGGGGTTATTTTGATGGCTCACATGCCCATGAATAGCTCCCACGCATTTTAATGGTTGATTTGATTTACGACACAAAAATTGATTTCAAAGCTAAACGATGAAGATTTCCATAAAATCAATCAAATTAGGTTATTAGCACCACGAGGCTTAAAATTGGAAGTGCAAATGAATGTCGATTCCCATTTAACGAGAAAGCAAAAAAAAGTCGTTTTTCAAAACATCACAAAAAAATGGTTTTATACAAAATAAATAATGTTTTATTAAATCTTTGTGCATAGGGTTAAATAGATCCTACAAATTGCCCGTCACTTTATTTACGAAAGCAACATATAGGTCTCGATTCCTATTTTGACAAAGGTTTAAAAAACTCTTGTTTTGCCAAAATGACACCTAATTAAAAATCTTGCAACTTTTGACAATTAAAAATCAAACCTTTCTTATAAAGGAATAAAGCTTTCTTGTATAAGTCGAAGGTCATTCTAAAGCATTCTCAAATTAAAACACGACTTTTTCCAAATGGTTTCTTCATGCAAATTCACCACAACATTCACATAGGCACATACGCGTGCACACACATATTTTAAGAATTAAAGGATAGAAAAGCATCGAGATTGCGGTAACCGTGTTTTACGGAATTCGGGGGGTGCCTAACACCTTCCCCTCGTTTAAGCAAACCCCCGAACTCTATGAATCTCGGTTTGCAGACCAATTAATTCGGAGTCACATATGAGCCAGCGATTTACAAAAACAAAACTCGGATGAGTTAGTACATCCATTTTCAAATATACCAACTGGCGACTCTGGTCAATTGGCTCATCATAAAAAAGACGATCTTTCAAAACCCCGTCGACATTTATGCCAACCTTTTCCAAAAAAAAAGCATATAATAAAAAGGCTAAAACTGGAAAGGGTAATAATCACCACGGAAGCGATCTTCCCGGCATCGACAATATGCTCGAAGAGAGTTGAGTAGTACGTTGAATCTTTTATATGTGGAAGTGATGTTTTCCCCTGAGATGTGATAAACTCCACGGCACGCTTACGTGAGGTGGTCGTCACCCGGATCGTTTCCAGCAAGTTATGAAGGTGGGACTCGTTCGAATCCTTAATCCCTCGCCTAAATATAGACGATAAACCTTGGAATAGTCGATCAAGCAATTTGAATGTATGAAGGATGAAACACCAACAACACTTTGACCCTTGTTTAATTCAAACGATAATCTCCGTTTTGTTGTATGATAAGTTAAGATTGAATCTCAAAGAAAAACCAAGAATAATAACTTAGAAATCTTTCAAAGAACCAAAAGTAGAGAATAGCTCTCAATTGTATAAAAACTCAGAATAATTGTTGATTGTTTGAATTACAAGCATAAAACTTATTTATACTAACTATGAAACCCTAGAATCCAAAAAGGAAATAACAATTGATTTGGAATCAAAATCCTATCTTAAAATATCCTAATTACAATAGAATTATGGAAATATAATGAAATCCCTAAAATTAAGGAAGAAATCCGCGTTCCAAATTGTCAAAAATGCGTCTGCCTCGAAAAATGCGCCAACTAACTCTGATAGTTCTCGCTGGGGCGAGAGATTTGTACTGAGATTCTCGTCGGGGCGAGAATGGACAAAAATTTCTTGGCCGGGGCAGCTTCAGATCAGGCCGGGGCGAAGTTGGACAGAGAGGTTCTCGCCGGGGCGAGAACTTTGGCCTTGATTTTCTCGTCGGGGCGAGAACTCTGCAGTTTAGAAATTTTTGTCTTCTCTCATTTCCATCGTTCCCAACATTAGCGTGTTTGCTTGTATCATCATGACCAAATGCAAAGCCTTAGAATCCTGCTCCTCGAAATCTACACTTGATCTAACCTCACTCCACATGCCTTGTATCAATCCATTAAGACCTTCCTTAAATCGTTTAGCCCGAGCTCTCGTCACAGGTCCATCCGGCATGCACATAGGATCTGCTCTATGGTTGTCATTCGTTCCTGAACCAAGGATGCCCTCATCAAGATGAGAGTGAACATTTCATACTGCTGAGTGAGCAAGGACTGCTTGTTTTCTCTGACTTCTTTCGTTCCTTCATTCATGATCAGCAGTGCATCCTATACTTCCTTACCTGTTGTACAGTTGACCACATTTTCAAATAACTCATCTTCTAGAGCCATGAACAAAAGGTTTTTGGCTCTTTTGTCTAACTAAACTATTTTCTTCTCTGCATCAGTCCAATCTTTCTTCAGTTTGATTGCGACGTTATTTGGATCTTCAGCAGTTGGCGTTAACTTGGTTGGTGCATAAGGCCCACTGATGACAGTATCATATAGATCCTTGTCAATGGCATCTATGTATGCCTGTATGCGAACTTTCCAGTTGGCAAATTTGTCCTTGTTGCACATGGGTGGTTTGTTTCCTCCACCTTACCCAGATCCATTTCTGGTTTGTGCCATTGATCTACTCAAGCGGGTTAAGCTTTAGATAAGAGAACCTGCTATGATACCAATTGTTAGTTTCCAGAGGTACAAAAGATATTTAGAAGGGGGGTTGAATAGATTCTTTTAAAAGTTTTATTCTTATATAGATCCTTGTCAATGGCATCTATGTATGCCCGTATGCGAACTTTTCAGTTGGCAAATTTGTCCTTGTTGCACATGGGTGGTTTGTTTCCTCCACCTTACTCAGATCCATTTCTGGTTTGTGCAATTGATCTACTCAAGCGGGTTAAGCTTTAGATAAGAGAACCTGCTCTGATACCAATTGTTAGTTTCCAGAGGTACAAAAGATATCTAGAAGAGGGGTTGAATAGATTCTTTTAAAAGTTTTTCTTTTTTTTTTCTTTCAAAAGAATGACTTTAAAGTTTAGTTAATAACTAAGCACAGCGGAATATGATTTATAAAAACCCCTTGTAGAATTAGAACGGTAGTAGAGGATATACTAAAGCAGTGATAATATAGTTATAGCAGTTATGGCAGTTAAGAAGTGTAAAGAGATAGAGACAAGGCTTTAAGTGGTTCGGAGCACACAAGACTCGTACTCCACTATTCTACTTCTCGAGTAACAAATCCACTAAGGATATCGTTACAACTGAATCACAAAGATTGTGACGACCCGAGAATTTATAAGATTTATTAATAAAATCTTGGATGATGATTAAAGGTTAAAGAATAAAACCTCGATAGAAATTTGTGGATTTATTGAAAATTTCTAAGAAAAACCTACATGGTTTATTATTTGAAAGAGAATTAAGAGAATAAGGGTTACAAAATTCAAAACCTCGAATGGAACTATACTTGAATGTAGTTAAGAACGAGGTATTATGTTACCTTTAACCTTACGTGAATTAAGGAAAGAGATTATGTAAAGATACATATGAAAAAAGAAACGGTTTGCTGAATTAGTGTATTCGGTTTGCTGAATTAGAAAAGCAGTTTGCTGTATTAGCGATGTTAGCTTATTATAATAAGGAACAAGAGAATGAGTATATGTATAAGTATATATATACCTATACTTAGAAAGTTTAATTAAATTGATCATATAGATTAAAGGAAACTGAGCCTGAATGGTAGTTTCAGAGAACCCAAAGATATTAAATTGGGAAGAGATGAACTAGGTGCGGTGGTGTTAATTAAATGAGCCTAACCTAGTAGTCAAGTATTGGAAATTTAATAAAAGTCCAAGAAGGGATTAAGATCATGGTACGTCAATTGTATATTGCAAGCCATATAATAAAGGCTTGTGGAGCTTAACAAATAGTAAAAAGAAATTTTTGATAAGACATGAGGTTAAATAATAAGCCTATTATATAGGAAATATTAATTATTTAATGATAAAGTGAATATGTGTTATGTGAATTAAATAAGTTAGTTAATTTATTTAATTTAAGTGACTAAGAAATGAAAAGGAAAGTTATCCAACATATTTATAAAATATTATAAATATGAGGAGTTAATAACCATAAGTGTTATATTAATAGTCCAACTAATAAATAAATATTAGTGGACTAGTCCAATTGGTTAAATAACCATGCCTACTCATTTAATTGATTTTCGACTTGGGTAACTAATATGTAGACTTACTAACTTAGCCCAATTGGAATATTTATCAAAAGATTTAATAACCGAAGGGTTATAGCTATAGAAAAAGCATAGTGTGTGATCTATGTGGGTTATGTGGCACGTCTCAACATATTAAATTATGTTGAGGTATATATAGAATGAATATGAGAAATAAATGAATAGCAATCTTATGAGATTGTATATATAATAAACAAATAACATGAAGTATTGTAAATTAATCTTTATATGTTAAGTATGAGGATTAATGATGGCGATTGAAGTGTACTAGTAAAAGTAATGTGAGAGAGACTTATTTTAATATATCTCAATTAATATTTAGTTTAACTTAATTAAGGAAGAATTTAATTGAGTTATATAAATAAATGTAAGTGAATAGTTATTTTAAATTCTAAATTTTGTGGAAAAGAAATCCTAATTAAATATTAGGATAAAGTAATTATGTGGGTTGAATTATTTTATTTCATGACCCAAAGGATTTAATTAATTATGTAATAAATAGAATTAGGGAAAGATAATGTATATGTATATATATATATATATATATATATATATAAGAATAGAAAGGGAGAGAAGAAAAGAAAAAGAAAAGAAAGAAATCAATACAGGGAGATAGAAAATGGTTTCGGACAAGAGAAGAAGGAAGGAAGAGAGAGAGAGTGAGGATCCGATCGGGAGGAAGAGAGAGAAGAAGAGAGAGATAAAGCTCGACCATGGAGGAAGAAGAAAGCATGGGAAGCTATGGAAGAAAATTCATGGAAGAGAAAGAAAGGAAATGAAATCCAAAAAGGTAAAACTCAAAACTCTATCCATTTTTCTTGTGATTAAGCTTGGATCTAGCTTTGGGTTAGTTTTATTATACTTTATATTGATAGATCTACATGATTTATGATGATTCATGGTTGGATCTACGGGTTTGATGGGTTATTAAGCTTGGATCTAAGAAATACTCTTTTAAAACTCTAAAACCCTCATTTGCCACTTTGATCCTTAGATCCTCATAGTGGGTATGGATGAAAAATTGTATAGATTTAATATGTTGTAATATTATGAGTTACGAGTTCATAGAACTTGAAATCGTTTGATTTGGTGGTGTAAAACTCAAAATATGAAAATCAAACGGAGAGAAGAGAAAGAACGAGTAAGCTGCTGTCCAAAAACGAAACATTAGGGGTTAGCTAAATTGCTCCAAAAATTCTGAGATTTTGGTATGTTATTGTACACTAAATAAGCTTTCCATAGACTCTGAAACAGACTAATTCTGACTTCAGAGCAAAAAGTTATGACCTATCTAAGTTATGGTGCAAAATTGTTCAGCGAATTTGGGGACAGCCCATTTCCGTGCGATTTCTGTATTGTTGTGTTGGGAAATGAAAAACTTTTAGTAGGACAAAATTTTATATACAGAATTATCTTCGCGTGACCGCTGGAATCACCCAAAAATTGTAAATAACGAAGAAGTTATGATTGTTATGGCAAAGGACCCTGCGGCTGGAATGAAAGAGGCAGCCTGCATGGTTGTTTCAAGTGAACCGGTCCGGTTCACGAGGAACTTTCGACGACGGTTCAGGCCTCTTCCGGCCGGTTCCGGCGACGAGTTCCGACCCAAAATTTTTCTAAAATGTGAAAGAATATTAAAATAATTAATTTGGTATTTGTTTGAGTAATTAAGTAATTCTTAGAGTGATTAATGGTTTAATTCCTTTCGAATCATTTGATATTACTAACTAGTAAATGTTAATGCTACTAATTAATAATTACACTAATTAAATATTTTTAAGTGTAATTAACTATTTAAGTATTATTTAATTAACATTGAGTAATAATTAAATAGAGTTAGTGTTATGAAACTAGCTATTTATTATTTAGTTACGACTAAATAATAAATAGGGATAAAGAATGAATTAATTATTATTTAATTAATGTTAAATAATGATTTGAGAATGTTAAAGTGAATAAATTGACGATTTATTATTTAAGTAAGAATAAGTAACTAATAACCATAATTACTTACTCACATGCTATTTAATTAACATAAAAAGTGGTGAATTGAATAGTGTGAATCCAGGATGCTGGATTAGAGATCAAGGTTAATCCAAGATGCTGGATTAGAGGTCAAGGTGAATCCATGATGCTGGATTAGAGGTCAGCTTGAATCCAGGGTGCTGGATTGTAATCCAGGTTGGAATTCAGTTTACTAGATTGGCATCCAGTTTGCTGGATTGTAGTATTCAGCTTGCTGAATTGATTGAATCTAGCTTGCTGAATTAATGAATATGGTTTACTGAATTAATGAATATGGTTATTGAATTAATGAATATGGTTACTGAATTAATGAATATGGTTTACTGAATTAGTGAATCCAGGTTGCTGGATTGGTATGTTTAGATAATCCAACTTGCTAAATTAGGTATTCAGGCTTAATGGATTATAAATAGAACTTATAAAATGAAAGACCTAGTGTTGGTTTATGATAAAGTAGTGGTACAGTCGTTCTCTTTAATAGTTGACGTATAGTAGCTGGGCTAAACAATTCCTTCAGGGAACGGAGGTATATACGAACTAGCAACCGATCTAACTCACTGTGAAAACAGTGTAGACGAGACAGAAACTAGTTTGCTGGTTGTTTGTGGGAAACCACTCGGCATACTATATTGAACACTGTTAAAGACTCGATGTGTGCTAGTTTTAAAATTATGAATGTGTATGTTGCTAAGGTGCTATCTAATATTTGGTTACGTGCTTAAATATTAGTAGTGTTATGAGGTATAATATGCGATGTTAATTGAAAGATCAATCTTATAACTTATAGGTCTTTCATAAGAGATTAAGTTAAATTACGTAGCAGTAATTGACAGTATATGCAAGTTTCCTATTTTTGTGCAAGTTCCATCTTACTCAACTTTTACATTGAGCAAGTTACTCTTAACTTAAACTTGAGTTGCTATGTTTCAAGCATGCTAGTGGATTAATTATTTACAATTATTCCACATCTATGATTATTGATTCGCACTTAGTGCATGTTGCATATGTTCATCAGGTATGAAAGGCTGATCACCTTCATTACCTTAAGGTTTAGTTAAATTATTCATGGTCATTATTGACACCCTATATTATTGAATTCAGTCATTCAATTATTAAAATTCTGATTCATGCTCTTTCACAATTATTATATTGTTGAAAAGTTCTAAACCTTATTCATTCTTTCAATCATGATATATCTTTATTGTATTTAAACTTGCTGAGCAAAGTAGTTGCTCACCCTTGCGATATCATGATAACAAATTTCAGATTAATACGAATGCTCGAGGAAAGACAAAGACAGAAGCAAATGACAAGATTATAGTGTTATGCATGATAACTAAATTAGTTCTTTGATGTAAGTTAATTGTGTAAACCTTTTGTGAATTTAAAGGTAAATATGTATTAAGTTGAGGTTATAAACCTTGGGATATGTAGCAAAGTTTAATGTATAAACAATTTATGTTTATATCTTCCGTAATAATTGTAAATATGATGTATCGTGACGCACCAGGTCCGAGGTTCAAGGGACCCGGGTTTGGGGGCGCTCACAGGTTGGTATCAGAGCTGTAGGTTATAAACCTTAGGTATGGGTACCTTAGGCTATAACCGCAGGGATAAGGATAATGAATAAACTCAAATAGAGTTTAAGCGTTAAAAGATGAATTTTTGGAAATTCATTATTAAGTAAATAAAAAGATAAATAAGATTCGAAGAAGAATCTTGAAAAGTTATAAACATAAGAATCTGGAGTTACCTGACTCCAGTAGCAATGATGAAAAGCTTAAATAAAATCATAATATACGATTAAAGGGAAAGATAAGAAGATCGTAAAACAAAACGATCATAAGATAGAAAAGAATCGTAATATAATACGATTATAAGGAAGATCATGACGTGATCTGATTAAGACATGGAATGATAGATGATCAATCGAATGATTGAAAACTTTATAGCAGAATTATTGTACGAAAATTGTACTATGTAAACTCATTAAAGAGTGATTAATGTTGATATAGGAATTAAATGAAATTCGTATTAAGCAAAGGGAAAGTTAGAATTATGTGGGATTTCAATTGAGGACTCATGTTAGTGGCTGAGTTGTACAATTCCTGGTATGGGTTGGGAATTTGTGCTTGGATTGAAGACCGCTTAGCTTCCTATATTAATATAGTGGTTGAGTCGAACAAGTCCTAGTATGGGACGGGATTTGTCCATGGTTTAACAACCGCTCAGCTTCCTATATTGATTAGTGGTCGAGTTGGTTGGACAACCACTTAGCTTCCTATATTGATAATCATTGAAATATTGGTGTCGCGCTATCGATATATGTATGACGAGAAGGTGATTCTTTTCTCATATTTATATTTGATAGTTAGAGAATATTAAGATTAGGTGCGAGTTCTTTAAACTCATACGTATGGTAAGTTCGTGACTCATAATCATATGGTGGAACCCCTCAGCGAATGGACGATTTTGGTCTGACTAGGATAAGTTCCTAAACCCATATGATTGTGGTAAGTTCCTGAACTCATAACGTGTGGTATGTTTGATGAACTGTATTGGGGTATAGAAAGGTTGTGGATGAAGAATTAAGGATTCTAGTATAGTAAGCTTTAAGGATGATAGAAATAGATAGAATTATTAGGCAATGGATCATTAGAAAAAAAAATTGAAGTTGATGGTGGAAGCATAGGTATTCCAAATCTTCTAGCTATGCTAGACTTCGAAATTTTTGACATCAAGCTAAATTCGTACTAATGTGCCTTTAAAAATAAAAATAAAATTTTTGTTATCCTCAAAACAGAGTGACGAGTGTGTAGAAGTGGGCTTCGAACCACTAACGCATCGTTACCTGTTGCGGCATGATAACACCAAAAATGATTTTTGGTTTTGAACTGTTTAAAGAAGAGTCTACGCTATTTGTTTCGGCTAGGCAAAAATGATTTAAAATATCAAAATGTATTTTTAAATAGTCATCAATGCATCATATAACCTGGTGTAGAATGACAGATGATGGAGTCATCAATGCAGATTAACCTAATGTTGGATGTGATCTAAGGATCGTCAGCCCACTATGGTATGATGTAGTATGACAAAGTCACAAAATGACGGAATCCTCAACGGACTGTAAATACAGTGCGGTATCATGACGTCATAAAATGATTTTCAGAATTTTGAACCTGTTAAAGAAAAGTCAATGCCAATTTAAGTGGCTAGACAAATGTTTCAATTGATGTTCGAATTATTGGTATATGTCTAAGCTAATTGATTCAGCTAGACAAATGTTTATGAAAATTCAAGTAATCTCTTTGAGAATTTATCCCGAACCAAATTGTTTTGGTGCGGAGTCTTATGCTAAGTCTGAGGTGAACAACCCCGAAAAATGGGGGTACACCAGTTGGATAATATATTCCAATTTAAGAACGCATATAGTCATTCCGAAAACTAAGGTACAATAGGCTGAACACCTAACGTACCCGACTAGGTAGTTTACCGTCTTCGTGATTGTAAATATACCTGGTAAATTATCGTTTTGCGGTGTGACTACCGTTAAAACTATGTGTTCATAGTCTATATGACCCCTCAGCATGATATGAAAAGTTATTTGAACTCCTTAAGCAGAGGTTATGGTAACTAGTGATGATGGAAAAGATCCTCATAGAAGGAAATAACATGTACTCATTAAATTGAGAATGTGATTAGATAAAGGTTAAGTTGAAAACCTAGTTGCGATGAATATACTTTTACTATAATAATGATTCCGGGGACGGAATCCTTTTAAGGGGGGGAGAATGTGACGACCCGAGAATTTATAAGATTTATGAATAAAATCTTGGATGATGATTAAAGGTTAAAGAATAAAACCTCGATAGGAATTTGTGGATTTATTGAAAATTTCTAAGAAAGACCTACATGGTTTATTATTTGAAAGAGAATTGAGAGAATAAGGGTTACAAAATTCAAAACCCCGAATGGGAACTATATTTGAATGTAGTTAAGAATGAGGTATTATGTTACCTTTAACCTTACGTGAATTAAGGAAAGAGATTATGTAAAGATACATATGGAAAAAGAAACGGTTTGTTGAATTAGTGTATTCGGTTTGCTGAATTAGTGTATTTAGTTTGCTGAATTAGAAAAGCAGTTTGCTGTATTAGCGATGTTAGCTTGTTATAATAAGGAACAAGAGAATGAGTATATGTATAATTATATATATACCTATACTTAGAAAGTTTAATTAAATTGATCATATAGATTAATGGAAACTGAGCCTGAATGGTAGTTTTAGAGAACCCAAAGATATTAAATTAGGAAGAGATGAACTAGGTGCGGTGGTGTTAATTAAATGAGCCTAACCTAGTAGTCAAGTATTGGAAATTTAATAAAAGTCCAAGAAGGGATTAAGATCATGGTACGCCAATTGTATATTGCAAGCCATATAATAAAGGCTTGTGGAGCTTAACAAATAGTAAAAAGAAATTTTTGATAAGACATGAGGTTAAATGTCAAGCCTATTATATAGGAAATATTAATTATTTAATGATAAAGTGAATATGTGTTATGTGAATTAAATAAGTTAGTTAATTTATTTAATTTAAGTTATGCAACATATTTATAAAATATTATAAATATGAGGAGTTAATAACCATAAGTGTTATATTAATAGTCCAACTAATAAATAAATATTAGTGGACTAGTCCAATTGGTTAAATAACCAAGTCTACTCATTTAATTGATTTTGGACTTGGGTAATTAATATGTAGACTTACTAACTTAGCCCAATTGGAATATTTATCAAAAGATTTAATAACCGAAGAGTTATAGCTATAGAAAAAGCATAGTGTGTGATCTATGTGGGTTATGTGGCACGTCTCAACAATTAAATTATGTTGAGGTATATATAGAATGAATATGAGAAATAAATGAATAACAATCTTATGAGATTGTATATATAATAAACAAATAACATGAAGTATTGTAAATTAATCTTTATATGTTAAGTATGAGGATTAATGATGGCGATTGAAGTGTACTAGTAAAAGTAATGTGAGAGAGACTTATTTTAATATATCTCAATTAATATTTAGTTTAACTTAATTAAGGAAGAATTTAATTGAGTTATATAAATAAATGTAAGTGAATAGTTATTTTAAATTCCAAATTTTGTGGAAAAGAAATCCTAATTAAATATTAGGATAAAGTAATTATGTGGGTTGAATTATTTTATTTCATGACCCAAAGGATTTAATTAATTATGTAATAAATAGAATTAGGGAAAGATAATGTATATGTATATATATATATATATATGTGTGTGTGTGTGTGTTTATATATATATATATATATATATATATATATATATATATATATATATAAGAATAGAAAGGGAGAGAAGAAAAGAAAAAGAAAAGAAAGAAATCAAGACAAAGAGAGAGAAAATGGATTCGGACAAGAGAAAAAGGAAGGAAGAGAGAGAGAGAGTGAGGATCCGATCGGGAGGAAGAGAGAGAAGAAGAGAGAGAGAAAGCTCGACCGTGGAGGAAAAAGAAAGCATGAGAAGCCATGGAAGAAAATTCATGGAAGAGAAAGAAAGGAAATGCAATCCAAAAAGATAAAACTCAAAACTCTATCCATTTTTCTTGTGATTAACTTGGATCTAGCTTTGGGTTAGTGTTATTATACTTTATATTGATAGATCTACATGATTTATGATGATTCATGGTTGGATCTAGAGGTTTGATGGGTTATTAAGCTAGGATCTAAGAAATACTATTTTAAAACTCTAAAACCCTCATTTGCCTCTTTGATCCTTAGATCCTCATAGTGAGTATGGATAAAAAATTGTATAGATTTAATATGTTGTAATATTATGAGTTATGAGTTCATAGTACTTGAAATCGTTTGATTTGGTGGTGTAAAACTCAAAATATGAAAATCAAACGGAGAGAAGAGAAAGAACGAGTAAGCTGCTGTCCAAAAACAAAAAATTAGGGGTTAGCTAGATTACTCCAAAAATTCTGGACTTTTGGTATGTTATTGTACACTGAATAAGCTTTCCATAGACTCCGAAACGGACTAATTTCGACTTCGGAGCAAAACGTTATGACCAATCTAAATTATAGTGCAAAACTGTCCAGCGAAGTTGGGGACAGCCCACTTGCGTGCGATTCTGTATTGTTGTGTTGGGAACTGGAAAAATTTTAGTAGGACAAAATTGTAGATACAGAAGTTAGCTTCGTGTAGCCGCTGGAATCACCCAAAACTTATAAATAACGAAGAAGGTATGACTGTTATGGCAAAGGACCCTGCGGCTGGAATAAAGGAGGCAACCTGCATGGTTGTTTCAAGTGAACCGGTCCGGTTCACGAGGAACTTTCGGCGACGGTTCAGGCCTCTTCCGGCCGGTTCCGGCGACGAGTTCCGACCCAAAATTTTTCTAAAATGTGAAAGAATATTAAAATAATTAATTTGGTATTTGTTTGAGTAATTAAGTAATTCTTTGAGTGATTAATGGTTTAATTCCTTTCGAATCATTTGAGATTACTAACTAGTAAATGTTAATACTACTAATTAATAATTAAACTAATTAAATATTTTTAAGTGTAAATAACTATTTAATTATTATTTAATTAATATTGGGTAATAATTAAATAGAGTTGGTGTTATGAAACTAACTATTTATTATTTAGTTACGACTAAATAATAAATAGGGATACAGAATGAATGAATTATTATTTAATTAATGTTAAATAATGATTTGAGAATATTAAAGTTAATAAATTGATGATTTATTATTTAAGTAAGAATAAGTAACTAATAACAATAATTACTTACTCACACGCTATTTAATTAACATAAAAAGTGGTGAATTGAATAGTGTGAATCCAGGATGCTGGATTAGAAATCAAGGTGAATCCAGGATGCTGGATTAGAGGTCAAGGTGAATCCAGGATGCTGGATTAGAGGTCAGTTTGAATCCAGGGTGCTGGATTGTAATCCAGGTTGGAATTCAGTTTACTAGATTGGCATCCAGTTTGCTGGATTGTAGTATTCAGCTTGCTGAATTGATTAAATCTAGCTTGCTGAATTAATGAATATGGTTACTGAATTAATGAATATAGTTTACTGAATTAGTGAATCCAGGGTGCTGGATTGTAGGATAGTTAGAATCCAGGTTGCTGGATTAGATGTTAGTTTAAATCCAGGTTGTTGGATTGGTATGTTTAGATAATCCAACTTGCTAAATTAGGTATTCAGGCTTAATGGATTATAAATAGAACTTATAAAATGAAAGACCTGGTGTTGGTTTATGATAAAGTAGTGGTACAGTCGTTCTCTTTAATAGTTGACGTATAGTAGCTGGGCTAAACAATTCCTTCAGGGAGCGGAGGTATATACGAACTAGCAACCGATCTAACTCACTGTGAAAACAGTGTAGACGAGACAGAAACTAGTTTGTTGGTTGTTTGTGGGAAACCACTCGGCATACTATATTGAACACTGTTAAAGACTCGATGTGTGCTAGTTTTAGAATTATGAATGTGTGTGTTGCTAAGGTGCTATCTAATATTTGGTTATGTGCTTAAATATTAGTAGTGTTATGAGGTATAATATGCGATGCTAATTGAAAGATCAATCTTATAACTTATAGGTTTTTCATAGGAGATTAAGTTAAATTACGTAGTAGTAATTGACAGTATATGCAAGTTTCCTATTTTTGTGCAAGTTCCATCTTACTCAACTTTTACATTGAGCAAGTTACTCTTAACTTAAACTTGAGTTGCTATGTTTCAAGCATGCTAGTGGATTAATTATTGACAATTATTCCACATCTATGATTATTGATTCGCACTTAGTGCATGTTGCATATGTTCATCAGGTATGAAAGGCTGATCACCTTCATTACCTTAAGGTTCAGTTAAATTATTCATGGTCATTATTGACACCCTATATTATTGAATTCAGTCATTCAATTATTAAAATTCTGATTCATGCTCTTTCACAATTATTATATTGTTGAAAAGTTCTAAAGCTTATTCATTCTTTCAATCATGATATATCTTTATTGTATTTAAACTTGCTTAGCAAAGTAGTTGTTCACCCTTGCGATATCATGATAACAAATTTCAGATTAATACGAATGCTCGAGGAAAGACAAAGACAGAAGCAAATGACAAGATTATAGTGTTATGTATGATAACTAAATTAGTTCTTTGATGTAAGTTAATTGTGTAAACCTTTTGTGAATTTAAAGGTAATATGTATTAAGTTGAGGTTATAGACCTTGGGACATGTAGCAAAGTTTAATGTATAAACAATTTATGTTTATATCTTCTGCAATAATTGTAAATATGATGTATCGTGATGCACCAGGTCCGAGGTTCAAGGGATCCGAGTTTGGGGGCGCTCACAAAGATTCCTTCACGACCCGCAATCTTGGAACTCCAGTACACAACGTACTCTTCAAAGACATCAACCTTGGAACTTTGTAAACTAAGACCAGTAGCCTTAAAGTCTCTTGTACCCTTTGGTACTCAGCAAATCCTGCAGACTTGACTTAGGTTGGTCACCTGTTGACCCTTTCACTTGATAGAAAATGAATGTTTTCTTGCTACTAAGTTGCTTGAAGCATATGGTTTGATAAACTCAGCAGCGAAGCAAGATGTTTCCCTTCGGATTGTAGAATGATGATTTTTCAAATATTATCTTCTTTTCGTTATACTTTCTTAATCTGAAAAACTTCAATCCGTTTGCCTTATGTAGATGCTTCTAAAAAATCTTTCCGTTGAAATGTGGCCGTTGCATCTAATCCTTCTGTTGAGATGTGTTGCTGAGCTTTGGAATAGTTTATTCCTTGTTGACTGCAGTAGTGGGGTGAGTCAGCTTCCATTAACCTGTACCAAGATAGTGGTAGGGATAGTGCTCTAATTCTCTGCAGACTATAGTTGTTTGCTCCCCACTGTTTTGTTTAATATTCAACAACTGTCTTGGACAGGTTATTCTACTGTTTAATCATTATGGGCAACTTAGATTATTCATTCTAGGTCTGAGTTACTCGTCTGACGTGTTGACTCTACGATCTTGCTAGTCGTAGTGTCGTCAGTGTGTTTGTAGAGTTGCAGTTCTATAGTCGTTTGATGCCTGCTGTTGTTCACTGAGATCTTCATACTTTATCTTGATCATTCTGAATAGCATCAACACTTTGCCTTTATGTTCATCATCAGAGGTGCTGATTCAGTTTGTGATTACTGCCTGAGACTACTCCATGTTTCTGAGAGTTTGTCTTGAGACGCAGAGACAACCCTACGTTCTGCCGATAGAGAGCTCTATGTCCTGCCGAGGATGAGCTCTACGACCTGTTGATGAAGCTCTACGACCTATCAAGGAACCTCTACGTCCTACCGAGGAAGCTCTACGAACTGCCGAGGAAGCTTTTATGAACTACCGAGGAAGCTCTACGTCCGTATGGCAAAACTTGCGATGGCATACTTTGACTCAGCGAAGTTAGCTGATTGCTCTACGATCCTTTACTGGGATTATAGCAGTACTCTACGATCAGCACACAAGATCAACCTAACAAGTTTGATCTTTTCTATTCTAAGTCCTTTGTACATCACCTTTAGTAAAGGACTTTATAACACTTAACAAATATGCTTAGTGTAGACACCCAAATGTTGCACTTCGTATACTAACCCTGACAGGAGGGCAAATTCGTCAAATGAATCGGCCTGCGAGAGCAAAGGATGGACAAGTACGAACACTCGACGCCACCGCGACGATTTACAACCGAAACCGACGCGACAACAAGGCTGTCCGAAATGAGCATTCCCGAATGATGTGGCACGTCTCCCAGTAATTCCCAGACTGCAAAATACGAGCCTGTCGGCGAGAACCGACGTCACGACACGAGAATCGAGGCATAGCACGAAAATCGAGAAAGTCAAGCCAGCCAGCCGCGGATTGATCTGCGGCCAATGAGTGTGCCTTTTGAAAACACGGAACTCGAAACACGGAAACCGAAAATCAGCTGAGTGGAGGGGTGGCGGCCAGCCAGCCGCAGATCAATCTGCGGCCAGCCGCAGATCCATCTGCGGCTGGCTCTAACCAGCCTATTTCAGCTCCTCCCTCACTCAGCATACAGGAGGTTCGAGAAAGGAAGAAAAAAAACCAGCAGCAGCTCGGAAAAGAGGGAGAAAACAACAGAAATTTGCAAGAAAATAGAGACAAAAGAGAGGAAAAAAGTGAGGAATTATATATTTTGTGTAAGATTATATATCCTATACCTTCTACTCTATTCAATATACAAATTCATACACATTGTGAGGATTATTTGCAAGGTGAAAAGACCATTTCTATAGCAATTTTGGTATATCATTTTGTTAATCTTTTTGTCAATTGGGTTATGTGAAATGTAATTTTTCCTGTATATTGTTGTGGATACATGGATTAGGGACCATTAGTGAAGGTTCACACGGAACGAAATGCTTCATAATGACCCGAGGATGTCCATTTAGCGAATTAATTTAGCTTGTTATGATGATTTATTGGGCCTAGTTTGTTTAAATTGCCATTTTAGGATATTGTGTTTGTTTGGCCATTTTGGATGTGAGCCTAGGAACGCAACCCCGTGGTCCAAATCCGATGATGGACATCTTTTGATATAAGTAGTAGGAGCGATGTATTTTTCATTTGTAAGTATGTAATCGTCGGGCCTTAAAGCGACGCCAAGACGAGAATCGTGTTTAAGGCCCCGTCATAGTGAAAATATGTGATTGTGGGCGTTCGGGGTTATTTTGATGGCTTACATGCCCGTGAATAATCCCCTACGCATTATAATGTGGGATTTGAATTGCAACACCAAAAAGGATTTCAAAGCTAAGCGACAAAGATTTTCATAAAATCAATCAAACTAGGTTAGTAGCATCACGAGGATAAGAAATTGGGGGTGCTAAGGAATGTTGATTTCTATCTTAACGAGAAGGCAAAAGAAAGAAATCGTTTTCAAACATCACAAAAATGGTTTTATAAAAATAAATAATGTTTTATTAAATCCTTGTGCATAGGGTTAAAGAGATCCTAGAGGTTGCCCATCATTTGAGTTATGAAAGCAACGTATAGATCTCGATTCCTATTTTGACAAAGGTTTAGAAAACTCTTGTTTTGCCAAAACGACACCTAATGCAATCTCACAGTTTTGACAATTAAAATCAAACATTTTCTCATAAAGCTTTCTCGTATAAACCGAAGGACATTCTAAAGCATTCCCAAAAGAAAAACACGACTTTTCCGAAAACCCAATTGGTTTCTTCATGCAAACTCACCACCACATTCACATAGGCACACACACACACACGCACACATACACATTTCATGAATTAAAGGATAGAAAAGTATCAAGATTGCGGTAACCGTGTTTCACGGAGGTCGGGGGGTGCCTAACACCTTCCCCTCGCTTAAGCAAGCCCCCGAACTCTATGAATCTCGGTTTGCAGACCAATTAATTCGGAGTCACATATGAGCCAGCGATTTATAAAAAACGAAAACTCGGATGAGTTGGTACATCTATTTCAAATATACCAACTGGCGACTCTGGTTAATTGGCTCATCATAAAAAACGATCTTTCAAAACCCCGTCGACATTAATGCCGACCTTTTCCAAAAAATCATCTAATCAAAAGGCTAAAATTGGAAAGGACTAAATATCGCTAAGGAAGCGATCCCTCCCGGCGTTGACACTTAGATCTGATAAATATTCAATACAACTTAGATCATCCTAACACATTTGATCTTCGCTATTCTATGTCCTTGTACAAATCTTTTATTAAGGACTTTACAATTTAGCAACTGATACACATATACATTAAGAACACAACATCAAATTTAAACCACGATTCCTAACGCATCGTTTAAACTATAAAATTACAAAACACCTAGTTCGAAATATCATTTCGATCTTTATTAAGCACATATGTTACAAAATTCGAATCTCATCAGGGCTTAAGGTTTTAAAATTCTCGATACCTAGTTTTAGTTCACTAAATTAACCTCTAACCATATACGATCATATTTATAAGCCTCATAAATATTCAAGGTATTACAATTTGGCTAAGGTATCACAATTAACATACCCCGTTGGGTTCTAACAGCTTGTTCACGAAAATATTGTTTGGGCTATAATAATTAATATAAATTGGACTCAATATTGAGCAACGACTTATAATAGTCCATACACTACATAACCAGGTTATTTAAATCCTTTTATAATTCTTAATTAAACTTAGTTAATCATACCATTATGCTAACATACTCAACACTTAATCGTTAATAACACCCGACTTGGTTAACACTTGTTACAATTTATTATCAGTTATCGTTGGATCTATACCAATCCACTTTTATAATCTAATTTAAACACTTATTTGATTCATCATGAACCATTATGCCACACAAGGCTCAATCTTTCCAAGCTTAGTTAATTCATAACTTAAGCTTGTCACATATTATAGTTCCTTCTCATACTTCACACATGAGTAAATCTTATTACATTAACTAACTTCATAATCGCACATTACACATAATTGCACATGATAATTATCACATATTTCTCATTTCATTAGTAAAAGAATATTTTAAATATCACGAGTATTACACTTTGCGAGTACGTAAGGTGATCAACCTCACTATACCCTATATTATGCATAATATTCAAACATAGCACCTGGGGTCGGATGTCCGACAATAAAATTTCTCTTTTTATAAGGGTTGTTCATCTAAGTCTTACATCATGAGTCCGCACCATAACCATATGGTTTAGAATTACTTCAATGAAATTTTATGATTTCAATATATTATATCAATATTAGTCTAGCCGAAACAAGTGGCATAGACTCTCATTAACAAAACAATTCGTGCATAGCTGAAATAAGTGGCATTAATTTCCATTAACAAAGTAATTCATGCACACTAGAACATTCATGCTTAATGATTCAATATCTGAACGAATTTCTCAGATGCACCTGAGTGCGGATATAACATACAATTAGCATTTAAAAAGTTTCAAAAAAGAGTTTGAATAGGAAACTTGTATATCTCATTATCTACGATTAACATTAGTACATCGTTATTCAGATAACCTATAACATCCATAAAGATTCAGTTAATCATTATCCTTTTAATAACATTGTCGATAATTATTATAACCTAACTAAATAAACATTCTTATAACTTAATCCGAACGTACACGTTCCCTTACATTATACTTATAATATTTTCATAAAAATATACAATATGCATCTATATAGACTCATATGTCACAAATCAACACATTTCGGTCGGTAGGAATTATTTTGTAATTCCCGACTTTACAGTTTTTAATTGTTTTTAATCTGTTGAAAGCCTAGTTTCCTCATTAAGCCAAATTAACCATTTTATTATTTTTTTTCTTTTCTGGACAAACATATATAAATATATTCCACACACAAAAATAATTTTGTTGTAATTTCTCAACTTCCTTTAGTATTTTTGAAAAACCCGTTTTAAGTTCGTAACTTAGCAAAAATAACTATACTGTGCTTAACTCTGAAAATTCACAAATCTTGCTAGAATTTACGCATATTAACATGAAGTTTCAGTTTAAATTTCGTGGCCATCGGAGTTATAGAACTCAAGTTATAGCACTTTTCGTTTTTAAAATCCTAAAATTGAAATAGCTATAACTCACTCATCCGAAGTCGGAATACGTTCAATTTTGCACATGAGCTACACTATACCATATGTTTTCATATCTCAAAAGGCCTGATTTTATTGTAATGTTTAAGTAGTCCAAACAGGGCACGAAACAAAATGGCTAGAAGGTTTTGTTCATTTTTTAGTTATGGACTGTTTTGGTAGAATCTGTCTCCACGAAAATTTATAAGGTATTTTTTAGAAATTATAATTGGAAGTTTTATAGAACTCATTTATCTAACTCTAGAACTTGACCTCACTCAAAAATTTGAAATAGGCTAAGAGTTATGCTCGTTTGAATTTCAGGTTCCGTTTCTGAAAATTTTAGTTTTTCCCGTCAAAAAGGTTTCTAAGAAAACATTGGTGTTTTCATGATTTTCCATACACAAAACATATAATAAGCATATATGTACTCCTTTATAATGTCCCTTATAACATAGGATCCACCATGATCCACCATTCGAATAATCTCCCACAACCAAACATGCAAAACATAAACTAAGCTAAGAAAATTAAAGTTAGGGCTAGAAAACTTTTCAATCTTTGCTAGAGATTGAAGATGAATGCTCTCATTCCTTGAGTGACTTTCTAGCTTCTCCTTCTTCTTAGCCTCTATATTCATGGGTCTCCTTCTCTTACTTTCAAGTACTTGCTTTTCTTACTCTCTCTTTCTAACTTCCTTTCTCTTACTAGCGTTCTAAAATGCTAAAATTTTTAACAAGGCTAAGCCTTTCCTATCCTTCCCCTATTTATAGGCCATATCCAACCTCACTTAGCTTTCCTTAAACATCCAACACAATGCCTAATCATGCTTACAAGCTTAATCCGATAGTTTACTAGCTATGCATTTGTCAAACAAAATGATAAGGGTATGGAGGTGGAGTGAAGTAATGTATAAAAGACTTTTGCAAGTAAACTTCTTTTCTTTTGTTTTCTTCATGTGGGACCCACCATTTGAAAAACTTACTCCTTATAAGGGAGGGTGAATGTAATAACCAAGAATATCATGTAATTGATGTATAATATTTAAATGAAATTATGTGAAACTCTTCGTAGTTTAAATAAATATATGTATATGTGTTGTATATATATATTTATATTCAATTATGTGATGAGATGTATTTTAATATTTGGTTTAACTAATTTAGTTCTTTGAACTAACTAAGGGAACTGACATTTATATTAAACGCCAGAAAAGAAGTTAAAACTCGAATTTGAGTTCGGAGTAGAATTTGGAGACGTAAACTAGATATTTGAGTCTACAACGTCGAAATTAGTAAGAGTGGGCTGTAAATACAGTATGTGTCGGGGTTGACTTTTTGGTCAAAGTTAACCGGTTGACTTTTTCGGGTATAAAGACAAACTCAAATTTTAGTCTTGAATTTGGTGAAACGAATATTCCCACGACGTTCGGAACGTCGAGTTTAGTAGGAAATGACTGTAGTCACGAAAATGTCAAGTTTCAGAGGTCACAATGGTCAAATAGTCAATTAAATGGTTAAATTAACTAATTAAAAGGAAAATAAAATAGAAGTCTGATGTGTGGGATCCATAAGAGGGCGCTAAATTAATTGGAAGAAGTCGGAGAAACGGTTTTTGCAGGAAATTGGAAGGAGGGTGTTATTTTGTTTTCTTTCTTTAAATCCAAGGTCCTTTCAAATTCTCAACTCCCATTTTCTTTAATCCTTGCAACTGATTCAAGGGGAATTCTAAGGGTTACAATCTGATGACTTGGGGTTGGGAAACCTCTTCTCTATTGCTACCTAGAGGGAAAATTGAAAGTGTGAGAGGGAACTTGAAGGATCTCTAGAGATTGTAGTGTATTAAATAAGCAAGAAAAGGAGCATCATCAACCTAATTCAAGGAAAAGAACATTTCCAAGAGGTTAGTTTTAAAGCTTTGTGTTTGTCGTAAGAGAATTGTTATAATATGCTTTCATGGAGATGTAAATAAATTGTTGGATTGTGAATTATTGTGTATTGGTATTTTATTGTTAAATGATGATTATAGGATTGTTAGAAACAAAGTTTCTGGGTTAAACATGTCTTTTATGTACTGAAATTCATAAATCTTAGCCTTGCGTGTTATGCGCTTGAATAAATGCCTCAAAGATGCCAACTTGCTTAAAAAGAAGGAATTTGATGAATTTGATGAAATCAAAAGAAGGAATCTGAACTATGGGAAAAGTTTAATTGCATGCTAGAAGTGAATTCACGGATTTTTGCCAAATTAGGTTTAATTGGAAAGCTGTGAGTTTTCGGGAAATTCGGGTCTCTAGATTTATGCCTTCGAGTAGTTGATATACTTATGTAATAATTTTCTAAAATATTAGGTAGTATGATGTGTATGATGACCAATTTGAATGTAAACGGAATTAAAATGACTGAGATATGATTTTTAGGATCTCCTAAGAAAATAGGAAAAATCTGAGAAATCTGAAAAATCTGGGAATTTCAAAGTGTTGAATTATCTTGCGCACGCTTATTAAGGCAATTGATTTGATTTCTTGTTATGTTAGTTTCGTTTATGTAATATTTTTGTAAAATACTAGGTAGTATGATGTCCAACATATCCAAAGATGGTTTTAATTCGATCTGTATTAAAGTAGTTATAAAATGGCAAAACTGGTTGATGGGTTAAAAAGAAATTTTTTTCAGAACTCAAGAACAGCAGGTCAAGCGCCTCTCCGCCGCGACGTAGCACCTCTGCGCTAAGGCATCCAAGGAGTTGGCACAGCTGCGCCAGACAGCAGCGCCTCTGCGCTGGTGCTGTCTGGGCGCAACGCCTTTACGCCGCGATGTAGAGCCTCTGCGCTGGTGCTGTCTGGGCGCAGCGCGCGCGCAGACACGGGCTGGCATGGACATGTGTGGGCGTGTGATGTGCAGTTTTCTGAACGCTATAATGTCGTGCCACCTTTTTGATGTTTTAAATTAGCATTTCTAAAATATGAACATTATGAACTTTCATATATGAAAATCAAGCTTAAGTATTGAACTAAAATAAGTATTAATTCAATGAATTGAGATTAAATGTGACTAATTTGAACGACGACCTTAATGATATGTGTAGGTCTTTTGAAGGACAATTTAATAGCATTATTTATAGAAGACATATCAGGCAAGTGTCCTATCTTTATTCACTTTATTTTAGTGAATTTAAGTTTCCTAACTTGTGCAATTTATTATTGTGTACAAGTTTCTTATGTTTCAAGCTATAGCTCATACAAGCTTATATATTGTGAAAATTCTATTGATGATATCTCAATTATTATTTCAATTGTTTATGATTTAAAGTTCTTAAATATTCATGAACTGCTTTTAAGGATGTGTCGTAGCCATTTGTTTTGGCTAGACGTTATTGATGTTAAATGTTACATTATTGAATTATTCAAATTTGTTCTAGCCATTTAAAATCTACCAATCCAAATTGCTTTGGTGCGGACTCACATGAAAACTAAGGTGAACAACCCAGATAACGGGGTAACCGATGTCGGACATATAGTCCCATTTTACGCTTATGCGTCAAACTTTATTTGTTTTACAGTCTAAGTGATTGTTAAAATGTTCTGACATTCGATATTACTTCACAATTACTCTTTCAATTGTTGAAGAAAGCTATAATATATGAACCTATTATTGATGTCCGATGTTAAACTGCTTTATTTACTTGCTGGGCAATTTGTGCTCATTTTTGCTTAATTAAATATTTTTAGCTAAGCTTGAAAAAGAAGAAGGTTCGAGCAAGGACAAAGGGAAGGCAAAGATGAAAGATTAAATCTTATTATGTAATAGTTTTAGTTTCCGCGATGATGTATTAAAAGATGACTATTGTGTTTAGTTTAATTAAGGTTACGTGAACCTGAGATTAGTCGAATGATATTGTATTTATTATTAATTTATGTTATTAATTTAAATAGATGTTGGGTTATGTACTATTGTGAGCACCATATCCTGTGTTTGATGGTTCACGGATGTGGGGGCGTCACAAGTTGGTATCAAAGTTGTAGGTTATAAATCTTAGGTGGGAGTACCTTAGAATATAATCCTATGGAAATTAATGGAGATAGTAAGGAGATGAACTCATATAGAGTTCTAAGTGATGTGTATAATTTATTTATTTTTTACTAACAAAAATGTTTATTTTAAAATACTAATTAAGTTATTTAACTTGATTGTATGATGTTAAGTGAAGAGAAAGTTAGAGATATCCATGTAGTGAGTGAACAATTGATAGCTGCACCTGAGCCAATAGCTGAGGCAGCGACTGATACTGAACCATAGGAGGATCCTAAATAAGTTGAGCCTAAGGAGGACTCTGAGGAAACACCCGAGGATAGCCTGTTAGATGAGCTGATGGATAGGAACAACAGGCTAGACGATAGAGTCCATAAGTTAGAGGGTCAGTATTAGGTGGAGTAGGGGGCTATGCCTCAGCTAGGTGCGTTGGTGCACCATCTGTTGGCTAGAAATGTAGAGCTGGCAGACAAGCTACGGGCAACAGACCACAAGACGAAGAGGTTGTAGGAAGAGAAGGAGGCCATCCGGGCCAACTTGGGAAATAAGGTGAGTGGATTGGAGACAAGAGTTCAGAGTCTCCAAATAGACAAGCAATTAATTACCACCTACTGGAGGGATGAGATGACAGGTCGTGTAAGTGCAGAAAACCAAAGGGATGAGTTGGAGGATAAAGTAAGGAGTAAGAAAGTTAGAATGGATAGGATACGGTATGCGTTTAGAACAACGCATGAAAGGATTCAGCATTGGGTGTGCTACTACCTAGTAGAGGAAAATCAATCTAGGCACGCTATAAGTTGAGGGCTAGTTCTGGATTTTGCTAATGAGGAGTACGAAGACGCCTTTAGAAGGGGTCTTTGAGTTTATTATGAAATGAACGTTTGATTATTAATATAAATATTTGAATTCCAACTTTTATTTAAGTTATGGGATAGTGATGTAAATAGCGCAATGCTTTCCGATATAAGGTACTATGGTACTATAAATTTTGTATGAATAAAAGTTATGTTTATTTAATGTGTGATGTGATGATTAAATTTTTATACAAATTATATATGCTGTAAAAATTAGTAATGAGATGATAATATATAAATTTTATTAAACATAAAATGCCTAGGGGAAGACCTCGACGATAAAGAACACAAGCAGAGTCAGTTAGTAACACTGGGGATCAACCAAATCTCATGCAGCAATTTATAGACCTGCTAGTCGGGGCACTGCAGAATAGGGTACTGAATAATAATAATGTAAACCCTCCGACGGTCCAAGTGGTAACTTTTAAAGATTTTAAAAGTGTGGGACCCCTGGAAGTTAGAGGGACCACAAAGCCCATCGAGGCTCAAGCGTGGGTTAAAGAGATTGAAAAGGCATTTATGATCGCCAGAGTAGGGGAGGAACAGAAGACGAGTTCCGCTACATATATGCTAAAGGGAAAAGCCAACTTTTGGTGGGAAGCGAACCAAAACAGGTTGGAGCAGGAGTAGTACCATGGGAAAGATTCAAAGAGGTATTTTTCGAAAATTATTTTCCCGCAAGCATGTAGAGTCGCATGGAGATGCGATTTCTAGAACTGAAGCAGGAAGATATGACAGTACCCCAATATGCCGCGAAATTTAACGAGTTGGCGAGGTTTGCACCTCATCAGGTTGATACATAAGAAAGGAAGACAAGGAGATTTGAACAAGGTCTTAAACCATGGTTGTGTAGTAGGCTATTAGTGTTACAGACAAACAATTTCGCCACTCTGCTGGAGAAAGCTATAAGTGATGAGGGTGGAAGTGGTGAAGTTTTGATGAAATTCAATAAGAAAAAGAAGAAGAAGAATGAGGGAGGAAACAAAGGTGAAGGAAGCAGCGGAGGTTCTAACAAAAGGAAGTGTGTTAGAAATATGCATGAGATCGTTAAGTCCATTATTATAGGGGGAGAATGTTAAAAGATCTGCATAAGATTATCATTGTAACGATCGGGAATTTTAGATTTTCTTGTAACCCGAGTTATGTATGAATAAAATGAATTTTTATTTTTATCTATACTATTATATGTTATGTGCTTAAAGTTGTGTTGCAACCTAGAATATGTGTATGTGTTAAATTTTATGTGTTGTTGTGTCGTTGGGGTGAATAGATTGATTTTACGAAAATTCATAAAATCACTATTCACAGTGCACATTTCCCGAGGTACTATTCACGAGCACTATTCATGCCCAAATATTTTTACGTCTCTTTCGATTTCTATTAATTATATTAAGGCGTGTATGCAAAGGAATAATTTTTTCAAGTGTCAGAAATTTTATTGGAACTGATACGTGATTTAATCCGTATCCGAAATGTATTATATAAGTGCTCCGAATAATTGGACAAATCCCATAATAAATATTTGTACACGTCCCAATAATTTATTAGAGTACCCATTTTAATTTTGGGTAGAATTATTTACCAAATTTGGTACAAAAATGGGAGTATTCGAGTATATTTATGTGTGTATTCGAATTCACTGGAGATGCAATTAAGCCTCAACCAATTAGGAAAGAGCACTAATTGTATTAGCCAATCACATGAGGGGGATAGACCGTCACAGTACACTAAACATGGGATTGTTAACTTCACCAAACATCCTCCTCAAATTCATTTTCAAGAGCTCGGGTGAAGTATTTTCTGCATATCAATACATTCCTTCAGAGGCCACCTTATCCTCCCATCAGCTCATTTTCCTTCTCATTCAAACCATCAGCATACTTCTCATTTGCAAGCAAGGATAGAGAATAGAGAGAGAGAGAGAACTATAGAGAGAGAAGGAAGAAAATTTGAAGAAGAAGAAGAAGCAAGCTACGGGAAGAAGAAGGGAAGAAGAAGATGCACGGGAGCTAGAGGAAGGAGAAGAAGAATCCTAGTGGCTTCCATAACAACCTTAGAAGTAAGAGTAAGAGGTAAAATCATATTTCCTACATTGTTAAAGTTTTTGAGTTTTTGAAGCTTTCTTGATGGGTTTTGTGTTTCTAGAGATTTTTGGTTGTTATTATTGGTTGTGGTTGCTTAATATTGTTACCAAGACACCTTCTAAGCTATTAATACCATTAAAGTGGAACAAAAACAAAGAGAAATCTGAACCTTGGCTTAAAGGATGAACTATGGACATTTTTTGGACTTTTGGACCTTTGGACTGTTTAGAGGACTGTAAAGCCTTGCTGAAGTAATTATTTTGATTGTTTGTTGTGGTAATATTGTACTCCCATGAGTTGTGGAGGTAACCTAGTTGGGACCAACCAAAAAGATGCTAAAATGAAGTCATAGTTATGATTTGAGTAAAATGCATAGTGACTGCGAAAAACAGAGTATGCAGTTTACGTTTTGGCTTAAGATTCAATCATGTTAGCATCCATGGGTCATCCTGTATTTTTGATATGTTGTAGCCCCGTGTCTTATGAATCCATAGAGTCCGTAACGGACCAAATTGATCGAGTATAGAGGGAGATATAGGAGCTGGAGCGGACAGAGTTCTTGACCTCGCGGTTCTGCAACTACAGAACTTGGGCTACTGCATGGCGCTGTTCTGCGCCTGGTCCGGGTCGGGTCAGGCTGGACCGGGTCGGTTCAGGCTGGACCAGGTTGGGCCGGGTTGGCCCTAGTGAATTTTTCCCGCGAGTCTAAAACTTATATTTTTGGACAAAATTATTAAAAACGCTTATATCTTGTTAAAGCCTTATGTGCTTAATTTTATACCAATGTCAACCAAAGTGATATTGTCTTAAGGCGTAAATTGAATAAACTGATTGCAAACTGGGTAGTCGTAGCGGCAATTAATGTATTTTGATGATGTGATAACTGTATTGATCCTAGTCCTTATATGACTAATATTTAAGACGATTTTAATGAACTGTAAGGTATTATTTTTGAAGGACGATTAACGTCAAGATTTTAATGCACGCGCAAGGCAAGTTCCTTACTCAACCCTTATTTAATTGTGTGAGTTTTCCTTACTTGATTTATTTATTGGGAAAGTTTCGAATTCATTTATCTATCGATCAAGTCTCCTATCTTATTCAAGTTATTATTGTGTAGGTTTACTTACCCTACTCAAAATTATATTCGAGCAAATATTATTTATTGAGCAAGCTTATTGAGCTTCTTGACTCCGTTCAAATTACTTATCAATTTAGCAATTAGTATGCTAGTATTCATACTTTTATTCAAATATTTCAATGAAAGCCCATTTCATGCAATGTTATATATTGTGTGATTCCAAAGATTATGAATTGTTACTCATTCAAGATATTATTTATGCGATTAGGCATGTTGTTGAACCTTAAAGTTCTTTATTCCACAAACTGTTTGAATGCTATGTCAAAGGTAATTGTTCCAGCTAGACACTTATTGATTTGTTTATTGAAGTGAGGTTAAGTCCTCCAACTATTATTGTTGTTAAGTAAAACTTTCCGATCAAATTGTTTTGGTCTGGACTCCTATGTAAAGATGAGAAGAACAACCCTTATAGCAGGGAAAATGTAAGGCTTATGCATAACGCCAAGTATTTTAGGCTGATCAACTATTGTACCAGTTTTGTGGATTATCAGATAAATTTCCAGTAATTCTAGATAGAGTTCTGTGCCTTGGGGCTTACTCAGTATCGATTAATCCCTTTCTTTGGGAAACTTTGAAATCCTTGGATACTTCAGAAATCATTCGGTCCATAACAACCACTATAACGGTGATAAAAGAAGTTGTTTATTTCCTTGACTTAGCTAAATTTTTACTCTTGTGAGCTATAAAGTTATTCATGTGATTATTCATTGATATTATATACTTGCGGGGCAAATTTGTTGCTCACCCCTTGCTTTCCTTAAAACATTTCAGTTAGTGTGGCACGTGGCGAGAGCTCGGGAAAAGGTAAGGGAAAGGGGAAAGCTACTGATTAGTTGTAATTTGTTGTTCTAGAATTACCGTTTGTATTAAGACTTATTAACTGACGTTGTGTATTAAGACATATTTACCCTTACGTATTATGTTATGTTTTGTAGTAGTCTTGGTTTCGAGACTTGGGACAGGATTATTTATGTTATATCAATGTAAATATTCCTTTATTCCGCTATAAGTTATCGATTTTATAATTCTTGTATTAGATAGTGATGAACCAGGTCCGTGGCTCAAGTGACCCGAATTTGGGGGTGTCACAATCATTATTCAGTATATGTGATTTGATTGATGACAAAATGACAAAAAGAACATTCATATTGGTTAAAGCCTTGTAAAGTCCTTAATGATATATATGTGTACAAGGACTTAGAAATTGAAAGATCAAATATGTTAGGTTGATCTAAGCTGATTTGCTATCTCTTTGATCAAAGCATGTTTTTAACATTAGATATTATAAAGTCCTTAAATAAATTTGATGTACAAGAACTTAGAATAGAAAAAGATCAAACTTGTTAGGTTGATCTTATGAGCTAAAATGAAATATGTAATAAGCAAAGGCCAGACAGATCGTTGAGTTCTATATAAAGCATCCAGTGAAGGATCGTAGAGCAGACAGCCAGCTTGGAGCTCAGTCAGCTTAAAGGGACGTAGAGTTGGCTAGGCAATCACAGAGTAAAGGCTCAGCAAGCATTCTCAGAAATGTAGAGTTGGGTCAGGTATACGCAGAGTTTCATCTTGGCATCGTAGAGTAACTCTGGCATGATCAAAGAGCAAACGTAGAGTTGAACATGTCATCATAGAGCTTACAAGGCAAAACATAGAGTAAGGCTCGGCGAAACAAAAAGCTCACTCGGAATCGTAGAGTATGCCAAGCACCGCAGAGCAAGAGCGAAAAGATCCTTGAGCTGTCATAGAATCAATATAGTCAGTCACTCTACGACTCCCATGAACGATCTACAATCGAGCAACAACGTAGAGTGGTCTTCATATAAACTACTAAGCAAGCTGCTCATGAGCTGTCCAACGTAAGGCAGCTCAAACACACTCTACGATCTCAACAAGACTCTGCGGCTTGTATCTTTAGACAAGGTCGTAGAGTGAGAAAGCATCAGCCAAATCAAGAGATCGTAGAGTTGAGCCAAAGGCAGCAAAGACTCTCTATAGAACTTTATGATCTCAGGATAGATGATTTGATGTAAATAACTATGACGTTATTTGTATTATGTTTTAAAGCAGTAAATGAATAAAATGCAAAAGTTTATCAGATGTTCTACGTGTTAAGTGTTGTTTATAAATGTTTAAGTTAAAACTTAAATGCTTAAGTAATTGAATAATAATCTAATAACGCGAATTCTTGACAGTAAGATGCCGCCAAGAAGACAAACCCGTCAATAGACCCCTGAGGGATCCACCAATAACAACGAAGACGTCAACGCTAATCCAATGCAGCAATTGGTAAATCTGCTAACGGGAGCATTTGCGAATCAACCCCAAGCCCAGGCCACGACTTTTAAAGATTTCAAGGCTGTTGGACCCCCAGAATTTCAAGGGTCTATGAATCCGATCGAGGCACAAACCTGGGTCATGGAGATGGAGAAAGTGTTTGATGTCGCTAGGGTTAATGAGGACCAGAAGACTGCATTTGCAACATTTATGCTCAAATCAGAAGCAAGTTACTGGTGGCAAGCTAATAAAACCCGAGGTGGGCAAGGGATAATACCGTGGGAGCGATTTAAGGAAATATTTTTCGAGACCTATTTTCTGGCAAGTGCGCAGAACCAAATGGAGGTGCAGTTTCTAGAGTTGAAGCAAGGTACCATGACGGTACCTGAGTATGCTGCAAAATTCAACGAGTTGGCGAGGTTTGTGTCATATCAGGTTAACACGGATGAGCGAAAGGCTAGAAAGTTTGAGTAGGGACTGAAGCCCTGGTTGTATAGCCGAGTATTGATGTTTCAACTGAGTACATTTACGGCAGTGTTAGAGAAGGCGATAATCGCGGAAGGAGGGAGTGATGCTCTATCTAAATACAATCAAGAGTAAAAGAAAAAGAAGAGTGAGAATGATAACAAAGCAAATGTTAGCCATGGTGGCAGCAGTCAAAAGAGAAAGTGGAGTGATAGTAACTCTGGAGGCAGCCAACAGGGAAGTCAGAAAAGGAAGGTGGAGGTATGCAGTAACTGCAGGAAGAGTCATGTGGGTGTTTGTTTGAAGGGTAAGAGAGTGTGCTTTAACTGCGATCAGGAGGGTCATATCGCACCGAATTGTCCTAGTCCGAAGAATGGCGCATGTTTTATTTACTGGTCGAAGGATCACTTTGGTCGAGATTGCCCTAACAAAGCTACAGGTGGAGCTAGTGCAGGAAAAGGGAACAGCAGTGGAGGCAATCTGACTATCACAGGACCGACGCAGCCCAATCGACCTACTGCTCGAACATTCAACATGACGGTGCAGGATGCTGTGCAGTCAAAGGATGTAGTGTCAGGTATCATTCCGGTCAATAGTGTAAATGCTTACGTATTATTTGATTCGGGTGCTACTTGTTCATTTATATCCGATGATTTTGCTAGGAAATTAGAGTTACCTCAGGAAGAATTAGATTACCCCATGAATATAGAAATTGCGAATAAGGAAGTGATTCCTGTTAGGTTTGTCAACAAAAACTGCCAGGTAGATATTAAGGGTCATGTGATGACAGTAAACTTGATCCCAATTTGTCTTGGGGAGTTTGATGTCATTCTAGGAATGGATTGGTTGTTCAATCATGGGGCAGTTATTGATTGTCAAAAGAAGTGTGTAAACCTTATGACTCCGTCAAAGGTAGTGTTTTATGGTAGCAAGTCACCTAGACAAATGAGTTGTCTGACAGTGATGCAGGCCAGAAAGATGTTGAGACAAGGATGTGTAGGATATCTAGCCTACATAGTCGATACCCGGAAGGTGGGTGCAAAGCTGGAGGAGATACCAGTAGTTAGGGATTTTGCAGACGTGTTTCCTGATGATTTGCCGGGACTACCGCCAGATAGGGAAATTGAGTTTGTAATTGATGTAGCACCGGGTACAACCCCTATATTAAAAGCCCCGTACCGAATGGCTCCGGTAGAAATGAAGGAGTTGATGGTGCAATTGCAAGAGTTGCTGGATAAAAAGTATATCCAACCGAGCGTTTCGCCGTGGGGAGCACCGGTGTTATTCGTCAAGAAGAAGGACGGATCAATGCGTCTTTGCATTGATTATAGAGAGTTGAACAAGGTCACGATTAAAAATAAGTATCTGTTGCCAAGGATCGATGACCTGTTTGATCAACTGAAGGGAGCAAGATATTTTTCAAAGATAGATCTGCGAAGTGATTACCATCAGTTAAAGGTGAGAAAAGAAGACATACCAAAGACGGCATTCAGAACTAGATATAGTCACTATGAGTTTTTGGTTATGTCATTTGGTTTAACAAACGCACCTGCAGCATTTATGGATTTAATGAATAGAGTATTCAAACCATTTCTGGATAAGTTTGTAGTGGTATTCATAGACGACATTTTGGTCTACTCCAAAACTCAGGATGAACACGTGGAGCATTTGAGGGTGACATTGGAGGCGTTAAGGAAAGAGAAATTGTATGCAAAATTTTTAAAGTGCGAATTTTGGTTGGAGCGTGTTCAATTCCTTGGGCATGTTATCGATAAAGACGGGATTTCGGTAGATCCAGCTAAAGTGGAAGTTGTGATGAACTGGGATCAGCCAAAGACACCGTAAGAAGTGAGGAGTTTCCTAGGTTTGGCAGGTTATTACAGGCGTTTTATTCAAGATTTCTCCAGGATCGCCACTCCGTTGACGAATTTAACAAGAAAATCAGTGAGGTTCGTTTGGACGGAGAAGTGCGAAGAGAGTTTCCAAGAACTAAAGAAGAGGCTAAGTTTGGCGCCTGTGTTGTCTTTGCCATATGATACAGGAAACTTTGTGGTGTATAGTGACGCATCACATAAAGGACTTGGTTGTGTGCTTATGCAGAATGGTAAGGTTATTGCATATGCATCGCACCAACTAAAAGACTATGAAAAGGGGTATCCGACCCATGATTTGGAGTTGGCAGCCGTGGTGTTTGCTTTAAAAATCTGGAGGCACTATCTCTATGGAGAGAAGTGTGAAATATATACAGACCATAAAAGTCTGAAGTATATTTTCACACAGAAAGATTTGAATATGCGGCAGAGGAGATGGATAGAATTGATCAAAGACTATGATTGTGAAATTCTATACCATCCGGGAAAGGCTAATGTGGTTACCGACGCTTGGAGTAGAAAAGGTCGGGAGAAACTATTTTTATTGACTGCTCAGGAGAAACTCGTAGCGGAAATGGCTAGATTGGAGTTAGAGGTAAAGGGTCTGGCAGAGCCTAATGAAAAATTATTTCAGATGGAAACCCAACCAACTTTGGTGGAAAAGGTGAAGGAAGCGCAACTTCAGGATGAGGAATGTGTTAAGATACGAAAAAGAGTGCTTGAGGGAGAAGAGCTTAAATACAAAATCGGCACCGAAGGTTTGCTGAGATTTGAAGGCAGAATATGGGTTCCGTCAGTGCTGGAGATTAGAGAAGAGATTTTAAACGAAGCTCATAATTCAAGATTTTCGATACACCCAGGAAGTACAAAGATGTACCAGGATCTTCGCCAACATTTCTGGTGGCCAAATATGAAAAGGGAAATGCTTGAGTGTGTTGCCAAGTGCTTAACTTGTCAGAAAGTTAAAGCAGAGCATCAACGACCAAGTGGTTTGTTACAGTCCTTGGAGATACCAGAATGGAAGTGGGAGCATATCACAATGGACTTCGTGGTAGGGCTTCCAACTACTCAGAAGGGTTATGACGCAATATGGGTCATAGTGGATAGACTGACGAAATCAGCGCATTTCTTGCCAATCAAAATCAGATTCACTTTGGATCAGCTAGCGAAGTTATACGTCAAATAGATTATCTCAAGGCACGGAGTTCCAGTATCAATAGTATCAGACAGAGATCCACGATTCACATCAAAATTTTGGAGGAGTCTGCAAGCTTGTTTGGGGACGCAGTTGAGAATGAGTACAGCCTACCATCCTCAAACCGATGGCCAGAGCGAAAGAACAATTCAAACGTTGGAGGATATGTTGAGAGCGTGCGTTATGGATTTTAAAGGCAACTGGGATGATCATTTACCTCTGGTCAAGTTTGCGTATAACAATAGCCATCACACAAGTATCGGCATGCCGCCATATGAGGCGTTGTATGGAAGGAAGTGCAGAACTCCGTTATGTTGGGACGAGGTTGGTGAACGTCGCCTATTGGGACCCGAGCTGGTACAACAAACTGTTGAAATTGTCAAGGTGATAAGAGCCAGATTGTTAGTTGCCCAAGATAGGCAAAAGAAATATGCGGATCAGCATCGTCAAAATCGCAAATTTGAAGTCGGGAGTTTTGTATTCCTCAAAGTATCTCCCTCGAAAGGAAAAATCAGATTCGGTAAAAAGGGTAAACTCAGTCCGCGATTTATTGGACCCTTCGAGGTACTGAAACGAGTAGGTGAGGTAGCTTATGAGGTAGCTTTACCTCCCGAGTTAGACCACATTCATAATGTTTTTCACATATCGGTGCTACGACCGTATAAGTCTGATTATAAACATGTCATAGAATATGAACCGATACAATTTGAGAAAGATTTATCCTATGAAGAGATACATGTGCAGATAGTAGACAGGAAAGAGCAGGTTCTCAGAAATAAAGTGATACCTTCTGTAAAGGTAATTTAGAGGAACCACAGTACTGAAGAAACTATGTGGGAACTCGAAGAGAAAATGATGCAAAATTATCCTGAATTATTTGTTTAATCTTTGCGTTGCAATTCTGGGGACAGAATCTTTGTAAGGAGGGGAGAATGTAACGGACGAATTAATTGCGTTGTGATTCTGGGGACAGAATCCTTTTAAGGAGGGAAGGATGTAACGAGTGCAATTTTTGTGATTAAATAAAAATATTTATTGAGTTATATAAATGTTTTTATTAATTTATTTATTGAGTAAAATAAATAATTTATAAAGTTATGGTGAAAGAATTTATGTTAAATGTTATTCAATTGTGATTTGATGCGATTATTCTAATTTAATTTAATAATTAAATTAGATGATTAAATGATTTATTTGAATAAATGATTTATTTGAATAAGATAATTTATTTGGTGTTATTGTTATTGGTTAAATAGAATTATTAATTATTTAGTAAGGTTTAATTGAATTTATTTAATAATAAGTTTAATTAAATTAAAAATGTGACAATTAAAACTATATAATATAATGATTTATTAAAATAAATGGGAAAGATTTTATTTCTGTTTACCAAACAAGGCCTTATGACCTTTGGTTGGAAATAATGAGTTATTTCAATTTTTGTATTGCCAAACAAACCTTATGGCTTTTGAATTTTTATAACTGATGGTTTAATTAGAGAATATACGTTATTATCAGTTTTTATTTTTTGTAAAGCTTGTCAGTTGTTAAAAGATAAGAAAACACAGAGTTAAAAAAAAAGAAGAGAAGGAAGAATAGACAGAGAAGAAGAGAGAATTAGAAGAGAGAATTGAGAAGAGTTTGGAGAGTAGGAATTCTAACAAGGAGAATTGATCATATTTTTCTAAGCAAATAGAAGGTATAATCCTTTTTGAATTATTCACTTTATTTCTTTTTAATTTACTTCTCTATATATGAACTCTATTTTCCTGTATATGAATTTTATGCTAAATACATGAATTACTTGTTTGTAATTGATAGTAAACATGTATTAGATGTTTATATGATGGTTATAAATTAATTTGAATGAGTTTATCCATAAAATCATGTTTTAGAATGAAGTTTTTGGTTTTACAGAGTCTTATTTCATGTATGGCATATATGAATGAAAATTGATGCTTAAATTAGTTATTAATCGGTTAATTGATATTTGGTTGTGATAATATGATGAAAAATGAAAAGAATGCAAGTAGAATGGATTAAAATGGTTGAAAGATGTTCTCACAGTGTTTAATTTTATTTAAATGGCTAAAACATGAATATTTGGTTTAAACAGAGAATTTTTGGTTCAATTTGGTTGGTTATGTGTATTATAATGGTTAGAATGTTTAGAAACATGTTGGGTGATTGTTTTATATTATATTTGATATCTGGGTATGTTTAAACTATGTGTTGGATGGTAGAATTCAGAAAAGTTTGGCCAAATTTGGCCTAAGTTTTCACTGGTTCTCGAACTGCAGAAGGTGTCAGTCGCGTCTACCGCCCCGGCGGTAGAAATGAGCTAGAAATATCGCCCCGGCGGTCCTGTCGCCCCGGCGGCATAATTGCATTAGAGTCCTCGCCCCGGCGACAGCCTCGCCCCGGTGACGATTTTGTTAAGAATTTCACCGCCCCGGCGGTGGAACAGTAACTAAAAAAAATTATTAAAATTTATTTATTTGTTTTGTGATATTGCTATGTTGTTATATGTATGTTTAAGACCTATAGATTGGTAATAAATGACCAATGAGTTACCACGAGGGTGTTAGCAAATATTTGTGGAATATCGAATGTCAATCGAGATGGTACAATAAAATAGGATAAGAACGAGACTTATAATGTATATGAATCTGTAACTAATTATCGTTATCGTTTTGTAATCAAAATGTATAGGGTGATTAAGGGACGTGCATTATTTGAATCTGTAATCTACGCTTGAGGCAAGTTTTTCACCCTTAATCTTATTATTTCGTTTAAAGCAAATTTAATTTCATTGAGCCAACTTATTAACCTTAGCTTATTGTTATTCAAGCAAGGTTGTTATTATGTCAAGTACCTATGTATTATTCAAGTCATTTGTTATATGATCATTGATCATTATTCAGACTTTGATTATACTCTATTGTACAACTTCATTGATGAATCAAATGCTTTAGTGACTAGCAAACCCTTATTGATTCAGCTAGTCCTTAGTTCATGAGTGTTCTAATAATTGTTCCGAACCAAATTCCTTTCTGGTACGGATTCTGATACTAGACTGAGATGAACAACCCTAATATAGGGGATTAATTACGCGTCAGCGTTAAAATGTTTGTGCACAATACATTGTACAAAGGGCTGATCCCCCTGAGTACGAGATGGATGGTCCATAGTCTATAAGACTGTTAAAGGTTACGGTAGAAATACTTGTTAACCTAGGACATAGTTCGAGGTCTTGTGACCCTCAGATACACTTTTATCCTTGAATCTATACTCAGTTCTTGAGTTTAGCATTTTATTGAGCTTTCAGATTTTTGATTTATCATTGATTGGCTTTAGAAAAACTATTACTCCCAGTTAAGGTTTATTCCAATAATCATATAAATGTTATTGTTTCCATACTTGTGAACAATTGTTTGCTCACTCTTGCATTAAATACATTGCAGCTAAGGCTGAGAAATCAGATGAGCCGTCCACTAGCAAGGGCAAGGGCAAGATGAGCAAATGAAGATGTTTAGTTTATTTGTTGTAGTTCTTTGTAAAAGACTTATTTAAATTTTATGTTTTTATTCCGCATTGATGTAATAGAGGTTAGATAACCTGGGATTTGTTTGATTAAGAGATTGGAGATGTAACCCCTTTTGTGGGAAGATGTTTTATTCAGTTTAATTATATTATCTTAATCATGGGTAGTTAGTAATGAATGTATGCTATAGTGAACACCAAATCTGTGGAGTTGAAGTATCCGGATGTGGGAGTGTCACAAGGGAGACCCTTATACACACCTGAAGATATACATTGGGGAACTTGGGTCTTATGCAGAGGACGAAGGACTGAGGATGCAGTTATTCCAAAAGAGCCTAACGGGAGAAGCAAGAACTTGGTATGCCCGCCTTGATAATGCTCGGATCCACAACTGGGAGGAGTTGGCCCATACTTTCTTGACACAATATAGCTTCCAGGCACAGATGGCCCCTGACAGATATCAGATGACAAAGATTAAGAAGCAACCAAAAGAATCATTTAGGGACTATGCACAACGATGGAGGGGTATGGCTGCACAGGTGAATCCCCCAATGAGCGAGGCGGAGATGGTAATGACCTTTGTGGATATTCAGGAGGCGCCCTATTATGAGCGAGTGATAGCGGGGATTGGAAGACCTTTTGCCGAAATGATAAAGCATGGAGAAATGGTTGACATGGGGTTAAAGTCTGGCAAGATCCGAGACTTCACAGCTCTAGAAACAGTTGCAGAGCAAATCCAAAGTGGAAACTATGGCAGTGCTTCCCGCAGGACCCAAAAGAGAAAGGAGGAGGATGTTTCCCTCATCCTGCAGGGATCATCTAGGAAGGTGGAGAATAGCCCTCCAGTGCAAATACAGAGAATTGTGCCACCCCGACAACCTAATTTCGATAATCAAAGGACGGACGGGCGAAGAAGATTTGAGACCACCAGAGATCGGGTGTTCACCCCGCTTGGGGATCCTCTTGAACAGATTTTGGCAGTATTAATAGCACAGAGAAAGATAGTCGATTTGGCACCCCCAATTGACCCGAAAGGGAGAAGATTTGACCCGAGTAAGAAATGTGCGCACCATTCGGGTTCCCCTGGTCATGATACTCAGGGATGCTGGGCGCTGAAGCATAAGATTCAGAACATGAATGATAGCGGGGAGATCGTGGTGGAACAGCCAGAGTCACCAAATGTTAAAGTCAATCCCCTGCCTAAACATGATGGGGAAGGGGTCAATGTGGTGGAAGCCAGCGAAGCCGGAGGACCACCAAGGCTGAATTATATAAAGAGAATCGATGAGATGATTTGCATGACAAGTGATCAGGAGAATATATGAGGGACACCGATTAGGTTGGCGGGTCTGAGCAGGGGTATCACAGAGGCGCCTATCAGGTTAACGGCTCCGAAACTTCTCACCATTGCAGTAAGACCACAAATCCCCATTAGCAGTCTAAAAACAGTACCGTGGAATTACGGGGGAGTATCAGAGGAGGTGGCCAGTTGTGCTTCTGTAACATCAAAGGGGAATCCTTTATATCTTCCAGGACGAGTCCTTAAGAGCAAAGGGAAGAAGAACGAAAAGATATCCGAGGAAAGAGCTGTGGAATTCTTAAGGAAGATGAATCATCCAGAAGCAAGGGGGGTCAAGGTATTGAGCGAGGAATCGACTCTGACATCGATCATGGATTTGGTATTATCATCCGACGATCACTACAGAATTCTGGCCAAAGTCCTGGAAGAGGCACACATTCTGTAACGCCCCCAAATCCCGGTCACCCAAACCATGGACCTGGTGCATCACGATACATCATCTTCATACACATTCTATAAACTAATCGCGGAAAAATGTAAACATAAACATACATTGTTTATTTCAGAGTATTCTACAGCGTAACCCAAGGTCGAAAGCCTTAATTCGCTACATACCTTAAATAACTTAAAAGGTTTACATAATCATCTTACAATCTTAGAATTTATTTACAGTGTTTAAATCTCCATGAACTCTCAACCAAATTTGATAGTCGCACTTTACAAGGGTTCTTGACTACTTATATGATAATCACATTCATCTAATAAGGATTAAAACTCAGCAAAATAATGGTAAATCTTATTCTTCTTTCTCCAGGAGCCATCCCGAACTCTTCGGTCCGCGCTGATTTAGCTGAAAATATGTGTTTAAAGCAAGAGTGAGCAACTACGTTGCCCAACAAGTTTAACCATTCCACATTTCATGATTCACATGGCATACAAGTTCAATAATTTATACATGCCTCAGATATCTCATACTAAACATTTGAAATGCATCATTCTCTCATGCAATTCATACATATATGTATCATATTAACTGAATGATAACAACTTTAATCACATGACATTCACATGCCTAACTTATCCAGATAGAACAACAACCTCACTAGCTAACATATACTCAACATATATTATCATATATTTCATAACAAGAAATTTACCGTTTACGGCAGGAACTAGCATGCAATATGAACATTAAATGAAGTTAGGAAACTTGCCTTTACCGTAGTTTACGACTTTACAGCTTATCAACATTACGGTGAACTAGGATATCCTATTGTAACATAGTTACGTATATATAGAAAACGCTTCCATTAGTCACACATATCAATTACTAGATAATTAACCCTTTCACATAACCAAGTATATAAGACAAATACGGAAACTATCTTTGGTATATAACTAGACCACATAATAGCATACTACCATGTTTTGTAGTTTTGAACTGGACGTTAATCCTTACGTTTCAGAAGCTCTACATATAAACCATGTACACGTCTTGAAACACTCATGTTATGATACCATTACATATTTGAGTACCAAAAACATTGCTACAACTTCTGCTTTACACTTTAGGGTAACAATGCAAGAAATCCACAAGGTTCAGATTACAACAGAATCAACTAGACCAAACTGCAGGAGGGCACAGCTGCGCTCTGGTTAGGCTTAAGGACGGCGCAGCTGTGCTGTCCCCTGGCCAGACCAGAGTTGAGCTTTTGCCTTACTAGTTTCAGTCCACTATCTAGCATGCCAATACATTAACAATTACTATGTACACATGTTAAAGAGGTTTGCATGCTCACATGATCATTTCAAGTTTATATTACTACTCCATAATTTCTTAATCTAGAACTTTTGGTAAAATAATGTCGGACAAGTTTAAGAATCCATGTGACTTACCATACCAAGTACTTATTCATATACAAAGGTTATAACATCGGAAATACGCATGCTCATGTGTTCATATCATCTATACTTAGCTAACATAGTCCACAACTTGAAAATTTTACCGAAATTCATGCTTGAACGATGCAATGCTATAACAATCTAGAGGAACGCATATACACATCGTGCCTGAGAAATATTAGAGTACTAACATGCATGTCCAACATCTCTTAATGAAATTATAATCATGCACGTTTGCTTTAAAATGTCCAAGTTTGCCTTAAAAGTCGTTTTAAACTAGGTTGTGATCGTCTAGCACACATGAAGCTTCTTGGAACCTTATGTCATGTATAAACAGACCGTATACACATGCTCGTATGATCAGAACTTAAACATTGTAAGTTTCGGTAAAGTCTAGTTTCAAAACTATGAGTTTTCTTTCGAAAAACGCATACAAGGTGAAGCTAGGATACTCATGCTATGCAAGGCTAATCATAAATAGATTTTAAACTCATTTATATACTTAATAAAGTCAAACTAACATGTCGGAAACTTTCGGAAATTAGCAGAACAAACTGGGTTTGTCTGACACCCGGCGCAGCTACGCGGGTTTATACTACAGAAGTGGCGCAGCTGCGCCACTTCGACTCAGTGCCCAGATTGACTCTGTTTCAGCATAATCCTACAATGTACATGGCTAAACCTTCCTGGATGCAGCTAAATTCACTCACATTGTGTTCTTAGCATACATATGGACTCACATAACAACATAGCATCAACTACCAACTAATTAACAAGAGATTTTCATGCATTTCTAAGATTTTGCCAAACTTGAAATTAAAACATACTAAAGCAATATTATGACCTTCTTGAAGCTAATAGCAGATTATCACTCCTAATGGACTAAACTCAGATTTTGCAACCCAAATTTTGTGAAGTAAGCCTTCCAATTTAAAGAGAAAGTATTATCCATGCCAAGCCATTATCCAATTTCGTGAACCAAAGGAAGAAGATAGGAGCTAGTGGTTAATGAGAAGTTGGTGGAATAGTGGTGAGGCACTATTTGGACCACTCCCCATTTCATCATTAAGCTGAGGTTTGCAAGGAAGAAGAAGAAGTCTAGGCTTGTAGCCTTTTCTCATTATCAGCAACATGTCTCTAGCTACTCGCGTAAATGAAGAAAATGGGGCAAGTGACTATCAATTTGGGACAAGGAACTCAAACATTTCCCAACAAGCTTTATGCATACTTTGATTTAAAAGCAACTTAGGTCATATAGTGTATTAAATAATTAAATGTTACAACCTTGCATCAAATAGAGTCACATGTACACATATCACATAATCCCTGTACATTTATTAGAGTGTAATCTATACAAATTAAATTTCTCCACTATATTCAAATAATTGGAATATTTAAATTACTAGACGACTTTATCAATTCCTTTGATATTAAACCTTAGGGCCAGTCCACTAATTTAATTAATCCATTAGTGACACCCTTTAATTAATCTTGGCAACTACGCGAAGTCAGATATTCACATAACCAATTGATCACACAAATTTTAAATAAGCAAACAAAGCTAACTCATTAAAAATTAAAATTAAAATTTATTTAATAATGGAGTTTAAAAATTCACGGTCATTACAAAACCATTGGAAGAAGGAAGAAGCCATTGGGTATGAGAGAGTTGGTGGAATGTCACTATTACACCCACTTCCCCCTCATCATTTCCATAGCCATCATCTCCCTCCTTGCTAGTTTTTTTTTTTGAAAACTTAGCAACATAGAAGTAGGATAGGCCAATTTTTGGGTTTTGCCCTAGAGATCAAACCATTGGAAGAAGGAAGAAACCATTGGGTATTGAAGAGTTGGTCACCAACTCCCTCTTCCTCCATTCCTCTCTTCATCATTACCTATAACTAGCCATTAATGAGTTTGAGGAATATAGGGGTAGGCCACTAGCCTATACATGGCTGGTGATTATTTGGGACAATAAATTTGAAACAAGCTCTATTTCTTCCTTACTCATTAGTAAAATGGTCCCCATTCTACTAAAGTTAATTCCTTTTAGGCTTATTAAATAAATTATAATGACTTATCCTTACTACATTAAAATAAGTTATGGGCACATACACACACTTACATGTATATACTTCCACACATAAACAGTGTACTCATACTTTGAATATACACCAATACGTATAATTATGTATTTCAGGGATAATGAGTTAGTCCAAGTAATATTTTAATTGAGCTAAATATAATTTAGTCGGGTACTCCCAACCCATTATCACACCTATTATTTTAATCACACATAAGTACCACAATGATTAATTAATAACAATCATTTATTCCCTTGCCATTAATTCAATTTAGATTAAATTATTACATTTCGAGCCACTCATATATATATGTGTGTATATATATATATACATATAAATTCACATTATTGATTATAAAAATCATGGTTACTAAGTTATTTATTAAAATAACTTAGCTTTATAAATTTAACCCTCTTGGTTAATCACAAACATATACATACCCATGTATAAAATATGTATTCCATCATATAATGTTTCTGCTACATTTTCACTTTATATATGAAAATAAAGGTGAATCATAATAAAAGAATTTACTCGTTTTCTCAAGATATTATATTTATTATAATATCTATGTCTCATTGAAATAACTATCTGTAAGGCACATGTCCTTATATCCCATATAGAAAATAAATAATAAATTCTCTTACTATAAATTATTTATATCGATTCATTTACATATAGTAAATATGACTTAATATATTTACCATATTACGTAATTATACACATTACCTCATATAAAGTCGTACATATAAAATAAAATAATTCAAGGCTAGAATTTATCTTAATAAATAATTGCCTTAAAACAATTTCTCTCATCTACACATTTAGCCGTGTATTTAGCCGTGTATAAATTTCTATCCAATAGATATATTGATTTTCTTCTCTCCTCAATACTTACATAATTTATTAACATTATTCAGAATATTAAAAATAATACACATTTCGTTTTCCTTATGCAAAACACATATTAATTCACCATTGTATAAAAGTGAGTTAACGTTACTGCCACACAAGGCTTTAATATTCAAATCATATTATCCAAAAATAAAATTTTCACTGAATTAATTATTACCTCCTTCTATAATTCAGCGATTAAACTTCAAGTTCAATCCTACTTTCTTTAATAGCTTAGCTTTCTCTTAGAACTTTACATAAATTAACTTCTTCTTACCAAGCCACAAGAATTCAAAATATATATAACGCATATATGTTCCAATTTGAATCTGACACATGATGTAGTAAGAATTTTATTTACTAAATTCTTATTTTAATAATTTCTAAAAATCCGGGTTCTTACACATTCCCAAGGTGATTAGCAAAGAAGGTTTCGGCCATCTAGTGGATCATCTGTTAGAAAACAATGTAATATCGTTCACAAATGATGATATCCCCAAAGAGGGAAGGGGGCATCGGAAACCGCTGCATATTGCGGTAATCTCATCAGGATATGTTATGAATGGGGTGCTAATCGATGGGGGATCAGCATTGAATATCAGTCCATTCAGTACATTGGAAAAAATGAACGTCAATCTTAAGCGCCTGCGGGCCAGTTATGTGGTGGTACGAGCCTTTGACGGATCCCGAAAGGATACAATGGGGGAGATAGAATTGCCTGTGGAGATAGGGCCTTATACTTTCGATATTTCATTCCAAGTCCTGGATATCGCGGCAAGTTATAACATGTTATTGGGAAGGCCATGGATACACATGGTCGGGGCAGTTCCCTCTGCGATACACCACCAAATTAAGTTTTTCATCGACGGGAATCTGGTGACGATCTCTGCAGAGTGTAATGACCCTTCTCCTTCCAGAAGCGGCTTGCCGGTGATTAATTTGGACGAATCGGTGGTACCTGCCAGTTTTCAGGCGTTGGAAATCAATGCTCCCACTACAGATGTCTGGGGGCTCCAGCCGTAAAACCTAAGGTCTCTCCTGAACTTACCTTTGTTGCTAGAGAAATGATAAAGATAAAGTTTCTACCTGGGCAAGGGTTGGGAAAGAACAGTCAAGGAATTACTGAGCCTATTCAACTGTCCAATCAGATAGGCAAGGCAGGGTTGGGGTATTATGGAGGCGTAGGACAGAAACACTCTCAAGAGGGGACCCCAACTCGACTGACCGAAAGCCCAATGCCGAAAGTCAACAATGAATAACGTACTGGCAAGCCTATGTCCGAGACATGAGGTGAAAAATTGACCCCCACGGAGGATGAGTCGGCCAAAAAGGAGAGTTTCCTGCGGGAGATCATGCAACAGTTTGAAACCAAGTGTTATATCCCTGGACAGTCAGTAAGCATTGGAAAGGGGAAGGATGTTTCCATGCCGTCAAGAGCCCAACAGAGCGTGCCTGTCATCAATTGGGCGGGGCTGACTATTCATGAAGAGGTTATGAGGAAGGACCAATGCGATGTGGTTGTAGTCATCGAGGAAGTTTTCGATGCAAAGCCGCCTTTCATCTGTCACACTCCGGCCGATCTGACCACCGACAACTGGACGATGGAGCCAGTAATATCTAAACGAGGGTAAAATATGGCGTCAGGGTGGTAGACCCCGGATGGTGGGGGATGAATGGATACCAATTTTTGTCCCTTATTTTGAATTTTGCATAGTTATGTTATTTTGTCATGTTATTTTAAAGATGATCATTGTGGGAAAATGACTTATATATATGACAAATATTTTTGTTTCATGTCAGGTGTACCAATTTGAGTATTTCTTGCCTAACAAACGATGTTTCAAATTTGAAAGATGACTATGATTTTGATATTGAGCTGGATTTCGATTTAATGGGCATTGAGCAGGATGAGATAGATAATGACGACACGCCTGACGAGATCAAGGGGTGGGTCGAAGACAAACCAAAACCCAACTTAGACCAAACCATCACCATAAATATCGGAACCCCTGACAAACCCAAAGAGCTCAAGATAGGGACAGACCTGACCCCTAGCCAGAAAACAGAAATAACCGAGTTGCTAAGCCAGTATGAGGATGTTTTTTCCTGGTCTCATGAGGACATGATCGGATTGTCCACCGACATTGTGGTACACCGGTTGCCCATCAAGGAAGGTTTCAAGCCTATCAAACAGAAACTATTAAAGCTAAAACCGGAGTGGAACTTGAAGGTGAAGGAAGAAATCGTCAAACAGTTCAAGGATGGAATCATTATGGTGTCCACTTACCCAGAACAGTTGTCCAATATAGTCCCAGTGGCTAAGCCTGGAGGGAAGGTAAGGGTATGTGTCGACTATAGAGATCTGAACAAGGCCAGTCTCAAGGACAACTTCCCAGTGCCTTTTATACACATCTTGGTGGATAACACAGCCCAATACGAAATGTACTCTTTTGTTGATTGCTTTGCGGGATATCATCAGATAATGGTGGCGGAGGAAGACCGGGAAAAGACCGCTTTCATCACCCCTTAGGGCACCTTCTGTTACAGACGATTGGCCTTCGGTCTCACAAATGCGGGGGCTACCTATCAAAGAGCCATGATAGCCCTGTTCCACGACATGATGCACAAGGAGATAGAGGTCTACGTGGATGACATTATCGTGAAATCAAGGATGGAATCTGATCATGTAACCCATCTCAAAAAGCTATTTGATCGGCTCAGAAAATATAATTTGAAGCTCAATCCGGCAAAGTGTGCTTTCGGAGTGCAGTCGGGCAAGCTCTTGGGATTCCTGGTTAGTAATCAGGGCATTGAGTTGGATCCGGCGAAGATTAAGGCCATTGTGGATATGCCGGCACCTCGCACAGAAAAAGAGATAAAAGGATTTCTGGGAAGAATAAACTTCATCAGCCGCTTCATATCCCACTTGACAACTACATGCGAGCCGATTTTTAAACTGTTAAGAAAAGATGTCTCCCAAGAGTGGAATAAGCAATGCCAGAAAGCCTTTCAGACCATTAAGAAGCAGCTGACAGAAGCACCAGTGCTGGTACCCCCGAAGGATGGGATCCCTCTGTTTATGTATATATCGGTCAATGCCATTGCGATGGGATATATGCTGGGACAGAAGAATGAATCAGGCAAAGAGCAGGCCATCTATTACCTCAGCAAGAGATTTAGCCGATGTGAACAGAATTACACCCCCATCGAAAGGACCTGTTGTGCTTTGGCGTGGGCGGTAGGAAGATTACAGCACTATCTCCATGGGCACACTACGTACCTGATATCGAGGATGGATCCCCTGAAGTATATCTTTGAAAGGCCCATGCTGAACTGTCGATTGTCAAGATAGCAGTTAATCTTACAGCAGTTCGACATCGTATACGTAACTCAAAAAGCCATGAAAGGGCAGGGAATTGCAGATCAGTTGTCAGAAATGCCAGCAGGGGGGATGGAACCTTTAAAAACTCCTTTGTTGGGCGAAGATGTATTCTGGGTCTTACACACGAGATGTGATGACGAGGGACAGTTCTAGAAGTTGTATTTTGATGGTGCCATGAATGCTGAAGGGGCAGGACCCGGAGCAGTCCTGGTCTCTATCACCGGAGAGCAATACCCTGTGGCCACTAAATTACAGTTTAGTAACTCGAATAACACAGCTGAGTACGAGGGATGTATATTGGGACTCCGTTTTGCCCGCGATATGGGCGTGAAGAGACTAGCGGTGTTCGGGGATTCAGAGCTGGTAATCAGACAGGCGATCGGGGTGTATAGCACTAAGGAGCTCCGGTTACTTCTATACCACCGATGTGTTATCCAAATGATGCGAGAGTTTGAAGATATCGCTTCCCGACATATCCCCCGAGGACGGAATGATTTTGCCGATGTATTGGCAACTCTGGCTTCCTTAATTCACATAATCAAAAGTAGGGACGTTCCACAGATTGAAATAGCGGTACAGAATGCCCCAGCGTATGAGGAGTATGTGGCAGTATTATCGGAGGAGGCGGTTCTACCAAAGAAGCCTTGGTATCACAACATAAGGGAGTATCTGAGGGATAGATCCATTCCCGACCAAGCAAGCCGAGCTGAGAAGTTGAAAATCCAAAAGATGGCGATGAAGTTTTATCTAAGCGAGGATTCACTGTACAAGAGGGATGCCGGTTTGGGATTGTTGCGCTGTGTAGATGAAACGCAGGCCCAAAAGATTATGGACGAAATACATGGTGGAGTGTGTGGGCCACACATGAGTGGACCGATGCTGGCCAAAAAGATCTTTAGAACGGGGCATTACTGGTTAACACTGAAAGCCGACTGCGATGATCATGTCAAACGATGTTACCAATGCCAGGCGCACGGCAATGTAATCCATGTGCCTCCCAATGAACTGCATTGTATGACCTCCCCTTGGCCATTCTCAATGTGGGGTATGGATGTAATCGGACCAGTAGAGCCCAAAGCAAGCAACGGACACCGACTTATCTTCGTCATGATCGATTATTTCACTAAATGGGTAGAAGCAGCTTCTTTCCCCAAAGTAACTCAGGAGATCATCGTTCGTTTCATCAGGAATAATATCATTTGCCGATACGAGCAACCTGAGGTCTTAGTCTCCGACAATGCCAAGAAATTGAGCAATGCCCTCATAAAGGAATTATGTGACCAGTTTAAGATCAGACACCTCAATTTTGTCATTTACCGTCTTAAGATGAATGGGGCAGTGGAGGCTGCAAATAAGAATATCAAGAGGATCATGGCGAGAATGTCTGCTAATCATCGAGGATGGCCGGATCTGCAACCTCTCACCCTGCTGGCGTACAGAATGTCGGTGCGTACTTTTACAGGGGCAACCCCTTACGCTTTGGTATACGGAATGGAGGTTGTTCTGCCAGTTGAGATGGCATCCCTCAGAATCTTGATTGATGCTCAGATAAGCGAGGAGGATTGGATTCAAAGTAGGTACGACCAATTGGCCCTAATTGATGAAAGGAGGGTAACTACTATTTTGCACGGTCAGTTATATCAGCAAAGAATCTCTCGATCGTACGACAAAAAGGTAAGACCTCGGAAGTTCAAGGAAAATGACCTAGTGCTAAAGAGAGTCATGCCTTGTCAAGACGAAGCCAAAGGGAAGTTTGCCCCGAGCTGGGAAGGACCTTTTGTGATTAAGAAAGTGCTGTCCGGAGGAGCCCTCATATTGCAAGCGATGGACGGTGAGGTGTTATACGCAAAAAAAAAAGAAGAAGAAGAAAAATCATCATCATTTCTCCTCTTTCTTTGAAGAACGAACTACGAAGGACCTGATTTCCCGACTTGTGGGAGTACGTAGGCAGCCATCATGGCACGGTTCATTTTTTTACAAAATAATACTTTCTCTAACCAAAACAGATTCCCAACAGCCAGAAAAACCTTCCTATACCCTCGAAACCTTCCCAAAACTAGCCACCTAATCAGCTTTATCTCAAATGACATAACCCTAACCCAACCAAACAGTTAGCCAAAATCTAAGACTCAGGCCGATGAAATCAACAGGGTGTGCGGCAATATCTGTCAAATCTCCATCAAGACTTGAGAAGAGAAAGAAGGCAAAATATCAAAATCGTGGTTAGCTGGATAAAATGAGGATCCAATGAAAGGCAACGATGCGACAAAAAAGGGAAAATGACTAATTTTAAATGCATGTCTATATATATAAGTCATTTTGTTACAAGATTTCTTTTTCGATAACCGATGAAACTGGCATAGTCTATGCAGGAAATAAAATGATCTACAAATCTGAAACTAACTAAAGCAGGAGGAATAAGGTGGTGGATAGATCTGAAACATCGGTATCCCCTGCAATCTGCTACCCCATCATGTCGATGCGATCCAATAAAGTAGTGGCTCGGCTAACGGTCTTAGAGTGAGCATCTATAACTGCCCTAGTCTGCAATACAATGGCGTCTCTGGCAGTGAGGGCAGCATCTCTGGCCGGAATAGCAGCATCTCTCTCAGCAAGGGCAGTGTCCCTCTCAGCCTCAGTAGTAATCAAGGCCAATCGTATCCGGCTATCCTCAATAACCCGACTAGGGGCAGAGTCAGCTGAGATGGAATAAGGAATATGGCCGAGAGTGGAGAAGCTTTCAAAATCATATGGACATCATCTCTGTAGACTCGGGAGGAATAAATACCTCTGGGGTGGTATCATCTGTGAAAATCACTCGAGAGTCATCAAATACTCCCGTCTGACTCAAACCAACCATGTTAGAGTCTCTGTGCAGCCATTGCACATAAGCAGATGTCTGAATGGGGCAACTCTCACTAGACTCGGTAAAGATCCTGAAAGGATAATAAGGACCAGGAATGTCCCCAGAAGACCATCTGCAATAACCCTGTCGCCCGGTGATAAACTGTCCAACCAGCGAAAAAGCCTGCCAACCAACCCTGTGAGAGGACCGAGATCCAAACGTACCACGGCGTCGGGTGACGACATCTGTGAAAAATAGTATCAAAAAGACTGTGCAGGGGTCATTCTCTATCCATGAATAAAAAGCATGCATCATACAGTTAATAATAAAGCAATTGATCAATTTTAAAATCCATGTGACTTGTTATGTGAAAATAAAATATAAGATTTCGACCAATCGGGTATGGAACACGACGAATCGAATTGTCGGGGCGGGACCTGGCAGGAACGAGGTGATTTATGAGACGATCAACCGGAAACGAGACTCGGTGCTTACGAGACGATCAACTAGAAACGAGACCCGGTGCTTACGAGACAATCAACCAGAAACGAGACCCGGTGCTTACGAGACAATCAACCGGAAATGAGACATGGTGCTTACGAGACGATCAACTAAAAACGAGATCCGGTGCTGACGAGACGATCAACCGGAGACGAGACGATCAACCGGAGACGAGACCCGGTGCTTACGAGACGATCAACCGGAAACGAGACCCGGTGCTTACGAGACGATCGACCGAAAACGAGACCCGGTGCTTACGAGACGATCAACCGGAAACGAGACCCGGTGTTTACGAGACAATCAACCAGAAATGAGACCCGGTGCTTACGAGACGATCAACCGGAAATGAGACCCAGTGCTTACAAGACGATCAACCAGAAATGAGACCCGGTGCTGACGAGACGATCAACCGGAGACGAGACCCGGTGCTTATGAGACAATCAACCGGAAACGAGACCCGGTGCCAACGAGACGATCAACCAAAAACGAGACTCGGTGCTTACGAGACGATCAACCAGAAACGAGACCCGGTGCTGACGAGACGATCAACCAAAAACGAGACCCGGTGCTGACGAGACAATCAACCGGAAACGAGACTCGGTATCGACGAGACGATCAACCGGAAATGAGACCCGGTGCAGACGAGTCGACCAATCGAAGACGAGAACCGATGCAGACGAGTCGACCAATCGGAGACGAGAACTGATACAGACGAGTCGACCAATCAAAAACGAGAACCGATGCAAGCGAGTCGACCAATCAGAGACGAGAACCGATACAGACGAGACGACCCATCGGATACCAGACCCTACATCTACGAGACGACCGATCGGATACGAGACCCGACAGTTATGAGACGACGACCATTCCAAGACGACGACGATTACGAGACGAAGCACGGCATCTGCGATAACGATTATAGCAACGACCTGTTAAAGACGGAACCCGACAACAATAATGCGATCAGCGATTGAGTACTGTTGAGATCGATACTCACAATAAATTTACGATTGCGTGATGCATTGACACCTTTACGAATGTTTTGCATGCCTTACATCTTGTGTTGCATCATAAGCTATATGTGTTGCATCATGTATGTACTGTCATTCTTATGCACTGTCATTCATGCATCGGGTGTCTACTTCTTTATCATGTTCATTTCATCTGACATTTCATAAACATGATAAAGAGGGGCAGCTGTAGACACCCAAATTTTGCACTTCGTATACTAACCATGACAGGAGGGTAAAATTGTCAATTAACCCAGCCTACGAGAACGAAGGGTGGACATAAGTACGAACACTCAAAGCCACCACAACGACTTGCGATCAAAGCCCACACGACAACGAGCGGATATCAGGAATCGACTAATGGCCACTACGCTTGCCTGCTTGCCGGTGAGCTGGTGGGGGTCGGGGGAACAGTGCCCCTAGAAGCCAAACTCCAAATACAAATCATGTGTCATGTCGCAGCCATTCGAAGCGAGCATTCCTGAATGACATGGCACATTTCCCAGCGGTTCCCAGACTGCAAAATACAAGCCTTTCAGCGAAAACTGACAGTACGACACGAGAATCGAGGTGCGGTACGAAAATTGAGAAAATCAGCCCAGCCAGCCGTAGATCAGTCTGCGGCCAATGATAGGACATCTGACGACACGGCACTCGAGCGCAGCGCGGGGAAAACCAAGGATCGGCGCGGGGGGACCGAGGCCAGTCGCAGATCAATCTGCGGCCAGCCGCAGATCAATCTGGGGTTGCCTCTGACAGCCTTTATCAATGCAGTTCTTCTTTTGGATACAGGGAGTTGAAAAGAAGAAAAGAGAGAAAAAAGGCAGCAGCGAGCAGCAGCGAGAGAAGAGAGAAAAGAGAGGAAAAAGTGAGGATTTAGACCCTTTTCATCAGATTATATCACATACACTTTCTACTCTAATTAATATACGAGTTTATACGCATCGTGGTGTCATTTGCAAGGTGAAGAACCTTTTTTATAGCAATTTTGTTACATCATTTTGTTAAGTTTTGTCATTCAGGTTATATTAAACGTAGTTTTTTTCTTGGATATTATTAAGGATACATGGATTAGGGATTATTAGTGAGGGTTCTAACGGAACAAAATTCTTCCTAATGGCCCGATGATATCCATTTGTTGATTTTTTAGCTCGTTATAGTAATGTATTATGTGTAGTGTATTTAGATTGATATTTTAGGATATTGTGGTGTGTGAGGCAACCCGGTGTTGTTTAAATTTTGTAGTATCCATTTCGTGGGTGTGTAGCAATTTTGGATGTGAGCCTAGGAATGTGACCCCGTGGTCCAAATCCAATGATGAACATTTTTGGGTGTATGTAATAAGGTCGATGTACCCTTTATTATAAATGTGTAATTGTTGGGCCTTAAAACGATACCAAGTTAAAAATCGGGTTTAAGGCCCCGTAATAGTGAAATGTGTGGTTATGGGCGTTTGGGGTTATTTTGATGGCTCACATGCCCATGAATAGCCCCCAACGCATTTTAATGCTTGATTTGATTTATGACACAAAAATTGATTTCAAGGCTAAACGATGAAGATTTCCATAAAATCAATCAAATTAGGTTATTAGCACCGCGAGGCCTAAAATTGGAAGTGCTAATGAATGTCGATTCCTATTTAAACGAGAAGGTTAAAGAAAAAATCGTTTTCGAACATCACAAAAAATGGTGTCATAAAAATAAATGACGTTTTATTAAACCGTTGTGCATAGGGTTAAAGAGATCCTAGAAGTTGCCCGTCATTTTATTTACGAAAACAACGTATAGGTCTCGATTCCTATTTTGACGAAGGTTTAAAAAACTCTTGTTTTGCCAAAACGACACTTAATGAAAATCTCATAGTTTTTAACAATTAAAATCAAACCTTTCTCATAAAAAATAAAGCGTTCTCGTATAGGCCGAAAGACATTCTAAAGCATTTTCAAATTAAAACACGACTTTTTCATAAAAACCCACATGGTTTCTTCATGCAAACTCACCACAACATTCACATAAACACACACGCGCGCACATACACATTTTTAAGAATTAAAGGATAGGAAAAGTATCAAGATTGCGGTAACCGTGTTTCACGGAAGTCGGGGGGTGCCTAACACCTTCTCCTCGCTTAAGCAAGCCCCCGAACTCTATGAATCTCGGTTTGCAGAACAATTAATGCGGAGTCACATATGAGCCAGTGATTTACGAAAACAAAACTCGGATGAGTTGGTACATCCATTTCAAATATACCAACTGGCAACTCTGGTCAATTGGCTCATCATAAAAACGATCTTTCAAAATCCCATCGACATTTATGCCGACCTTTTCCAAAAAATCATCTAATAAAAAGGCTAAAATTGGAAAGGGTAATAAATACCACATGAAGCGATTTTCTCGGCGTCGACAACAGCTCTGCTTCTCTTTTTATGCTTCATCTTTTTCTCCCCCTTTTTGTCATCAATCATTTGGGAAAAGTACTGAACATGGGTAAGTAATGAGTTGTTCAACTAAGTAGGAGGTGTTTCCAACTTCTATTTTCACCTCCTGCTGGCTGAGTTCCATTTATTGAGAGAGGGACTGGTTGAGATTGTCAATTTTCTCTTAGAGAGACTGAATGGATCTCTCATTTTGCTTCTGAAGTTTCAGAGCTTCTTTCTTCTGTTTCTCAATGGACTTAAGATATATCTGATCTCTTTGATGAAGTTTGATAGACATATATATATGAATGATGCTTGCAGCTTCTTGTATAATTCATTCTCTTCACCTCCAGGCATATCTTTCGTTGCAGCAGTAACGGAGGAAACATTTCCAAGTAACTCTTGATCAATCAAAGGGTCTTCAAGGATTGGAATAATTTTCTTGGGTTTCTCACTCTTGTAGATGTTTTTAAGAGCAGTGACTATATCAAAGAATTCTCTATTTGATGAAGAAGGAACATCAAAGGGTATTTTATTTGAGGTATTTGATGTCTGAAGGAATGAATTATTTGGCTGAGACTGTATTCCTATAGTCGTAGAGTTAGGGGGCTCTATGACCTGACTCTATAGGTTTAGTCTTGGCTTTTCCTTTATCAAGGTTTTCCAACATATGGTATGGAATGTATGTATTTTCAGCATGACGATAGACTTTGAAATGTTGGGAGTTCTTGATCAGCATTGCTGGAAAGGATTGAACTCTTGGGAAGTTTTGAGAGATCATCTTTAGATTTGGATAATGTGAATAACACCAGCTGATGAAGCTCTTATCTTCAAGTGAAATAGCCTTTAACCAAGGCATCCATGGGTAGAACCATGTTAGGTGCTGACTTGTAGAATCATATAGCACAATTGTTCGATCAAGCTCAATGTCTTGAAAATTATCGAGCAGATCCTCTATAGTCATTGATACTACTTTGATTTATCCATTGCCATGATTTAAGTAATTCTTTGGTAGTACAGCTCCTGGCTTATCACAAGCTTCCAACACTATCCTTCTTCGAATTCTTGTTGATGCAGCTGCTGGGAGAGGATCAGAATTACTTTCTGACTCATCATTTTCAGAGTTAGAATCCATTTGTGCTTCATCCTCTTCTATTGTTTCCTTTCCTTTCCCAATGTCAATCTCTCTGGCATGCTTTCCCTTTGAACTTGATTCCTCCATAGTCACTTTCTTTGATACTTTAACCAGCTCACCAGTCATTTCTTCCAACTGTTCTTCATTGCTCATTTCTATATCAAGATCACCTTTTGTTGATCCATTGAGAGTAACTTTAGTAGACACAGCTTCATCATCACTTTCTAATTCTGACTCACTTGTAGTCACATATTTTTCATCAGACCCATCATTTGTTGCCATAGGTTCACTGACCTTTGCAGCCTCTTCATTGTCAGCTTCATCATCATCACCAAGATCAATGATCTTAGGTGTAATCCCTTTTTCAATTCTATGACCTGGAAATTTCATCATTTGTCGAAGGCATGCACTTTGTCTTCTCTTTACAGGCTTGACAATAGGTATTTTAGAAGCTTCTTCCTCGTCTTCAAATCCATTTGAAGAACTCTTCAATGAGGCTTTTGGAGAGGTTTTCTCTACTTTCAACTTCTTCTTTGTTGATTTTGAAGGAATAGACACAGGGGATAGGGAATCATCAGATTGTGATGGCTCATTCTTTATTGTACTTACTTTCCTTTTTCTTTTGTCTGCTTTGGAAACCTCCTTATTGATGCTACTGGGTATCCTCAATCTCTTATTCTCCATGGGACTCTTCTTCCATTTGTCAAACAGTTTGGGCGACATTATTTTGTGGACGTTTAAGGTTTCTCCCTTATTATCTCCAATTTTGTTTTTCAGCTTCTTCTTCAGAAAGATGTTTAAGAACCTTTCATGGTACACCTTTGAGATAGGTTTATCTGAAGCCTTCTTTTTCTTAACCTCTTTGGTTAACCAATGAAATAGCACAGCACCAAAATTTATCTTCTGCTTCATAACAATGGCAGACATGATCCTCAATTGTAAGTCACTTACAGTATCATGAGCGGTAGCTTTGTATAAGATACATTTTCCCATAATTTCTGCTAAGAACTCAAATTCCTCTGGAAATTCCTTTTTCTTCGTTCCCTTAAGATGAGGATTTTTCACATACCCCAACAATCTCATGCCTTTATCAGGGTCAATTCCTTCCAGAGATGATAGACCTTGATTGGTGAACTCCAAACATTTATTGATTTCTGCAGCGTCTGTCTTCATGTTTACTCCTTGAACTTTGGTGGAAAGAACATCATCATTGATCACTGCATTTTGTTAGAACTCTTTCACCAATTCAGAGTAGATTTTGGTGTTAGATTCTAAACATTCTGAGAACCCAGCTTCCCTTACTATTTTAAGAATATCCTTGAACTTCTCTTCTGATTCCCCAAACTTATCGAAACCAAGTTGGATACCTGATACGACTTGACAGTTTTCCATAACTAGGGTTTTGATGAATAAAGGATATTTGACTGTTTTGGAGTTTCTGGAAGTTTTGGTGATTTGGGTTTACTGGAGGTTTGATAGTTTTAGGGATTTGAGAGTTTTACACGGTTTTGTAAGAGGATAGACTTTGATAACTGATAGGAAGGAACAACCGTCAGTATTTGAATTTTGGCCTTTGTCAGTTCCCTCTTACTTTTGCAGAAGACAGGTGTAAAAGAGTCATTTACTGATCGTGGCCATAACTTTTGTAACTCCCACAACTATGGCACATCAGTTACCCTGCTTCACTTTTGTCAAGAGAACGTGGTCATCTCCTTCCTCTTTGACCATTGACTTTGCTCATTCGTAGAGTGGCTTGATGTCCTGGCTTTTCACTATACGATCATCTCTTAAGATCAGACTTTGGTCATTACTGCTCGATCACAGATATCACAGTTGCTTGCCTTTAGGTTTTCATTTAAGCTTCTACTTTCCTCTTTTGCATGAACTGTGATTAACACTTATCCTGGTGGACGCAGTCTTTGATGAGAGGAATTCCATTTATGGCTTGAAGTAGCTTCCTCCTAGAATGTTTATTTTAAGTGCTCAGAAGAAACCTTGCTCTCTCTTGACATCTGTAATGATAGACTTCATAACTTGTATCTGCACCAGTAGGTAAGCTGGATTTGGCTGATTGATGAAGACTTCCTTTTAATACAGTTTCTTTCTCTTCTAAAAAATCCCATGATCAAATCTCCTTTATGAGATATAGCTTTTCTCCTTTGTTTCGTTAACATCTTAAGCTCTGGAGAGATTTTAGTGGTGCATTTCATTCAGTCTTTCAACAGGGTTAAGGAAGCTCAGAGAGGGCAGGCCTCTTAGTTTGAAACTTAGGGCTTGGTTTGTCTCTGAGGTGCTTATCTAGGGAAAGACTGCTTTGATGTGGTGGAGAGAATGTCATCACTGTATTCTCATGATTTGGCTTACTAGCTCTGAATGTTCTTTGTGGCTGGTATTTGTCTGTGAGAGAATTTATAGGAAAGGTGTTTGTATAGGTTACAATCGTAGGGTCAAGGTACTCTACGATTAGGATGTCGATCGTAGTGACTCTACGGTTTGGAGCAGTATGGGTGACTTAGTCATCAGTCGTAGAGTTTAAGGACTCTACAACTGAAGATGAGGTTTTATGTGGTTTATCAGCTTCTGATTTCTTCTCCTCAATCTGATCATTGCTAGGCTTAACCAGTTTGTGGCTCCCCCATAGTTGACACTTCCATTTTAGAAGTAGATGGTCTTCTAATGAGTGAGTCTTCATCGTTTGATCGTAGAGTATTTTCTTTAGCACTGGCCACTCTACGATCCCCTTATCTGGTACTACAATCGTAGAGTTGGTTTGAACTTGATGTAGACCTGGTTCATGTATGCCTCTTTAAGAACTGCATTATACCGAATTGAGCTCTAGCTTCTGAGAGAGTCTCAGTAGAGAATTATGACTTTGCAACTGGTCAGAAGTTTGTTGAGGAAGATCATGAGTTTTCAAGCTTCCATTTGAATGGGCTTCAATAAGGGTTGATCAATCATGATACCTACAAGTTAAATAAATTTCTAACTTGGTACCCACTATTCTTTGGGTCCTGCGGGGTTAGTTCTTTTGAATGCCCGAGTCTTTCAGACTTTGGATTCACAACATGTACTGCAGCTTATATATAAAGATATTTAATTATGATGCATGAGAGTGTGTGTGTGTGTGTGTATGTGTGAGGACAAGCTTGTGTGGAACTAATGTGGATCCTCAAACCTTTTCCTTAGATAGAACATTTCTTACTTTCAACATGTTCTAAGTTTTTGAACATTAGTATAGTAGTGGTCAGTTCTATGAGTTGTACCTAGTTGGCTCGTAGAGTTGATCAGTCTCTACGATCCTTCAGAGTACAGTAATAGACATGACTATACTTTACAATTTGTCAAGAACTTAGATCATTGAGGAATGGGCCAAACAGCACAATAAGCAAGTAAGCTAAGATAGGATGAATATAACATATTGAGCATAACCACCTCTTTGAATTCTTTGAAACAACATAGTTAATGAAAGGAGGTAAATTCACTAATTATAATTCTTATTGAGTTTTCCACATTCAAGGTGAAAGATAAACTTTCAACATCAGAACTAATTTAATTAGAGGCAAGTCCTTAACAAGTGATTAATTAGTACACACAACAGCAATTGCATATCATTGAACATTTCTAACTCTTCTAGCAGTAAGATAAGATAAGACTTTGTTTGTGAATACATTTAAGATACCTTTCTCAAGAGCTTCAATTGCAGTCTCAAATGTGGATAGAGAGTAAAGTGATTTTAAGTTTTCATTAACACTTTCTCTCTTTCTCCTTTTGAGGAAGAAAAATGATTCTTTGATAGAAGCTCTAAGATAGAGATGTAACACTATTATGAAATCATGCAATACTATTCTATGATCAAAAATATTAGCATTAGAGGAGATGGAATTTAAATACCTCACTAATGTCAATCTCTTTGCAGTTAGTGGTTCTGCATGTCATGATATATACTGTTGTTGGTCAGTGTTTTGCAATCCTTCGGGTCTCTAGCAATATCATCATTTGCCCCTTCATAATGCTGCATTGACTAACACATTGAGCAAATCCTTTGAGTTATGAACAAAGCACCCCATATTCCTTGATATGCTTGAATGAACCTCAGGGTTCATATCATGTTGAGTAGGGTCATGCCATATGTAGTTGAGAAGCACATGGAATCATTATTGTGGCGCACTGATGATGGAGTATTATCATATATATATATATATATATATATATATATATATTTATATATATATATATATATATATATTTTTATATATATATATATATCCTTGATCATCATATGTAGAACTTCTCAACCTCCCTTGGTGGAGATGCAGATTTCTCTTGAATGGAGAAATCTTAGCTTTTGCTGCATCTGTACTTTTCCTCCTGATGAGTTGTTTGATCTGCTCGTTGACTTCAGCATGCCAGATGAATTTGATATTTCCATTTAAGCACATGGTTAGCCTGGATAGCCTTAGGTAGTTATTCATTAGAGTACCTGCACATACATTTTTCAACTTGTGAGCTCATCTTTATTTTGTCTTATACCCAATACCGATATTTAGAACTGATCTAAATTTATGTCCTGGATTAACTCAAAGTGTAACCTTTAACATATTCATGAGAACTTTCTCTGATACCAATTATTAGTTCTCTGGGACACAATAGATATCTAGAAGGGGGGTTGAATAGATCCTTTAAAACTTTTTCCGTTTATTACGAAAGTATATCAGTTATGATTAATAGAATCAATTAATGCGCAGCAGAATATACTTTAAAAACCCCTTCAAGGATATAAGCAATCTTAGTTCGATGTTTAAATCAACGATATAACTGATGGCAGATATAATAGTTATTATGCATAATATAAAAGACATAAAGTAAATGACACAAGAGGTTTTAAGTGGTTCGGAGACTGAACAACTCCTACTCCACTCTTCTACTTCAATAAGTAGGAAATCCACTAAGAATTTAGCCACTAAGACAAGGATGCTCCACCCTCCTCAAGTCCAGCAGACATGAGTTATTTTTAACCACTAAGGCAAGGATCTTCTGACCCTCCTCAAGTCCAGCAGACATAAGTTGTTTTAGCCACTAAGGCAAGGATCCTCTGACCCTCCTCAAGTCCAGCAGACATAAGTTATTTTAGCCACTAAGGCAAGGATCCTCTGACCCTGCTCAATTCTAGCAGACATGAGTTATTTTTAGCCCCTCAGGCAAGGATCCTCTGACCCTCCTCAAGTCCAGCAGACATAAGTTATTTTTAGTCATAAGACAAGGACGCAATGCCCTTCTGCTCCAAGCCCAACAGACTTTGAAGCTTTAGTTAATTAAGACAAGGACCTAGAAGACCCTCTTTCCAAGCCCAGCAGACTTGAAGCTTTAGTCTTTAAGACAAGGATCCTTTGACCCTCCTTGGTGTGTTGATAGTTGTTGGATTGTGCTGCTAAGATGAACTTTGATCTCCTTCATCTTTAGGTACTTAGTAGTTGTGCTGACGTTGGTCGTTGAGGCTCTTCTTCTTCAGGTATTCAGCAGATGCAGATGATCATCCTTCACGTACTGCTTAAGCTCTTCAAATAAGCTTGATGTATCTTTGAGCTTAGCAGTCATGAACACTTGTTTTTTTGTATACAGAACCCGTTCTGTTCTTTATCTTGTCAGCTCACAGTGTTCATAATTGATCACAGAGTTGCTCTTCTAGATTTTGCTTTTAGCTCTAGTCATTCTTGATCTTAGCTTCTTGGTCATTCGACTCTTAGCTCATATGTTAGCACTTTGACATACTTAGGTGAAGCTTCAGCAGATGTGTTTGATCAGTGTTCTTGCTCCCATTCACCACTATTCACCACACTTTTTGCAATCTTGATGCAGTTCATCACTTATAGTTTCCTTCATTATCTTGTCGTTGGAAACTTGTCGTTGATTGCTTCCCGTTGCAAATCTTCCCGTTGGAGATTCTCTTGCTGCAGACTTCTTTATTGTACCAATGAATATTTTACTCCTTGAAGTCTATAAGTGATGGCTAAGTCAGCTTCCACTAACTGGTACTAAGGTAGTGGAGTCATGTGAGATGCCTTTGACTGTTGAAAACATGGTTGTTTGAACCCCACTGAGATTGGTTCCCTATTTTGCTCATTTAAGTAATCAGTCATCTTGGGATTATTAACAAGAAGTGCTCTGATGTCTGTAATCCTTATTGGCACTTATATACTCTACGATCAACTGAGTTGTAGCGTTTTACTTCTGATCGTAGAGTTATCTGTTTGCTCCATAATATGGCTTTATGATCATGCTTATTGTGTACTGCCTTAGTGTTAGGTTTGTATATAACGCATACATGTAATCAAATTACATAAATAGGGCGGAAGCGTGATAAAACGGATTTTAAAAATTTTTATACAAACCATCACCATGATCTATCCTTGTGTTCAATTATCAATTAAACGAAAGAGAAAGAGAATAAGAATTATACCCTCGTAGATTAAAGCTTCCTCGGGTACAAGTTCAACTCCTAGTCCTTCGTGTTCTCCTCGAATTCCACCGATGAGATTCCTTCCTTTGATCAACGTTAACCACCCAAGTGTTTGGCCTCTAGAGGTGATCCACCAAGGAAGAATAGGTATTCAAGAAGTTGAGTATTGGCAAAACCCTAGTTTCTATCTCTATAGAAATTGTAAGTACTCTCCACAATCTAATGCAAGAGCGTGTAACTGTGTAACCTAATCTATGATAAGACTCCTCTTATTTATAGATGTAGGAATAACCCTTCCCTAAACTATTTAGGATTAAGGTTTCTATTATAATTAAACTCCTTTAATTAATTATGCTCATAATCCAATTAGGAATCCATGTGAGAGTACTTCTATTAATTAATTCCCAATCCCTATTAGGAATTAAATAATAGTAATAGTAATAATAATAATAATAATAATAATAAGACTCCTCTTATTAATTTATATTTAATATTTCTAAAATATTAAATAATAAATATTAAGCTATTTAATTTATTCTATCTCCATAGATTAAATTAAATATACTTAACTTATTATTATAATTATGCCATTTACTTCTTAAATAAATATTTTTCTTTTGCGGTGTGACCCTTTAGATTCTCCATATTAAACCGGTTGTGAATAAATCAATTAGAACAATTCTAATCTTATTTAAATAAATAAATTAAACTATTTAATTCATTTAAATAAATAATATTTATTCTACAATAAGGGTAAGCCCCCTTAGCGACCAACGACTTTCCAGATAATATAGATTTCAACATTAATCACAAAAGAACCTTTCGGTGAATAGTTACCGTACAATTCAATCCTTCTACCATACAATGTCCCAATTAAATATAAGACATGGATTTACTGTCAAGTCTTATTTTATTTAATTATATGTATTTCGATTCCCAAATGCACAACTCTAAATAATGCAAATTAGAAACTCCTTTCTAATTTCATTCTGCCTTGGCCAAGGACTACTGTGTTATCATTTATCGAATCACATAGGACATTCACATCTTTTACTAGACGTGATAGATTCTTGGTTGATCATTCACCTATCTCCATGTACAACTTATTATACCCAATCATACCCTTTGTTATACCCCAAAGGTCTTAAGGGACATGTCAAAGTATAACTCATCATACACAAGATATTATGATGATCTCAAGTCCAAGGATCACTTGTACTACTATCACTAGAGGAATTCCTATTGACAGGCGAGTAAAACTCCATTAGGTATTCCTTAGCGAGCCACGTCCAATAAACACCTACATACTTGCTTTAGTGTCTCCACACAAATGATTATGAGATCAATTATCCTCTTCTTAAGAGCAAGCAACGTATGTACGAATCTATCCGGATTCACTAATCCCCTATTTAGTAATCCAACGATTAGGAATGATTTTAGTTTGTGAGTTATCTAGAATTTAGATCTCATTAGCATGATCACCATCATGATTCTAAAAGCATTGCTCAAAACTATGGGTTTATCACATTTAATATAATAGCACTATGTAGATAATATAAAATGCCTTTTAAGAAAATCAATTCTTTTATTAATAAATGAATAAGATTACAAAGTATATGCTACATCATATCAAATATGATTGGCTTGTGTGCATACTACGTTCAATCTCCCACTTGCACTAAAGCCAATCGCCATGGTATCTAATACCCATCTTCTCTAAGTGACGATCAAACTGTTGTTGTGTTAAAGCTTTAGTAAATGGATCTGCAATGTTGTCTTGAGAGTTGACACACTCCAGGGTGACATCTCCTCTTTCAATGGTCTTTTTAATCAAATGAAGCCGCCACAACACGTGTTTGGATTTCTGATGAGACCTGGGTTCCTTAGCCTGCGCAATAGCTCCATTGTTGTCACAGAATAAAGGTACAGCTCCTCTAATGCTAGGAACCACTCCAAGTTCAGTTATGAATTTCTTCATCCAAATAGCTTCCTTTGCAGCTTCACTTGCAGCTATGTACTCTGCCTCTGTCACTGAATCAGCAACTGTTTGCTGCTTGGAACTTTTCTAACTCACTGCACCACCATTTAAGGTAAACACGTACCCTGAAACGGATTTACTGTCATCTTGGTCCGTTTGAAAACTTGAGTCTGTATAGCCCTCTAGTTTCAATTCAGACCCACCGTAGACAAGAAATACATCATTAGTTCTTCTCAAGTACTTTAGGATGTTTTTCACTGCCTTCCAGTGCTCTTCTCCTGGATTCGACTGATATCTGCTTGTTACACTAAGTGCATGAGCCACATCTGGTCTAGTACATATCATACCATACATGATAGATCCTATTGCCGAAGCATAAGGAATCTTACTCATACGGTCTCTCTCCTCAAGTGTCTTTGGGGCCTGTTTCTTGGAGAGATGTATTCTATGGCTCATCGGCATGAGACCTCTCTTGGAATCTTCCATGCTAAACCTCTTTAGCATTGAGTCAATGTACTTTCCTTGGGTCAAGCCCAGCATCCTTTTAGATCTATCTCTATAGATCTTTATCCCCAAAATATAGGATGCCTCACCCAAGTCTTCATGGAGAAGTGCTTAGATAACTAAATTTTGATCGACTGTAGCATAGGAATATCATTCCCTATCAGTAATATATCATCAACATATAATACAAGGAATGAAACAGCGCTCCCACTAACCTTCTTGTACACACAAGGTTCATCCTCATTTTTGATAAAATCAAACCTTTTGATTATCTCATCAAAACAGATGTTCCATCTTCGAGAAGCTTGCTTCAATCCATAAATGGATCGTTGTAGCTTACAGGCTTGGTTTGTCCCAACCGTTGAAATAAAACCCTCTGGTTGTATCATATATACATTCTCCTCCAGTTCTCCATTGAGGAAGGCCGTTTTCACGTCCATTTGCTAGATCTCGTAGTCATAATAAGCTGCAATTGCAAGCAAAATCCGAATGGACTTGAGCATAGTTACTAGTGAGAAGGTTTCATCATAGTCAACTCCTTGTCTTTGTTTGAAACCTTTTGTAACCAGTCGGGCCTTATAGGTCTCTACCTTGCCATCTACTCCAGTCTTTCTCTTAAAGACCCATTTACACCCAATAGGCTTAATGCCCTCAGGTGGTGAAACCAAAGTCCATACTTGGTTTTCATACATGGAGTCCATCTCGGATTTCATGGCTTCAAGCCATTTCTCTGAGTTTTCACTACTCATAGCCTCTTCGTAAGTCAATGGATCATCATCATCTATGATGCGTACCTCATCATCATCCTCTATGATGAATCCATACCTCTCAGGTATCTTCGGTACTCTTCCAGATTTACGAATAGGTAGTGGTACAGTAGGTTCTTTGTAATATTCCGAACCCTAATAAGATCTGTATATGTAAATTATGTGTTTAATAAATGAAATTTCTTGTTCTGACTTGGTATTATGTTATTGTGTATTTTATTAAACAATTAGGTCAAATAAAAATTTTTCGCCAAGTAGCTGTGTCGTGCTTAATCGGACAAAATGATTTGTCGTGCTTCCGGTAAATTTACCGAGGAGCGTTTCGGTAAATTATTTTTGTAAGCTGCTGTGTCGTACTTGGAATTGACAAAGTGCTTTGTCGTGCTTCAACATTAATATAATATTATATTAATTGATAAAATTCTAAAATAAGTTAAATAGGGTTTGAAATGATAAACTAAAATAAAAACCCTAATTTGAAAACCCTAATTGGTGATAATTGTTCGAATTGATCAATTAAAACCTTAAGTATTGTACAATAATCTTAATTAATATAATTAAGATTTAAATAATGAATCATAATATTAATTATGAATCATTAAGATTAAATTAAACCCTAAACGAAAGATTGAAACCCTAATTGTAGGATTAAAAACCCTAAACCCTAATTAGAAACCCTAAAACCCTAATTTGGTTTAATAACCCTAATTTATGAAATCTAAAACCATAATTATGTTATATAAACATAATTAGGATATTACTAATCCTAAATTAACATCCTAATCATGATTAACAAAAATCAAATTTAATTAGTAAGTAAATAAATCAAAAATCAAATTTTTAAACCAATTAAAAAAAAATAGAAACACCAAATCAGATATTTATAAATATCTAGCTTAAGTAGGTGAGTCACACCAGATTACAAGCAGCACAAGTTCAGAAGTTAGATATTTTTGGGAGCAAAGTTTGGAAATTAGTTTAGGAAACCCTAATTTCCCATCCTATAAATAGAATGAGATGCTGGTCAGCTAAGCACGAAATTTCAAAGCCTATACACTCTCATAACCAGCCTAAACAAACCCTAGCAATCACAAGCTCAGAATCAGAAGCCAGAAATCAAAATTTGAAGAAAAAGGTGCACAAAACCCTAATTTATGTTTGATCTTCAAGCCTGGAAAATTTTTGTGTTTTAGATGTTTAGGAATACTTGTTAATGTGTTAATAAGTGATCTGGGCGGTCAAAACATGTTTACATAACATCTAGGTATGAAAATCAAGCCAAAATAGCAAACTGTTCTTGGCAGTCAAGAACAGTCTGACAAGCTACTTTGTCAGAGCTTTTGATCGGCTTAAAATGTTTGTTTGATGTGTTTTAAAGTTTGAATCAGTACTATGCCATGTTAGCTTTAAGGCCCGACTTGTAGCATGGTTAAATTATCTCTAGGATGAAAGTTATTGATGGTCAAAACCCATTGACCAACCCTGATAGACTGTTTCTGGGTAACCCAGAAACATGAAGAACATTCTGACAGAGTCTGACAAGACTTTTGATCAACCCAGAATTGGCATATATGATATTTAATATGTTGTTTCTTGATATAAACATGTTCTTTGGTATGTAAACTACAATCTTGAATCATAAAAACACATTTAGAAAACACAGAATCAAAGCTATAAGTGGTCAAACCACGTTGACCGTTATGACTGGATGAGTTTCTGGGTTACCCAGAAACTCAAGAACAGTCATGAACGGGGTAGTTTGACCATAAATTGCTAGCATGATATGATATAATTTGAGATGAAATTTGATATGTCGTTGTACACTGCCATGTTGGCTATAACAACAAACAAAAATCAAACACAAACATCAAACGAGCTGAGATTAATTTGAGATCAAAGTAGCCTGACCAGCGTTGACCAGGTGTTCTTCATGAAGAACACCTTTAGCGACGAAATGCATACACCAACCCAGAAACCTAAGAAACTAAGCAGACCGTCGCTAAAGCCCTTTAGCGACGGATTTTTAATAAAATTAAATAAAAAAAAATTTAATTAAATAAATTATAAAATAATAAATAAATATTAAATAATTATTAATAATTAATAAATAAATCCGAAAATTCATTTTTAATTATAAAAAAATTATTTTTAATATTTTTATATATTCTGAATTATTATTTAATTTAATTAAATAATAATTAATAATTATGAAAAATCATTTAATAATTGTTTTAATTATTTAAAAATGATATTAAATTATTAAATAATTATATTAATTATTTAAAAATGATATTAAGTTAAATAAAATTATTATATATAATAATTAAAATAAAATATTAAATATTTAAATATTATTAATGATAAATAAATCATTTAAATAATATTTTAAATATCTAAAAATATTCTAAATGATAAATAAATTATTTAAATAACATATTAAATGTTTTAAAATTATTCTAAATGATAATTAAATCATTTAAAAATATTCCTAAGCTTGTAAAATTATTTAAAAATACTTCCAAGCTTCTGAAAATTATTTAAAAATAATACCAAGCTTCTAAAAATGTTAGAAGTAATAATTAAATTATTTAGACCAATAATTAGACTTCCAAATGAAGTTTTATCGAACAATCTATGTGTTTAGCCATTAAGGATGCGACCGAGATACCGAATCAACGTCGAACCTTAATGAAACTTGTTTAGATTAGCGTGATACATGTTTATATACGTGCTAACGCTTATTATTTGGTATACGTAGACTACGTGCGTTGACCGATTGAATTAAATTATAGTGAGCTACGCTAAGGCAAGTGTCCTAACCTTTCTCAATTTATATTAAGCAAGTATTATACATCTTGCTATCAATTATTGTGAAGTTATTGCTTCTTGTTCAGCATAACTTAAGAAATGAATTATTATTCATATATTGCTTGTTCGAGCTTAAATTGTTGTGTCAAGCCAAATTGTTTGGTACGACATCTGATACTGAGAAATGGAACACCTTGATGTAAGGTGAACCCGAAATTTTCCCTTAAAATAAGGTGACGAAATTCCCTTAATATAAGGTGACGAACAGTTGATAATATATCAACATAAATTGCTAGGATGATATGCATACTCCTAGGATATTGGTGAGGCTGATCACCTACCAGATATCCAAAACTCAAATGGTTCTAAGTCATTAAAGACTGATAGAACTAAATGAAATATATGGTTCATGTACAGAACCCTCAGTATACATCATTGACATCTTTCAAATCAAACACATGGTGTTTACATATTTAAATGAACTTGCTGAGCATTTGTAGCTCATTCTTGCGCATATCTTCTTTTGCAGCTATAAATGATATCCCTAGCACGTCTGGGACTAACAAGGGGAAAAGCCATGCTTATTAGCTTTAATGTTTATTGTTGAATACTTTAAGTCTTTTTAAAGACTTGTTGTTGTAATAACTTAGTATAACGAATGATGTAACCGAACAAAATGTTATGTAATATATTATGATCCTTTATGTTATAGAATGCGTTATACTCTGATCTTTAAATTTTTGAATAGTTGTACTAAGTTAAATACAATGTCTATATGAACTATACATCTGAATGAGGGTATCTAAATGATGTGGAGAGTCCTATATGGACAATCTTATCATTAATACTGTGAATGTCAGATAGATAGGGAATATTGATATGAAAGAGATATTCATAAGATATGAATCTATATATCTAAGTGAGGGTATCCAAACACAGACAACGTTCTGGCCGGAACTAGTACCTGTTATGGGATACTGTGAACCTTGGATAACTAGAAGTTATATTTTATTGAATATTTACAGTTGTATAGTTCCACGTGAGCACCAGATCTGCTACAGGGGAGTGTAGAGATTTGGGGGCGTCACAGGTTGGTATCAGAGATGTAGATTATAGCTCTAAGGTAGTTAGGAAATACCTTAGAATATAGTCTTTGAGTCCGTAAAATACTTAATGATACATAAAATAATCTTAAAAGCTTTATCTTATGTGTAAATTTGTTTCCCATAGATACTAAATAAATTAAAATTCTTTTGTAGGATGGCTGGAGTAAACCAACACATAGGATGGTTATCCGACAGTGAGCCCGATGAGGTGCCTGATTACGAGCCAGCTACCCCTGAACTAGATTTAGAGGATGAAGACCCAGAAGAGGAGGAGCTTATTCATGATGAGGAGATCTTAGAGGCAGAGGAGGCAGAGAACCCGGTAGATGGGCAGTTAGTAGACCCTGATCCTGAGGAGGATATTGGAGCAGGCCAGATGATGAGTGTCGAAAGACACGAAGAGATAGTCATCGATTTGGTACAGCAGTCAACAGTAGAGTTAGAAGCTGCTAACTCTCGTGCAAACATAGTGGCCGGATTATTGGAGAGTGAGCGAGATACAACTCGGCGTTTGAGGATACTCCTTCAGGACACACAGAGGGAGAAACAGGAGGCACAGATGCAGGCATATAGGGCCGATAGGAAGAGTAAGGCGGCATTTGATGGCCTAGAGCGACGAGTGTTTAGGTATCCGGTGGAAGAGGCGAAGGAAGAATATATGATTGATAGAGCAGTAGTCGGTCACATGATACGAGATGCTGATAAGGGGATGCGTAATAGCGCAGTTTAGTAGTGTCTAAGTTTATGTGTTGTACTTAGTACGATATCAAAACTTTGAGTTGTAAAATAGGAAATCCTTGTAATAACTAGTAGTAGTATAACTACTAGTCGGTTATGTAATCGTTGTTGCATGTTATATACAAGTTGTGTTTATATAATCAAAGTGTTAGTTCTATGTAAGCATATCTTTGTATTTATCCTTGCTTTTCTATATTTTAGAACCATGGCATCAGGACGAAGAGCCCAAGCCCGAACTGAAACCACCGAGCCAAATCCCACACAACAATTAGTAGATATCCTTTTAGAAACCTTACAAAATCGTCCACCACCTCAACCCACACCAGTTAATCCACAGGGTACAATATTCAAGGACTTTAAACTTGTTGGACCACCGGAATTTAAGGGAACCGCGGAACCAATTGAGGCGCAAACATGGGTTACCGAGATAGAAAAGTTTTTCCGGGTAACTAATGTTGGTGAAGATCAAAAGACGATCTTTGCCACCTTCTTCCTCAAGGGTGAGGCAAATCATTGGTGGGAAAATACAAAAATTCGTGCAGGTGAGGATATAATTCCTTGGACCAGGTTTAAGGAATTATTCTTTGAAAATTATTTTCCCCAATCGATGAAGGATCGTATGGAGGTACGATTCTTAGAATTGAAACAAGGAGAACTTACTGTATCCCAGTATACGGCCAAGTTCAATGAATTAGCCAGATTTGCCTCACACCAGGTTGATACAGAGGCAAGAAAGACTAGGAGATACGAAGAGGGATTAAAACCCCAAATTCGTAGCAAATTATCAGTATTTCAAGTGAAAACTTTTCCAGAAATTCTCGAGAAAGCTATTATAGCTGAAAACGAGAATGAAGCGTTAATAAAATTTCATAAGGAAAAGAGAAGTTTGAATGAGGGAGGAAAGTTGAAAGGAGAAGTTAGTACAGGGGGTACTAACAATAACAAAAGGAAGTGGGATGCCACTGTTCCTACAAATTTTGTAAGGAGGGGTAACAATTACAATAACAACAATAATAGAAACCAGAACAATAACAATAAGGTGGGTCGTTGTGCCATATGCGGAAAGAATCACCTAGGGTTATGTCGCCAGAAGGTGGTTACTTGTTACCATTGTGGGCAAGAGGGACATTATTCCTCTTATTGTCCTAAAAAGAGTAATGATAATACTCGTCAGGGTAACCCGAATGTTACCTGCTATACTTGTGGTGCAACGGGGCATGTGTCTAGGTATTGCCCGAGGAATAGGAACCAATTTGGGGGAGGAAACCAAATCCCAAACAATAACCCCAAACCGGTAGTAGCAGGAGCTGGAGGTCCAGGTCGTCCAACCGCAAGAACGTTTAATATGGCGACAAGGGATGCTGTTGCTGCACCAGACGTGGTAACAGGTATCATCCCTATCGACACTTTAAATGCATATGTGTTGTTCGACTCTGGTGCTACTTGTTCATTTGTGTCTAATAGCTTTGCTAAGAAATTGTCAATACCATGCGAAGATTTAGACATACCTTTTAATGTGGAGATCGCAAACAATGAGATAATTCCCGTCAAAACCATCTATAAGAATTGTGCTATCGAGATTAAGGGACACAAGTTTCTTGTGAACCTCATTCCCATACAACTAGGGGAATTTGATATAATCTTAGGCATGGACTGGCTAGGTAATTATAATGCAATAATTGACTGCCAGCGGAAACGGGTGAATCTAGTGACTGATTCAAAGTCAAAAGTAGTGTTTAAAGGAGGTTGTTCACCCAAACGATCTCACTGTCTGACAGTAATGCAAGCAGAGAGATTGCTGAGGAAGGGTTGTACAGGCTATTTGGCATATATAGTAGATACTCGAAAAGAAGGAGTAAAACTAGAACAAATACCTGTAGTTAGAGAATTTCCGGATGTGTTTCCAGATGACTTACCCGGTTTACCTCCGGACAGGGAGATCGAATTTATTATTGATCTTGCACCGGGTACGGCACCAGTTTCCAAGGCACCGTACAGAATGGCACCTGTAGAGTTGAAGGAGTTACTTGTGCAGCTACAAGAACTCTTAGACAAAAAGTACATACAACCAAGTGTTTCACCTTGGGGAGCACCGGTGTTGTTTGTAAAGAAGAAGGATGGAACATTAAGGTTGTGTATTGATTATAGAGAATTAAATAAGTTAACAATAAAGAACAAATATCCTTTACCACGAATTGATGATTTGTTTGACCAGTTGAAAGGGGCCGAATACTTTTCGAAGATCGACCTACGATCGGGTTATCATCAATTAAAGGTAAGAAAAGAAGATGTGCCGAAGACAGTGTTTAGGACACGCTACGGACATTATGAGTTTCTTGTGATGTCTTTTGGATTAACAAATGCGCCGGCAGCATTCATGGACTTAATGAACAGAGTGTTTAAACCATGCTTGGACAAATTTATCGTAGTGTTCATCGATGATATTTTAGTATACTCGAGAACAAAAGAGGAGCATGCTGAACACTTAAGAAGCGTATTGGAGATATTACGCAAGGAACAACTTTATGCAAAGTTTTCCAAATGTGAATTTTGGTTGGAACGAGTCCAGTTCTTAGGTCATGTAATTGACAAGAATGGAATAGCGGTAGATCCAGCCAAGATAGAAGCGGTTGTAAATTGGGAACAACCAACAACTCCAACAGAAGTGAGAAGTTTTCTCGGTTTAGCAGGGTATTATCGGCGTTTTATACAAGATTTTTCGAAGATAGCAACCCCGCTAACCAATTTGACTCGAAAGACGGTGAAGTACGTCTGGACAGACAAATGTGAAGAAAGCTTCCAAGAATTGAAGAAGCGGTTAAGTATGGCACCAGTGTTATCTTTACCAGATGATACAGGAGGCCTCGTTGTTTATAGTGATGCATCACACAAGGGATTAGGGTGTGTGTTAATGCAACATGGGAAAGTGATTGCATATGCATCAAGACAACTCAAAGATTATGAGAAGAGGTATCCTACGCATGATCTTGAGTTAGCCGCCGTAGTATTCGCCTTGAAAATTTGGAGGCATTACTTGTACGGGGAGAAGTGTGAAATATACACAGATCACAAGAGTCTAAAATATATTTTCACACAGAAGGAGTTAAATATGAGACAAAGAAGATGGCTAGAATTGATAAAAGATTTTGATTGTGAGATCTTGTATCATCCAGGGAAAGCCAACGTCGTAGCAGACGCATTAAGTAGGAAGAATCAGGAGAAATTGAATGTGATGACTAATAACGAGGTACTGATCAAAGAGTTTGACAAACTTGAGATTGAGGTGAGAGTTCCAGTTAACTCTACCCAGAAGTTATTTGTCATGGAGGGTAGTTCGACTTTATTGGATAAAGTCAAAGGACTACAGGAAACGGATGCAGAATGTCAGAAGTATAAGGCAGAAATGACTCATGAAAAGCATGTTAAGTTTAGAATGGATAAGGATGGAGTACTAAGATACGAAAATAGAATTTGGGTACCTTCAGTACAAGAGTTAAAAGACGAAATACTGAATGAAGCCCATAATTCTAAATTCGCTGTACATCCAGGGAGTACAAAAATGTATAAAGACCTGAGCCAACATTTTTGGTGGTCTAACATGAAGAGAGAAATAGCGGAGTGGGTAAGTAAATGTTTAACATGTCAAAGGGTTAAAGCTGAACATCAAAAACCAAGTGGATTATTACAACCCTTAGAAATTCCTGAGTGGAAATGGGAGCATATTACCATGGATTTCGTAGTTGGCCTTCCAACCACACAAAAGGGTCACAATGCCATTTGGGTAATTGTAGATCGTCTTACCAAATCAGCTCATTTCCTACCCATCAAAATCAACTTCAGTCTAGACCAATTAGCCAGACTTTACATCAATGAAATTATTTCTAGACATGGAGTCCCTGTTTCTATAGTATCAGACAGAGATCCACGATTTACTTCAAATTTTTGGACAAGTCTCCAGAAAAATTTAGGAACTCAGTTGAGACTAAGTACAGCATACCATCCACAAACTGACGGTCAGAGTGAGAGAACCATTCAAACATTGGAAGACATGTTGCGTTCTTGCATCATGGATTTCAAGGGAAGCTGGGAAGATCAATTACCTTTGGTAGAATTTGCATATAACAATAGTTACCATGCCAGCATAGGAATGCCACCATTTGAAGCCCTATATGGAAGAAAATGTAGGACGCCTTTATGTTGGGACGAGGTTGGGGAACGGCAAATGCTAGGACCCGAAATAGTGCAACAAACCACGGAGGTAGTTCGAATTATACGGGGAAGATTACAAGCGTCACAAGATCGACAGAAGAAATATGCTGATCAACACAGGAAGTTACAAGATTTCGAAGTCGGTAGTCACGTATTCTTAAAAGTATCTCCGTGGAAAGGAAAAATACGTTTCGGCAAGAAAGGCAAATTGAGTCCGAGATTTATTGGGCCATTTCAAATATTGAGAAAGATAGGCGAAGTAGCCTATGAGGTAGCCCTACCTCCTGAACTAGAACATATTCATAACGTGTTTCATGTGTCCGTGTTACGACCGTACAAACCTGATTATAAACACGTTATTGATTATGAGCCCATTCAAATCGAGAAGGATTTATCGTATGAAGAAATTCCTATTGAAATTGTGGATAGAAAAGAACAAATTTTGCGAAATAAAAAGATACCTTCGGTTAAGGTTATCTGGAGAAATCAAAATATCGAGGAAGCTACGTGGGAGCTCGAGAGTAAAATGCGAGATAACTACCCACAGTTATTTTCATAGACTGCACTGTAAATTTCGAGGACGAAATTCTTATTAGTGGGGGTGAATGTAATATTCCGAACCCTAATAAGATCTGTATATGTAAATTATGTGTTTAATAAATGAAATTTCTTGTTCTGACTTGGTATTATGTTATTGTGTATTTTATTAAACAATTAGGTCAAATAAAAATTTTTCGCCAAGTAGCTGTGTCGTGCTTAATCGGACAAAATGATTTGTCGTGCTTCCGGTAAATTTACCGAGGAGCGTTTCGGTAAATTATTTTTGTAAGCTGCTGTGTCGTACTTGGAATTGACAAAGTGCTTTGTCGTGCTTCAACATTAATATAATATTATATTAATTGATAAAATTCTAAAATAAGTTAAATAGGGTTTGAAATGATAAACTAAAATAAAAACCCTAATTTGAAAACCCTAATTGGTGATAATTGTTCGAATTGATCAATTAAAACCTTAAGTATTGTACAATAATCTTAATTAATATAATTAAGATTTAAATAATGAATCATAATATTAATTATGAATCATTAAGATTAAATTAAACCCTAAACGAAAGATTGAAACCCTAATTGTAGGATTAAAAACCCTAAACCCTAATTAGAAACCCTAAAACCCTAATTTGGTTTAATAACCCTAATTTATGAAATCTAAAACCATAATTATGTTATATAAACATAATTAGGATATTACTAATCCTAAATTAACATCCTAATCATGATTAACAAAAATCAAATTTAATTAGTAAGTAAATAAATCAAAAATCAAATTTTTAAACCAATTAAAAGAAGATAGAAACACCAAATCAGATATTTATAAATATCTAGCTTAAGTAGGTGAGTCACACCAGATTACAAGCAGCACAAGTTCAGAAGTTAGATATTTTTGGGAGCAAAGTTTGGAAATTAGTTTAGGAAACCCTAATTTCCCATCCTATAAATAGAATGAGATGCTGGTCAGCTAAGCACGAAATTTCAAAGCCTATACACTCTCATAACCAGCCTAAACAAACCCTAGCAATCACAAGCTCAGAATCAGAAGCCAGAAATCAAAATTTGAAGAAAAAGGTGCACAAAACCCTAATTTATGTTTGATCTTCAAGCCTGGAAAATTTTTGTGTTTTAGATGTTTAGGAATACTTGTTAATGTGTTAATAAGTGATCTGGGCGGTCAAAACATGTTTACATAACATCTAGGTATGAAAATCAAGCCAAAATAGCAAACTGTTCTTGGCAGTCAAGAACAGTCTGACAAGCTACTTTGTCAGAGCTTTTGATCGGCTTAAAATGTTTGTTTGATGTGTTTTAAAGTTTGAATCAGTACTATGCCATGTTAGCTTTAAGGCCCGACTTGTAGCATGGTTAAATTATCTCTAGGATGAAAGTTATTGATGGTCAAAACCCATTGACCAACCCTGATAGACTGTTTCTGGGTAACCCAGAAACATGAAGAACATTCTGACAGAGTCTGACAAGACTTTTGATCAACCCAGAATTGGCATATATGATATTTAATATGTTGTTTCTTGATATAAACATGTTCTTTGGTATGTAAACTACAATCTTGAATCATAAAAACACATTTAGAAAACACAGAATCAAAGCTATAAGTGGTCAAACCACGTTGACCGTTATGACTGGATGAGTTTCTGGGTTACCCAGAAACTCAAGAACAGTCATGAACGGGGTAGTTTGACCATAAATTGCTAGCATGATATGATATAATTTGAGATGAAATTTGATATGTCGTTGTACACTGCCATGTTGGCTATAACAACAAACAAAAATCAAACACAAACATCAAACGAGCTGAGATTAATTTGAGATCAAAGTAGCCTGACCAGCGTTGACCAGGTGTTCTTCATGAAGAACACCTTTAGCGACGAAATGCATACACCAACCCAGAAACCTAAGAAACTAAGCAGACCGTCGCTAAAGCCCTTTAGCGACGGATTTTTAATAAAATTAAATAAAAAAAAATTTAATTAAATAAATTATAAAATAATAAATAAATATTAAATAATTATTAATAATTAATAAATAAATCCGAAAATTCATTTTTAATTATAAAAAAATTATTTTTAATATTTTTATATATTCTGAATTATTATTTAATTTAATTAAATAATAATTAATAATTATGAAAAATCATTTAATAATTGTTTTAATTATTTAAAAATGATATTAAATTATTAAATAATTATATTAATTATTTAAAAATGATATTAAGTTAAATAAAATTATTATATATAATAATTAAAATAAAATATTAAATATTTAAATATTATTAATGATAAATAAATCATTTAAATAATATTTTAAATATCTAAAAATATTCTAAATGATAAATAAATTATTTAAATAACATATTAAATGTTTTAAAATTATTCTAAATGATAATTAAATCATTTAAAAATATTCCTAAGCTTGTAAAATTATTTAAAAATACTTCCAAGCTTCTGAAAATTATTTAAAAATAATACCAAGCTTCTAAAAATGTTAGAAGTAATAATTAAATTATTTAGACCAATAATTAGACTTCCAAATGAAGTTTTATCGAACAATCTATGTGTTTAGCCATTAAGGATGCGACCGAGATACCGAATCAACGTCGAACCTTAATGAAACTTGTTTAGATTAGCGTGATACATGTTTATATACGTGCTAACGCTTATTATTTGGTATACGTAGACTACGTGCGTTGACCGATTGAATTAAATTATAGTGAGCTACGCTAAGGCAAGTGTCCTAACCTTTCTCAATTTATATTAAGCAAGTATTATACATCTTGCTATCAATTATTGTGAAGTTATTGCTTCTTGTTCAGCATAACTTAAGAAATGAATTATTATTCATATATTGCTTGTTCGAGCTTAAATTGTTGTGTCAAGCCAAATTGTTTGGTACGACATCTGATACTGAGAAATGGAACACCTTGATGTAAGGTGAACCCGAAATTTTCCCTTAAAATAAGGTGACGAAATTCCCTTAATATAAGGTGACGAACAGTTGATAATATATCAACATAAATTGCTAGGATGATATGCATACTCCTAGGATATTGGTGAGGCTGATCACCTACCAGATATCCAAAACTCAAATGGTTCTAAGTCATTAAAGACTGATAGAACTAAATGAAATATATGGTTCATGTACAGAACCCTCAGTATACATCATTGACATCTTTCAAATCAAACACATGGTGTTTACATATTTAAATGAACTTGCTGAGCATTTGTAGCTCATTCTTGCGCATATCTTCTTTTGCAGCTATAAATGATATCCCTAGCACGTCTGGGACTAACAAGGGGAAAAGCCATGCTTATTAGCTTTAATGTTTATTGTTGAATACTTTAAGTCTTTTTAAAGACTTGTTGTTGTAATAACTTAGTATAACGAATGATGTAACCGAACAAAATGTTATGTAATATATTATGATCCTTTATGTTATAGAATGCGTTATACTCTGATCTTTAAATTTTTGAATAGTTGTACTAAGTTAAATACAATGTATATATGAACTATACATCTGAATGAGGGTATCTAAATGATGTGGAGAGTCCTATATGGACAATCTTATCATTAATACTGTGAATGTCAGATAGATAGGGAATATTGATATGAAAGAGATATTCATAAGATATGAATCTATATATCTAAGTGAGGGTATCCAAACACAGACAACGTTCTGGCCGGAACTAGTACCTGTTATGGGATACTGTGAACCTTGGATAACTAGAAGTTATATTTTATTGAATATTTACAGTTGTATAGTTCCACGTGAGCACCAGATCTGCTACAGGGGAGTGTAGAGATTTGGGGGCGTCACATTCTTCTACTTGGTCAGGTACCTGACTTTGATCCATAGTATTTTGTGGTTCTTGAACTTCTTGAAGATATATCTTACTCCCACTGACCCCTTCAAGGATAAACTCCTTTTCCAAGAAGGCAGTGTGTTTCGCTACAAACACCTTTTGATCAGTAGGATGATAGAAATAATACCCTGATGTTTCTTTAGGATATCCCACGAATCTACATTTGTCGAATCTAGTCTTCAGCTTACCATACTCAAACCTTTTGACATAAGCTGGACAACCCCAAGTCTTAACATGCTTAAGATTTAGTTTCCTCCCTGTCCATATCTCATATGGAGTCTTTGGGATAGATTTGGTAGGTACCTTGTTAAGTAGGTATGCAGCCGATTCTAGGGCATAACCCCAGAAGGATACTGGAAGGTCGGTAAAACTCATCATGGAACGAACCATGTCCAACAATGTTCGATTTCTCCTTTCAGATACACCATTCAACTGTGGCGTCCCTGGTGGAGTCCATTGTGAGATTATACCATTTTCTTTGAGACAATTGAGAAACTCATTGGTCAAGTATTCCCCTCCTCGATCCGATCAAAGAATCTTAATACTCTTACCAGTTTGCTTCTCTACTTCACTTCTGAATTCTTTGAACTTTTCAAACGATTTAGATTTGTATTTCATTAAATACACATATCCAAATCTAGAATGATCATCAGTGAAAGTAATAAAATAAGAATACCCTCCTCGTGCATTCGTTGTTATAGGTCCACATACGTCTGTGTGTACCAATGCTAACAACTCTCTAACTCTTTCTCCTTTTCCACTAAAAGGAGATTTAGTCATCTTACCAATGAGACAAGATTCACAAGTTGGATATGATTCGTAATCAGATAGCTCTAAAAGCCCATCTTTATGCAACTTGGATAATCTTGTTTCATTGATATGACCGAGTCTACAGTGCCACATAAAGGTATAATTAACATCATCTCTTTTTCTTTTATTAGTTTGTTCAATTTGGAGTATATTTTCATGCAAGTCAAGTATGTAAAGTCCATTCAGTAGGTTCCCAACACCATATAAAACATTTTTATTATAAATAGAACAACTGTTGTTCTTTATTATAATATCAAAACCATCCATATCCAATACAGAAATTGAAATAATGTTTCTAATGAGTGTCGGAACATAATAACAATTATTTAAACTAACGAACTTGCCCGAAGGCAGTGCTAAACAATAAGTCCCTACAGCTAATGCAGCAACATTTGCTCCATTTCCCACTCGTATGACGACTTCATCCTTGTTCAGCTTTCTACTTCTGCTTAGTCCCTGCATATTATTACATATGTGAGAACTACAGCCGGTATCCAATACCCAAGTAGAATTTTGACTTTCAGAAAAATTAATTTCAATCATAAACAAACCTAGATCGGAAGTCGAAGCTTCTCCAAGCTTCTTTTGGTCCACAAGATACTCCTTGCAGTTCCTCTTCCAGTGTCCCGGCTTATTGCAATGGTAGCAAATTCCTTTGTTATCTGGATCAGGTTTCTTTTTATCCTTTCTTTTCGCCTTGCCCTAACCCAGAAAACATTTCTGGGGTGCAGCGCGGCCGCGCTCCAGAATGAACTGGAAGCGGTGCAGCCGCGCCGCGATGCAGATTCAGAAAAAATTTTCAACCCAAAAATCCGATCGTATCACATATCAATTCATACATGGAATCATCAAAATCAATAATTAACACAAGGATTAGGCTCTGATACCACTGTTAGGTTTGTATATAACGCATACATGTAATCAAATTACATAAATAGGGCAGAAGCGTGATAAAACGGATTTTAAAATTTTTCATACAAACCATCACCATGATCTATCCTTGTGTTCAATTATCAATTAAACAAATGAGAAAGAGAATAAGAATTATACCCTCGTAGATCAAAGCTTCCTCGGGTACAAGTTCAACTCCTAGTCCTTCGTGTTCTCCTCAAATTCCACCGATGAGATTCCTTCCTTTGATCAACGTTAGCCACCCAAGTGTTTGGCCTCTATAGGTGATCCACCAAGGAAGAATAGGTATTCAAGAAGTTGGGTATTGGCAAAACCCTAGTTTCTATCTCTATAGAAATTGTAAATACTCTCCACAATCTAATGCAAGAGTGTGTAACTGTGTAACCTAATCTATGAAAAGACTCCTCTTATTTATAGATGTAGGAATAACCATTCCCTAAACTATTTAGGATTAGGGATTCTATTATAATTAAACTCCTTTAATTAATTATGCTCCTAATCCAATTAGGAATCCATGTGAGAGTACTTCTATTAATTAATTCTCAATCCCTATTAGGAATTAAATAATAGTAATAGTAATAATAATAATACTCCTCTTATTAATTTATATTTAATATTTCCAAAATATTAAATAATAAATATTAAGCTATTTAATTTATTCTATCTCCATAGATTCAATTAAATATACTTAACTTATTATAACAATTATGACATTTACTTCTTAAATAAATATTTTCTTTTTGCGGTGTGACCCTTTAGGTTCTCCATATTAAACCGGTTGTGAATAAATCAATTAGAACAATTCTAATATTATTTAAATAAATAAATTAAACTATTTAATTCATTTAAATAAATAATATTTATTCTACAATAAGGGTAAGCCCCCTTAGCGATCAACGACTTTCCAGATAATATAGATTTCAACATTAATCACAAAAGAACCTTTCAGTGAATAGTTATCGTACAATTCAATCCTTCTACCATACAATGTCCCAATTAAATATAAGACATGGAATTACTGTCAAGCCTTATTTTATTTAATTATATGTATTTCGATTCTTAAATGCACAACTCTGATAATGGAAATTAGAAACTCCTTTCTAATTTCATTCTGCCTTGGCCAAGGACTACTGAGTTGTCATTTATCGAATCACATAGGACATTCACATCTTTTACTAGACATGGTAGATTCTTTGTTGATCATTCACCTATCTCCATATACAACTTATTATATACAATCATACCCTTTGTTATACCCCAAAGGTTTTAAGGGACATGTCAAAGTATAACTCATCATACACAAGATACTATGATGATCTCAAGTCCAAGGATCACTTGTACTACTATCACTAGAGGAATTCCTATTGACAGGCGAGTAAAACTCCATTAGGTATTCCTTAGCGAGCCACGTCCAGTGAACTTATTCTCCAATAAGCACCTACATACTTGCTTTAGTGTCTCCACACAAATGATTATGAGATCAATTATCCTCTTCTTAAGAGCAAGCAACGTATGTACTAATCTATCCGGATTCACTAATCCCCTATTTAGTAATCTAACGATTAGGAACGATTTTAGTTTGTGAGCTATCTAGAATTTAGATCTCATTAGCATGATCACCATCATGATTCTAAAAGCATTGCTCAAAACTATGGGTTTATCACATTTAATATAACAGCACTATGTAGATAATATAAAATGCCTTTTAAGAAAATCAATTCTTTTATTAATAAATGAATAAGATTACAAAGTATATGTTACATCATATCAAATATGATTGGCTTCTGTGCATACTACTTTCACTTAGAACTCGTAGAGTGACTGACTGCACTTGCCCTACGCTTTAATGTTATTCTTACTAATTTGAAGTTATGCCTTTTATGCTATGTGATCTCTATTGAGCTTTATGTCTTCAGAGCATATGTTCATGATCCGGTTGGTAGCTCTCTTATCATAGAGGACTACTCTACGACTTTCAGGTGCTAGTACTTTTATTGTAGAGGACTACTCTACTATCTTCAGACATTATCTCTACTGTGTTTAAATCTGGCAAAGTATCTTTGTTATCTTTGGCTTAACTCTACGATTACTTGATCAAGCTGTTGCTTACCCACTCCACAATCTTGTACAAGGAGCTAATCGTAGAGTCTTGGTGGAATCGTAGAGTATTGGATTGAGCTGCTCTATGATCTCTGTGTTAGGTTTGTATATAGCGCAAACATGCAATCAAATTACATAAATAGTGCGGAGACGCGATAAAACAGATTTTAAAATTTTTCATACAAACCATCACCATGATCATCCATATGCTCAATTATCAATTAAACGAAAGAGATAAAGTATGAGAATCATACCCTTGTAGAACCATGCTTCCACAGGTACGAGTTCACCTCCAAATCCTTCGTGTTCTCCTTGAATTTCTCCAATGAGATTCCTTCCTTTGATCAATGTTAGCCACCCAAGTGTTTGGCCTCTAGAGGTGATCCACCAAGGAATAATAGTTATTCAAGAAGATGGGTGTTGGCAAAACCCTAGTTTCTATCTTTATAGAAATTACAAGTACTCTCTCTCTCCAATTCTCATGGAAGAGTGTGTAAATTGTCTAACCCTAAATCATGATAAGACTCCTCTTATTTATAGATATAGGGAACCCTCCTAAGCTATTTAGGATTAGGGTTTTTATTTTAATTAAACTCCTTTAATTAATTGAACTCCTAATCCAATTAGGAATTCATAAGAGAGTACTTCTATTAATTAATTCTCAATCCCTATTAGAAATTAAATAATAGTAATTGTAATAATAATAATAAGACTCTTCATATTAATTTATATTTAATATTTCCAAAATATTAAATAATAAATATTAAGCTATTTAATTTATTCTATCTCCATAGATTAAATTAAATACACTTAACTTATTATTACAATCATGTCATTTACTTCTTAAATAAATATTTTCCTTTTGTGGTGTGACCCTTTAGGTTCTCCATATTAAACCGGTTGTGAATAAATCAATTAGAACAATTCTAATCTTATTTAAATAAATAAATTAAACTATTTAATTCATTTAAATAAATAATATTTATTCTACAATAAGGGTAAGCCCCCTTAGCGATCAACGACTTTTCAGATAATATAGATTTCAACATTAATCACAAAAGAACCTTTCAGTGAATAGTTATCGTACAATTCAATCCTTCTACCATACAATGTCCCAATTAAATATAAGACATGGAATTACTGTCAAGCCTTATTTTATTTAATTATATGTATTTCGATTCTTAAATGCACAACTCTGATAATGTAAATTAGAAACTCCTTTCTAATTTCATTCTGCTTTGGCCAAAGACTTCTGAGTCGTCATTTATCGAATCACATAGGACATTCTCTCCTTTTACTAGAAGTGGTAGATTCTTTGTTGACCATTCACCTATCTCTATGTATAACTTATCATATCCAATCATACCCTTTGATATACCCTAAAGGTCTTAAGGGACATGTCAAAGTATAACTCATCATACACAAGATACTATGATGATTTCAAGTCCAAGGATCACTTGTACTACTATCAGTAGAGGAATTCCTATTGACAGGCGAGTAAAACTCCATTAGGTATTCCTTAGCGAGTCACGTTTAGTGAACTTATTCTCTAATAAGCACCTACATACTTGCTTTAGTGTCTCCACACAAATGATTATGAGATCAATCATCCTCTTCTTAAGAGCAAGCAACGTATGTACTAATTTATCCGGATTCACTAATCTCCTTTTTAGTAATCCATCGATTAGGAACAATTTTAGTTTGTGAGCTATCTAGAATTTAGATCTCATTAGCATGATCACCATCATGATTCTAAAAGCATTGCTCAAAACTATGGGTTTATCACATTTAATATAACAGCACTATGTAGATAAAGTAAAATGTCTTTAACAATCGAATAAGATTACAAAGTATATGCTACATCATATCAAATATGAATGGCTTGTGTGCATACTACTTTCAATCTCCCACTTGCACTAAAGCCAATCGTTATGGTATCTAATTCCTTCTTCTCTAAGTAACGATCATCCTGCTGTTTGGATAAAGCTTCAGTAGATGGATATGCAATGTTGTTCTCGAGAGTCCACTATCTCTATAGTGACTTCTCCTCTTTCAATGATTCCACTAATCAAATAAAAGTACTGCAACACATGTTTGAATTCAAGATGAGACTTAGGAACTATTCCTAGTTCTGTGATGAACTTTTCATCCAAACAATCAACTTGCAGCTTCATATACTTTGTCTTTGTCACTAAACCAGCAACTCTTTGCTGTTTGGTACCTTTCCAATTCACTGTACCATCTTTCAAGGTAACGTTTACCCTAAAATGGATTTGTTATCGTCTTGGTCAGTCTGAAAAACTTGAGTCTGTTTAGCCCTCTAGTTTTAATTCAGACCCACCATTAATCATAATCACATCTTTAGTACCGGTTAAGTACCTAAAGATGTTTATCACTGTCTTACAGTAATCTTCTCCAGAATATGACTGATCAACATCAAGCCTAGTATATTCATTGCATTCATGATAGTAACTCATGCGATCTCTCCTTCAATTGGCGACAATTTTAGAGAGATTCACTCCATGGCTCATCACCATGAGACCTCTCTTGGAGTTTGCCATGCTAAACGCTTTTAGCATCAAATGAATATACGTTCCTTGGGTCAAGCCGAACATCCTTTTAAATCTATCTATATAGATTTATATCCCCAATTTATAGGATGCTCCTCCCAAGTCATTCATGGAGGAATGTTTAGACAATGTTATCTTTACTGACTGTAGCATTGGTGTGTTATTCCTTGTCAGTAGTATATCAACATATAATACCAAGAATGTCACAGTGCTCCCACTGACCCTTTTGTACACACTAGGTTCATTCTCATTTTTGATAAAATCAAACTCTTTTGATTGTCTCATCAAAATGAATGTTCCATCTTTGAGAAGCTTGCTTCAATCCATCAATGGATCATTGTAGCTTAAAACACGATTTGCTTCAACCTTTGAAACAAATTCCTCTGGCTGTATCATACATACATTCTCCTCAAGTCTTCATTGAGGAAAGGCGTCTCCACATCCATTTTGCCAGATTTCGTAATAAGCTACAATCACAAGCAAAATCCAAATGGACTTGAGCATTACCCGGTAATAAGGTTTTATCACAGTCAACTCCTTGACTTTATTTGAAACCTTTTAAACAGGTCTGGTCTTATAGGTCTCTACCTTGCCATTTGCCCTAGTCTTTCTCTTAAAGACCCATATACACCCTTTAGGCACTATGCCTTTCGGTGGAGTAACCAGAGTCTATACTTGGTTCTCATACATGGAGTCCATTTCGGATTTCATGGCCATCTGTCATTTCTCTGAGTGTCTTCTACTCATAGCCTCATCGTATATAACTGGATCATCATCCTCTATGATGCGTACCTCATCATCATTATATGTGATGAATCCATACCTCCCAGGTATCTTCGGTACTGTTCCAGATTTACGATTTGGTTGTGGTACAATAGGTCTATCTACAGGTTCCTCGGTTCGACTTAAAATGTTTTGTGGTTCTTGAACTCCTTCAGGATCTATTACCCTCCCACTAGCTTCTTCAATGATAAACACTTTTATCTAAGAAGGCAGCGTGTAGGATTATACTAATAATACCCTAAACTTTCTTTAGGATATCCCACAAGTCTGCACTTGTCAGATTTTGTCCCAAACTTATCTTTGAAACCTTTTCACATAAGCTGGACAACTCTTTATCTTAACATACTTAAGAATAGGAATCCTCCCTATCCATAACCTTTATGGAGTCTTGGGGCCAGATTTTTGAGGTTACCTTATTTTTGTAGATATGCAGTCGTTTCTAGGGCATAGCCCCAGATGGATACTAGAATGTCGGTAAAAATTATTATGGACTGCACCATGTCCAACAAGGTACAATTTCTCCTTTTAGATATACTAATCAATTATTACATATCAGGAGGTTTCCATTATGAGCAAATACCATTTTGAGATGATCTAGAAACTTATTGCACAAGTATTCCTTCCTCGATCTAATCAAAGAATCTTAATAATTTGTCAATTTGTTTCACTTCTGAATTCTTTGAACCTTTCAAATGATTCAGACTTGTATTTCATCAAATACACATATTCAACTCTTTGAATGATCATCTCCTTTTTTTTTACTAGTTTGTTCAATTTGCAAAATTATTTTTTTATGTAAGTCAAGTTTACAAAGTCTATCAAGTGATATTTCAGTTTCAAACAAAACATTATTATTATAAATAGAACAACAATTGTTCTTAAATATAATACTACTTTCACTCTGTTAGGACTTGATGCTTCAGATGCACTCTGAGATCTTTGTTTAGCTTGTCTGATAACACAAGGATAACTTACTTGACAGTCTTTATGAGGACTGCTGCCTTAGTCTTGAATGCTCTTGCAGAGATTGCTCTAAGTTCTTCTTGGTCGTAGACTGTTCATGAGAGTCGTAGAGTGACTGACTATATTGACTCTACGATCCCGAGATAGCTCAACGATTCTCACTTAGCTTTACTTCGCGATGCTTGGCAGACTCTACGATCTTGAGATAAAGCACTCTACCATGTAGAGTGACCTCTTTACTCTGCCAAGCCACTCTCTGCGTTTGCCTAGCCAACTCTGCGATGCTTTATTGGCTGAACTCCAAGTTGGCTGACTACTTTATGATCATTCTCTGGCTACTCTACACTCAAGCCGAAGTTGTTATATGATAGTTTGTGCAGTACTTTACGATCAGTCTAGCCTTAATATTTAGCTCATTAGATCAACCTAACAAGTTTGATCTTTTCTATTCTAAGTCCTTGTACATCAAATTCATTTAAGGACTTTACAATACTTATCATTTCAAATATGCTTTGATCAGATAAATAACATTTCGGCTCAGATCATCCTAACGTATTTGATCTTTCCAATCTAAGTCCTTGTACATATCGGCTCAGATCTACCATCATATGATGTTGTTTGAGCTAAGTCAAAAGTCCCAATTGGACCATGACCGGCTGATCTTCATGAAGAACACCTTTAACGACAAAATTCATACTTAAACCCAGAAACCTAGAAACCCTATGAAGACTGTCGCAAAAGCCTTTTGCGACGGTTTTAAATAAAATTTAATAAAAATAATTAAATAAATTATATAAAATAATAAATAAATATTAATAATTCATAATAATTAATATTAAATATTAAAAAAAATTATTTTTTTATTATAAATAATAATTTTTAATATTCTGATAATATTTTTTTTATATATTATTTAATTTAATTAAATATTAAATTAAATAATAAATATATTAAATAAATGATTTAAAAATAAGATTAATGTATTTAAATTAGTTTAAATGATAATTAAATCATTTAAAAATATTACCAACCTTCCAAAATTATTTTAAATAATAAATAAATTATTATACTAAATATTTAATAATATTATAAATGATAATTAAATCATTTAAATATTAAAGTAATTTTTTAAAAATTATTATAAATAATAATTATATCATTTAAATGATAAAATAAATTTTAAAAATATTATTAATGATAAAATAAATCATTTAAATGATATTCTATCTTTCTAAAAATATTATAAATGATAAATAAATCATTTAAATAATATTTTAGGTATCTAAAAATATTCTAAGTGACAAATAAATTATTTAAATAACATATTAATGTTTTAAAAATATTCTAAATGATAATTAAATCATTTAAAAATATTCCTAAGCTTGTAAAATTATTTTAAAATATTTCCAAGCTTATAAAAATTATTCTAAATGATAAATAAATCATTTAAATAACATAGTAAATGTTTTAAGAAGATTCTAAATGATAACTAAATCATTTAAAAATATTCTCAAGCTTGTAAAATTATTTAAAAATATTTCTAAGCTTATAAAAATTATTTAAAAATAATATTAAGCTTCTAAAAATATTATAAATGATAATTAAATTATCTAAGCTAATATTTAAGCTTCCAAATGAAGTTTTATCGAATAACCTATGTGTTTAGTTGTCTAATGACGCGACCGAGACACCGAATCGACGTCGAACCTTCGTGTAACTTGTCTAGTTTAATTAGATAAGTATTATTATAGATTCTAATGTTTATTATTGATATGAATAGACATAAATAGACTACCCAACGTTGATAAACAGCGTAAACTTAACGTGCTACGCACAACCAAGTGTCCTAACTTTTCTCAACTTATATTAAGCAATTCATTTATGTCTTGCTATCAATTATTGTGAAGTTATTGCTACTTATTCAGCATAACTTAAGAAATGAAATCATTTATTGATTGTTTGAGCTTAAATTTATTGTGTCAAGCCAAATTGTTTTGGTATGACATCTATACTGAGTAAAAGGGACACCGTGGATGGAAGGTGGTCCGACAAACCTTTAAATAAGGTTTAATTTGGCAATTAAATGAATTGACCAAAATTGGCAATTAACTTAAATTGACCAAAAATGTGGTAGGATGATATGCATACTCCTAGGATATTGGTGAGGCTGATCACCTACCAGATATCCGAACTCAAAAAGTTCTAAGTCATTGAAGACTGACAGAATAAATTGAAATATATGGTTCTGGTACAGAACCCTCAGTATCAATTATACATCACCTGACATCTTTCAAATCAAACACACTATGTTTACATTTTTAAATGAACTTGCTGAGCATTTGTAGCTCATTCTTGCACATATCTTCTTTTGCAGTTGTAAATGGTAATCCCGGCACATCTGGGGTCGATAAAGGGAAAGGACCTGTTAATTAGTTTCATTACTGTTTTGAATACTCTAAGTCTTTTAAAGGCTTTTGTTGTAATAACTTAGTATCGAGAATGATGTAACCGAACCAAATGATATGTAAGATATTATGATCCTTTATTTCACCGAATGCGTTATACTCTGATCTTTACTTTCTTTAGCATAGTTGTACTAAGGAAATACAGTATCTATACGAACTATACATCTGAATGAGGGTATTTGAATGATATTGAGAGTTCTATAAGCTCTGGGGTTACACTTAATGAGCGCCGGTAAGGTGTCATCTTTACCAAAATGCGCCCCTCAGTTCTAGGGACAATCTTATCATTGATACTGTGAATGTCAGATAGATTGAGAATATCGATATGAAAGAGATATCCACAAGATATGAATCTATACATCCAAGTGAGGGTATCCAAACACAGATAACGTTATGACGAGAACTATTATCTGTTATGGGATACTGTGAACCTTGGATAGATAGAAGTTATATATTATGGAATATTTATAGTTAAATAGTATCACGTGAGCACCAAATCTGCTACAGGAGGTGTAGAGAATTTGGGGGCGTCACAAGTTGGTATCAGAGCTGTACATTATAGCTCTAAGGTAGTTAGGAAATACCTTAGAATATAGTCTTTGAGTTCGTAAAACACTTAATACACATAAGATAACCTTAAAAGCCTTATATTTTTGTGTAAACATGCTTTATCATAATACTAAACAAGTAAAATTCTTTTGTAGGATGGCAGACCCAGATTGGGGAGATAGTTAAGGTGAGATAGGTTCACAGGTGATAGAGCTCGAGCAGGGCAGTGATCCTGAAGGACAAGAAGTTCAATATAACTTAGAATTCCATGATGCGGTAGAGGCAGAACCTAATGAGGACACTGCAGAGGTTCACATAGAAGAAGGAGCAGATGAGGAAGAACCAATATGGAGAGATATATCAGAAGTTCGAAATCAATCTATAGAAGAGCTAGAAGAAGGAAACCCAGAGGAGGAAAAACCTACTAGAACAAGCCCAGGTGGAAATACATACCTTAAACAATAGGGTAACGTATGTGGAAGAAAGGTTAGAGAATGAAGGACGATTAAATATCCGACTTCAGACACTGTTGTCAAGAAAGGAAAGAGAACGATATCAAATCCAAGCAAGGTTTGATAGAACTAATAGAGAATTTCGTGAAACACTTGTGGATCTGGATAAGCGAATAGAGGATTATCTCGTGGAGAATGGAAAGACTGGATACGACATCAATAGGTGGGTGGTATCCAGTATGCTGTGTGATGAATATCGTAAGATTAAGCTTTAGATAAACCTGGTCACCAAAGTGTGTATGTAAATAGTAGTATCTAAACTACTTTACCCAAGTTTTGCGAAACTGGTTTGGGAATGCTAGTAGTACTTATATAAACTACTAGTCGAATATGTAAACCTTCTGTATGAATATACAAATTATGTTTGAACAATATGTGCATTACATACTTGTAATTATACTAGTTTTCTTACTTATATAACTTAACGCCACTTAAAGAAGACCATAGACATTAGTAGAGGCAGAAAATAGAGAAGTAAGCCCAATAGTTAATAAATTTAGATATACCTTTTAATCGTAAAAATTGCAAATCGAGAGATAATTTCCGTTAAAACCATATATAGAAATTGTAACGTAGAGACTAAGGAACACAAATTTCTTGTGAACCTTATTCCTATACCGTTGGGAGAATTCGATGTAGTTTTAGGCATGGATTGGTTGGTTAATCATAATGCAATGATTGACTGCCATCAGAAGCGTGTAAACCTATTGACTGTGTCGAAGTCAAAGGTAGTGTTCGACGATGGTTGTTCACCTAAACGATCTCGATGTCTGACAGTAATGCAAGCAGAGAGATTGCTTAGGAAGGGTTGTACAGGTTATTTGGCATATATAGTAGATACTTGAAAGGAAGGAGTAAAGCTAGACCAAATACATGTAGTTAGGGAATTTCAAGATGTATTTCCGATGACTTACCAGGTTGACCTCCGGATACGGAGATCGAATTTATTATCGATCTTGCTGATGAGCGGGACTCATACCTGCAAATCGGGTTCTTAATCACTTAAGAAATTGCTTGATTATATCATCTTCTAGCGCAAAATTTATGTTTTATCTGTTTATCTTTTGCTTTATTACTTTTCAGATGGGAGGTGTGTTCGTTTGGTGCAAAAAGGGGAAAAGGACCATTGATGGCTGAAGGACACGATGCCCGCGCCGCAGCACCAAGGCCAAGCCTAGGAGTCACACTGCAGCGAGCGGTCCTTGGCCAATAACACGGAGCTCACGCTGCAGCGACCCCATTCCTTCATGGTCTGGCGCTGCAACGAGACTCCCCTTCCAAATGCACGGAGTTCGCGCTGCAGCGGGGCCAATCCCTCATGGGTTGGCGCTGCAGCGAGCCTTCCTTGGCTAGGACACGGAGCCCACGCCGCAGCGCCAATGCAAGGCGTAAGGCCCACGCCGCAGTGTGAGGCCCGGTTCCCAGCCACCTGGCTTTCCTATTATGACCTAGCTGTTGCTACATAAGGAATGTTATGAGGCTACTTGCAAGGTAGCTAGAAAACTTAGAAAGAAAGGGAGGCAGCTACACAAGGAGGCAGCTGAAGCTTTTGAACACTTCCGCGCAGGAGTTTTCTCTCTTCAAATTCTGTTATCCATTCGTGTAATTTTAATTATGTTGAACAGCATGAATGTATTAATTAGTTCTATAGTTATGAACTAATTACATTTCTAGGATTACAATGTAACCTAATGATTAGCTTAATATGAATTTCTCTCATATTTATGTAATGAATCATGTTCTGAATGGATTGTTGTATTTCATGCTTATTCATCAATTGCTTGAGATAGGAATTGATATAGGTATTAACTGGTATTGGAAAATTAATGTTATACCTTTCCTTAAGTACAACAACACTTGTTATGACCATTGCCCTAGGGAATGAGTGCACGAATTGCATGATAGAATAGGAATATCTCTATTTGCCCTATGTAACCATTGAGATTAATGTTAATGACCCTTAGTCTAGTTATTTTCACCATAGGAATATTGTGATTTATCTAGCTAAGGGATATGCATTTGACCATCGGAAGAGGCTTATGTATACCTTGTGTTCTCGGTTAACCATTCTTATGATTTGTTAGTTAAATGGAGAGTTAGGAATATTAGGTGAGGCATTAGGGGAGTTGTAATCCTAGCTTGACATCTTTGATACAACTCGCCTTTTTATTTATCTGTTTCTGCCTAATTGATTATAACACACAACTCTTATTCACTTGTTTAAATAAGACCGTTGAGATACATTTTAATACTTGAACTACTACCTAGTATTTTGTCCTCGTGGGTTCGACACTCGACTTTTTCTATACTACTTGTTAGGCCACGTATACTTGTGCGAGTTTATAGGTTGTGAAAACCACCAACACTTGCACCTGGTACGGAGCCAGTTTCGAAGGCACCGTATAGGATGGCACCAATAGAATTGAAGGAGTTAATTGTGCAGTTACAAGAACTCTTAAACAAGAAGTACATACAACCTAGTGTTTCACCTTGGGGAGCACCGGTGTTGTTTGTAAAGAAGAAGGATGGAACGTTGAGGTCATGTGATTGACAAGAACGGAATCGCGGTAGATCCAGCGAAGATAGAGATGGTTGTGAATTGGGAACAACTAACAACTCCAACATAAGTACGAAGTTTTCTCGATTTAGCAGGGTACGATCGGCGTTTTATACAAGATTTTTCAAAAATAGCAACCCCGCTAACCAATTTAACTTGAAAGACGATGAAGTACGTCTGGACAGATAAATGTGAAGAAAGCTTCTGAGAGTTGAAGAAGCGATTGAGCATGGCACCAGTGTTATCTTTACCAGATGATACATGAGGCCGTGTTGTTTATAGTGATGCATCACACAAGGGATTAGGTTGTGTGTTGATGCAACATGGGAAGGTGATTGCATATGCATCACAACAACTCAAAGATTATGAGAAGAGGTATCCTACACATGATCTTGAGTTAGCCGTTGTAGTATTTGCCTTAAAAATTGGAGGCATTACTTGTATGGAGAAAAGTGTGGAAATATCCACAGATCACAAGAGTCTGAAGTATATATTCACTCACTCAGAAGGAGTTAAACATGCGACAGAGGAGATGGCTAGAGTTGATAAAGGATTTCAACTGTGAAATCTTATATCACCCCGGGAAAGCCAACGTCGTAGCAGACGTGTTAAGTAGAAAGAATCGAGAGAAGTTGAATGTAATAAACCAATAACAAAGTACTGATAAAAGAGTTTGACAAACTTGAGATTGAGATGAGAGTTCCAGTTAACTCTACCCAGAAGTTATTCGTTATAGAAAGTAGTTCGACTTTATTGGATAGAGTCAGAGAACTATAGGAGACAGATATAGAATGTCGAAAGTGTAAAACCGAAATAACTCATAAAAAAATATATCAAATTCAAAATGGACAAGGATAGGGTGATGAGGTACGAAGATAGAATTTGGGTACCCTCATTACAAGAACTAAAAGATGAAATACTGAATGAAACCCATAGTTCTAAGTTCGTTGTACATCCAGGTAGTAGAAAAATGTACAAAGATTTAAGCCGACATTTTTGGTGGTCTAGCATGAAAAGAGAAATAGCAGAGTGGGTAAGTAAATGCTTAACGTGTCAAAGGGTTAAAGCTGAACACCAAAAGCCGAATAGATTACTACAACCCTTAGAAATTCCTGGGTGGAAGTGGGAACATATTACTATGGATTTCATAGTAAGTCTTCCAAATACACCAAAAGATCACAGTGCCATTTGGGTAATTGTAGATCGTCTTATCAAATCAGCTCATTTTTATTCTACCTATAAAAGTTAACTTCAACCTTGACCAATTAGCCAAACTTTACATCAATGAAGTTATTTCTAGACATGGAGTCCTTGTTTCTATAATATCCGACCAAGATCCATGATTTACTTCCAATTTTTGGGCAAGTCTCCAGAAACACTTAGGAACCCAGTTGAGATTAAGCACAGCTTATCACCCACAAACCGACGGTTCCCGAGTGAGAGAACAATTCAAACTTTGGAGGGAAATGTAGGACGTCAAAGAAGTCAATGGCAAATTGATAGGTACACTTGTGAGATGCTATTCTTTTATGGATATGAGTCACAAGTTGGTATCATAGATAGGAAAGAACAAAATCTACGGAATAAAGTGATAGCTTCAGTCAAGGTTATTTAGGGAAATCAAAACATAAAGAAAACTACGTAGGAGCTCGAGAGCAAAATGCGAGATAACTACCCACACTTGTTTTTATAACCCGTACCATAATTTCGAGGGCGAAATTCTTATTAGTGCGGGTGAATGTAATATTCCGAACCCTAATAAGATTTGTATATGTAAATTATGTGTTTAATAAATGAATTTTCATGATCTGACTTGGTATTATGTGATTGTGTATTTTATTAAACAATTAGGTCAAATAAAAAAAAATCGCCAAGCAGCTGTGTCGTGCTTAATCGGACAAAATGATTTGTCGTGCTTCCGGCGAATTCACCGAGAAACGTCTCGGCAAAATTATTTTTGTAAGCTGCTATGTCGTGCTTAGAAATGACGAAGTGCTTTGTCGTGCTTCAGAGTTAATATTATATTATATTAATTGATAAAATTCTAAAATAAGTTAATTAGGGTTTAGAATGTTAAACTGAATTAGAAACCCTAATTAAGAAACCCTAATTGGTAAAATTATCTGAATTGTTCAATTAAAATCCTAATTACTGTATAAGAATCTTAATTGATATAATTAAGATCTAAGTAATGAATCATCATATTAATTAGGAATTTTTGAACTAATATTAAAACCCTAATTGAAGATTTAAAACCCTAATTGTAAAATTAAAAACCCTAAACCCTAATTTAAAACCCTAAAACCCTAATTTGATTCAATAACACTAAATTATGAAATGATAAACCTTCATTATGATATATTATCTTAATTAAAGTATTACTAAACATGATTAAACACCCTAATCATGATTAACAAAAATCTAGGTTTAATTAGTAAGTAAATAAATCAAAAATCAAAATTTAAACCAATCAAAATAGAATAAGAACACAAATCAGATATTTTCATATCTTCAGCACAAATAGGACATTTAGATCAGATAGGAGTAGCACAAGTAACAAGGCTAGGATATTTTAGAAGGGCAAAATGGGAAAAAGGGCTTAAGAAACCCTAATTTGAAGTTCCTATAAATAGAACATCATTCTGATCATTAGGCCACGAAATTTTTGAAGCTTAAACACTTATTTATCAAGCCAAAACAAGCCTTTGCAGTAGCAAGATCAGAATCAGAAAGAAGAAATCAAAAATTTGTCAAAAAGGTGCAAAAACCCTAAGTTTACATTAGATCTTTAAAACTTTGTTAGATGTTATGTTTAAATGTTTAAAGATATGTAACAACATGTTATTTAGTGATCTGGGTTGGTTAAACAAGTATCCATAACATTTAAAGGGTCGAATTTGGTGAAAACCCCAAACTGTTCTTGGCAGTCAAGAATAGTCTGACAAGGCTTTTTGTCAGAGCTTTTGATCGGCTTAAATTGGTCGTTTGATCTGTTTTAAAGTTTTTATATGTAGTATGCCATGTTAACTATAATATCCAATTGGTAGAATAGTAAAAAAATGTCTAGGATGAAAGATATTAATGGTCAAAACCCGTTGACCGCTCACGGATGGCTGATTCTGGGCAACCCAGAAAATTCTAAGTATAAGTGACAGCCGTCTGACAAGATTTGACCACCTTTTGTGACGCCCCCAAATTCGGGTCTCCAAATACCCGTATTCGGTCATCACGATCCAATACAAACATTCACCTCTAACAACATATGGTAACTAAAAATGCGGAATATAATAAACATACGTTGTCCATTACAAAGGTGTTACTAGTCCCAGAATACAAAAACCTTAAACACTTACACAAATCCATACCCTAAATAAACATTACAGTAAGTAACTAAACGTAAATTTAAAATCTTCTACATGAAGTCTATTACTTCATCTTTTCCTTCCCTTTGTTCTTCCCTGACGTCTCGGGTTTAGCTGCAATAAAGTCATGATATAGCAAGAATGAGCAACAAGTTTGCTCAGCAAGTTTAAAGTACAACAATAAGGATATATCATGATGAAGGAAATATAGAAAGAGAATTCAACAGTTATCAGAAGCACGGACAATAAATGCTTTTTAGAACAATTGATAGTCAAGTAGACTTTGAACAATAACTTCCAAAGGAGTCAATAGCTGGTTGACCCTCTGGTTACTGGCTACAGAATAAGTACTTGAGGGGATCATCCTCGCGTACGCTATGTATATGCATAACATTTAACTCTGCTATTTGTACCTTATTTACGGTACATGGGGTACTCCCCTAAAATAAAGGGTGTTCATACAGTCTAAGAATCCTTACCATTGATTGGTTCGGATAGCTTTTATAAATTCTTACATACGTGCCTGACCGAAACAAGGGTTCAGACTTAATCATGAATAGTTCGTGAATTTCAGAACTTAAATAATTATACGAATTCAAATGCACAAGTGCGAATGCCAATGAATACATAGATGTGGAATAATTTTAAAAGTAATTAGACCACTTAAGACATGCTTGGGGATGAGATTCAAGCTTAAAGAAGAACTTGCAATATATACCTTTTGCACAAATTAAAAATAGGCATAAGGTTTAGAATTTGCTCAATGTAAAAGTTGAGGAAGGGAGAACTTTCATTCAATATACTGAAAGAAAGGAGTTAGGGAACTTGTCTGTTTGCTCAGCTACAGATAGACTTAGCTTTAATTAATTGATCTCGAGTGACCTATCATTGGGTAAAGTAGATTTATCAATTAACAGTTGTATATCGGCACCTCTCACTATACTTTTTACTCAACAGGTAAAATTCACCATCTATATTTAATTACTATTTAACATTAGCTAAACAGAAATTAATAATCTTTAGCTATTAAAAATAATTGTTAGCTAATCATGATTACTATTCCCGAAGGTTCAGATTATTACCCTTATTTATCTCTAAATGTGGGTTAAAAATTTTATTTATTATAAAATAAAAATAAATTTAGCATGATTTAATAACTAAATAATAGTTGATTACTTATTTAATTTTATTCATGCTTAATTACTATTCACCTCAAGGGTAATTAAGTAATTATCATTCTTGTTTTCTCATTCAACATTAATATTAAGGTACCAATTCTACACACTTAATTAGTATTAAATAATCCTTAAATGTTTATCCTCATTATTTATTAAGGACCAAAAATAGTCAACTTATTAATCTCCCTCATACTTAATCATTATTTCCTTAATGATTAAGTGGTTGTTATTCTTATTAGCTATATTCATACCTAATTATTATTAATCAATAATTAGATATTTATTATCTTTAGTTATTACTATTAAATAATAAATAATTATCTTATTACCATTATTTACTATCCTTATTTATTATTTATTAATTTATTCATTTATTCATATCCAATTCTTATTTAACATCGATCACACAATAAATAAATATTTATTATCTTTACTTATTATTTATTGATAAATAATAGATAATTATTCACTAACTTTATTATTATTTAATATTATTTAAATAATAATGAAACTTTTATTATCTTTAATATTAAAGATTTATTATCTTAATTAAAAATTAATTTACTCATTATTATTTAATGTAAGTTAAATAATAATTCAATATTTATTATATTTATTAATAATAATCTTATTAACTGTAGTGCCCGTGAATTTTAAACGTCATTATTAATTAAATATATAAATTAAATTTTTAATAAGTTAGTTTGTGTGCTTATTTGAACCTTTTGTGTGCATTGGTAGCCTACATGACTAGGTGATGAATTATTTTAAGTTGAGTAAAGGGGGTCACTAATAGTATAGTTAAATTAGTGAACAAGCCTTAAGGTTTAATATCAATTAAATTGATAAAGTAGTTACTAATTAATCATGCAAGTAAATTGAATATACTTAGTATATTGAATTGAGTAAATTAATTAATAAAAGTATTAATTAATGAGAATATTGTCACATTGAATAATAAAATTTAATAGTTCAATTAGTAATCAATTTCTAATTGATTAGCTTATTTAATTAAGGAACTAAGGCCAATTATTTATTCGATCATGGGTGATGAATTGTTTTAAGTTGAGTAAAGGGGGTCACTAATAGTATAGTTAAATTAGTGAACAAGCCCTAAGGTTTAATATCAATTAAATTGATAAAGTTGTTACTAATTAATCATGCAAGTAAATTGAATATACTTAGTATATTGAATTGAGTAAATTAATTAATAAAAGTATTAATTAATGAGAATATTGTCACATTGAATAATAAAATTTAATAGTTCAATTAGTAATCAATTTCTAATTGATTAGCTTATTTAATTAAGGAACTAAGACCAATTATTTATTTGATCATGGGTGTAGTAATTAATAGTGTGGCAAATTAATTAATCAATCATTGGGTTAAATTAAATGACTCAATATTGCATTAAATAGATTTGAATTTTATTAGCCTAATTAGGTTTACAAGTTAAAGAGATATGTGTAAGTAATTAAATTCCATAAGATTGGAAATAGAAACCCTAAATAAACAATTAGGGTAATACATATTAAAATTGAAAATTGTTAAACTATGTTTATTACCTATTAAGCCCTATTAAGCCTTATAAGGCATGAAATTATGTCAATCAACTTGCTTTATTTGGTAACTCTTACACAAAGGACAAGGTTGTCAAGCTCCCATTGGTGGAAAATCTAATTAGCACACTTTAAAGATAAGATTAAGGCTAAATGAAAGGGATAAGGTGAACTCTTATATCCAATGGGTAAGAAAGATGTGGGGGATAATAGCATGAATTCTAATTTAGCATTATACTTGCAAGTATTCTATCCTTTCATTTCATTTCAAGTTCATTTCTTCTTTTCATCTCCTTCTTTCATTTCTCCCAAGCAAGAACACAAAGTGAGAGCTTAGAGAGAAAAAGAGAGTGAGATTAGCATAGTTCATGCATCCCAAGTTCATCACATACTTTGGTAGATCAAGGAGAGTAGCTACAAGATCAAGGTGAAATCCTAAATCATTTTCTTCTTTCTTACTTTATTTTATTTTCATAGTTTTTGAGAGATTTTGTTCTAAGACTCAAGAATCATTAGATCTTCATGCTTTATGTATAGATCTAATCCTCTTGAGTGTTAGAATGGAGATTCAAAGGAAGAAAATGAACTTATGTTCTTAAAGGGTAAAAACCTTAGCTTTTCTTCACTTGGATCACCCATAACTTGAGATCTACAACTTGGATTTGTGATCCGTTAAAAGGGGGTGCTAGATACATGAGTTAGCTAGTAAACCCAAGTGGTAGAACACAAATCCAATAATTTTTGAAGCCTTGAGGGCTATTTTCCCAAAACAGTCCAGCTATAAAACTTAAAGCTTTAAAACCCTAAAAGCTTGTTGTCCTCATTTTTCCAAAGGTTGTTTCGGCCAGTTATAAATCTTTTAAAAATCTGGGAAAAATCATAGAGGTACCTTAAGAAGTTATCTACAAGTAGGAAAAAGAACGAACACGTTTTGATGTGTAGTTTTTGTGTAATGGCTTTTACCGTGAAGGACTCCTAAATATTTATACCCGGATTTATCACTATGTATACCTTGAAAACATATGAAATTTTTACCGTATGTTTATGTATATTATGAGAGTGTACCCTGAAAATTTTAGAATTTTCTGAGCAAAACTCGATTTATGCAAAATGTAACAAGATTCGGAGGTTTTGGGTACTTTAAATATAGTAAATCACTTTCTAAAATTTCAGGAAAATTGGTGGATCATTGTTGGATCATATACTATCCAGATCCAGAGAATAATAATTTTCAGAGCCTATTTGCTAGTTTTCATAATAATGTTATAGTTATGGTTAAAAGAAAATAAATGGTTAAATGATGTCATAAATAAGGAAAATGTGATTTTTAAGCTTGAATACTCCTAATATTATATATTCTAACTATTGAGGGGTATTTTGGTAATATTTAATGAGAAATAATATTTATGACCTTTTATGGGTAGTAAAAGAGTTGTTTAATAAAGGGTAAAACAATTAGGATAAATTGTTTATTCGCCTAATAACTTATTAAAATATTACTATGATATTTGTAATATAAGAATTCGATATTTTTTAGTAAACAAAGAAATATTAAGGTTAAAACTTCATGGAAATATTATTGAATGGGTAATAATATTTGTTTTAAGCATTAATAAATTATTAAGATGTTATTAAAATGGCTAATAATATTAGATTAAAATATTATTTAATGATATGAGAATTAAAATATTATTAAGAGATTAATAATATTAGATTAAAGTATTATTGGATGATTAAAATATTATTAAGATGTTAATAACATTAGTAAACGAATAAAAGTGTTATTAGTGGACTAATAATACCAAGAGGTGAATTAAATATTATCAGGATTGATAATATTAAGTGTTTTATAGGATTTACGATAGTTTATTAACTTATGTGTGCTATGTGATTTGCTTAATTGTTAAATAAATAGCATAAGTAAGCGTATCGATATACAACTACGCAGTACTAATTGGTAGATCGACGTTATCAATGTTAGGTTCTTCAAGGCCAATTAGTTAAAGCTAGAATTACTTGTAGCTGAGCAGACAGACAAGTTCTCTATTCCGAAACTTTAAATATTGCAAGTTCCTAACCCTAAACTTCTTTCATTTTTGCAAGTTCTTCTCACTCAATTTTTGCATTGAGCAAGCTTTTAAACCTTATGCATTATTTTAATTCGTGCAAAAAGGTATATATTGTTGCAAGTTATTCTTTAAGCTTGAATCTTATTTCCAAGCACGCTTTAAGTGGTCTAATTACTTTTAAAATTATTCCACATCTGTATATTTATTGACATTCGTGCATTTGAATTCGTATATTTAAATTCAGAAATTTATAAACCATTCATGGTTAAGTCTGAACCCTTTTTCGGTCAGACAATTATGTGAGAGTTTATAAAAGCTATCCGAACCAATCAATGGTAAGGATTCTTAGACTGTATGAACACCACCCCTTTTATTTCTAGGGGAGTACCCCACGTACCGTATATAAGGTACAAATAGCAGAATTAAGTGTTATGCATATACATAGGGTACGCGAGGCTGATCCCCTCAAGTACGTTATTCTGTAGCCAGTAACCAGAGGGTCAACCAGCTATTGACTCCTCTGGAAGTTATCGTTCAAAGTCTATTTGACTGTCAATTGTTCTAAAAGCATTTAATGTTCTTGCTTCTGATTATTCTATTGTTGAAATCCCTTTAATATCCCTTCATCATGATATATCTTTATTGTTGCACTTTAAACTTGCTGGGCAAACTCGTTGCTCATTCTTGCTATATCATGACTTCATTGCAGCTAAACCAAAGACGTCGGGGAAGAACAAAGGGAAAGAAAAGATGAAATGATAGACTTCTCGTAGCAGACTTTAGATTCATGTGTTAGTTAATTACTGTTAATGTAATTTAAACCCTGATAGCTATTTAGGGTATGGATTGTGTAAATGTTTAAGGTTAATCGTATTCTGGGACTAGCAACACCTTGTAATGAACAACGTATGTTTATTTTATTCCGCATTTTAGATACCATATGTTGTTATAGGTGGATGTTTATGTTGGATCGTGATGACCGAATCTGGGTATTTGGAGACCCGCATTTGGGGGTGTCACAGGTTGGTATCAAAGCTATAGGTTATAACCCTTAGGAGAAAGAGTCCTTAGGCTATAACCTGAGAGAATATAGATGAATAGAAGGGGATAGAACTCATATAGAGTTATTTTTGGGTAGAAATTTATTATGATCTTAAAATTGAGGATTTGGATCATACGTTGGTGTTATTAAGCTTGTGGATAATTTGAGGAATGTGTATTGATGAGATAATATGGTAAAGTGAAGACCATTAAGTATGGACGATCCATTGTAAGCTGGAGTTATAGATATCCGAGGTAATTAGATTAATCATTTGATGCTATTGATCAATTCTGTGGCTATTGATTAATTTTTGTGGCTATTCATTAGATAAGATATTGGAGTGATGTGGTATAGAGTTTCTTTGTGATGAAGAGAGGGTACCTTAGAATCTGTTGGGTTAAGGTTTGCAAGAAGGAAATGATTAATTCGATAAATAATGAATATATCGATATTTTGAAGTGTTTAGTTAAGTTATTAAGCTTTATGGTGGAATGCCAGGTGAGACAAAGGTAATGAACTCATATAGAGTTGTTAAGCAAAAGTTGAGAGTATTGAGATGAATGATGTTATATGCAAAAAAATGAATAAATTAAGAGATGACTGATGGCAATTTAGATTGTTTTGATGATTAGAAAGGAGAGACAACGGAGAGATTATAAGAAATGAACCAAGGGTAGATTTAGTGTCTGATCTGGAAAAAGTATCTAGAGATGGAACTGAATGATGAGATAATAGAAATCCCTAAGAAGGATCAATTGGAGCCCGATATAAGGAATATGTGGAGGAAATGAAAGGAAGAAAGGTCAAGTCTGAGAGTTATAAGACCTTTGTGAGTCGTAATGAATGAAGAATAGTAGTCAATGTATATGTACTAGTATATCTATGCATGTAAGAAATGTGAATCTCAGTTTTTGTACAGCTAGTAGTATATCTGTTGTAAGTCCCAACTTTGTGTAAGTTGTGGAATAGTTATGTGAATCCCATTTTGTTGTTAGTAACAGAGGGATAAGTGGATATCAGGAATGCTATATGATGTAAGTAGTACGAGGTACTAAGATGAGCTTATTAGTATTTACTAAAGGTGCCTTGAGTTGATATGATGATGATACATTCCCACTTTTCAGATCTAGGGGAATGCAGTTCTTATTAATCCCATCTTTTGTGTCTTAATGGGATAGTTAACATTTATAGGAATATGCCGGAATTATAAGTGTTTGACACACTAAAGGGTGTATGAATATAAATGTGGTATTATTATTACATGATTGATTGTGATCGATTTGTGCCTTGACTCTTAAATGATAACATCAGTAGAATTTTGCACGATGTGTAAAACAAGAAGGATTTATGTAAGGTTTTGTTTAGAACAAACAATGCCGTCAAGGAGACAACCCCGATACACGAGGGTGGAAGAGTCAGTGAATAATGAGGAGGGTCAGACTGACCTCAAGAGGACCTTTGCGAACTTGTTAGAGGAAACGATGCAAGGCAGACCAGCCATTTCGGTTGTTGGCCATGAAATCACATGACGAACTTTACGGGTTTCAAATTACTAGGACCACCGGAGTTTCGTGGGAATATGGATTCGAGTGAAGCCCCAGACATAGGTAGAAAAAATGGGGAAAGTTTTCAAGGTCGCAAGAGTGACCGAGGAACAGAAGACTTCGTTTTCCACTTTCATGAGGAAGGGTGAGTCAAATTACTGGTGGAAGGCGAATAGAAGCCGAACTGGGGAAGACGCGACTGCGTGGACTCGTTTTAAGGAGCTGTTTTTCAAAAAAAATTACTTTCTAGAAAGCACGCAGGCAAGTATGGAGATAAAGTTCTTGGATCTGAAGCAAGATGATATGTCAGTAGCAGAGTACGCAACGAAGTTTAACAAACTAGCTAGGTTGATCCACACCAAGTGGACACCGGAGCTAGGCGAGCGAAGAGATTTGATCAAGGGTTGAAGCCCTGGGCGTATAGTAAGGTTGTGGTTTTACAGATCAACACATTTCCTACGTTACTTAAGGAAGCAATCGTTGCCGAGGAGGAAATGAAGCGTTGACAAAGCACAACCAAGATCAGAAAAGCCATGATGGGCACAAGGAAGGATGTCGTGGGGTCCAAGGACATGATGCCAGGTATCATCCCAATCAATGATATAAATGCTTATGTGTTATTCGATTCGGGTGCTACCTACTCTTTTGTTTCCGAAGAATTTGCTAAACGGTTAGACTTACCTCGTGAAAAGTTAGAATACCCTATGAACGTAGAAGTAGTAAACAAGGAGATTATCCCCGTAGAATGCATTCATAGGAATTGTTGTGCCGAGTTACGAGGATTTAAGCTCAGCGTGGATTTGATACCGATTCGTTTGGGGGAGTTCGATGTGATCCTTGGAATGGATTGGTTATCGATTCACGGAGTAGTCATCGACTGTAAAAAGAAGTGTGTACACCTGAAGACTTCTAATAAGTCAAATGTAGTATTCTATGGTAGTAAATCGCCGAGACAATCTTGTTGTCTAACGATGATGCAAGCTAAGAGATTTCTGAGGAAGGGTTGTATAGGTTATTTGGCTCACGTAGTTGATACTCGTCGAGTCGAGGGCGAACCAAGTCAGATACCTGTCGTAAGGGAATTCACAGATGTCTTTCCAGATGAAATTTCGGGATTACCGCTGGATAAAGGAGGTAGAATTTGTAATTAACTTGGTGCCGGGAGCCGCACCAATATCGAAGGCGCCGTATCGCATGGCACCGGTAGAAATGAAGGAGCTAATGGTTCAATTGCAAGAACTGTTGGATAAAGGTTATATCAGACCGAGCGTGTCACCATGGGGAGCGCGAGTTCTGTTCGTAAAGAAGAAGGATGGATCGTTAAGGCTCAGTATCGATTACAAGGAATTGAACAAGGTTACGATTAAGAACAGGTACCCGCTACCCAGAATAGACGATCTGTTTGATCAACTCAAGGGAGCGAAATACTTTTCAAAGATTAATTTAAGGACAGGCTACCATCAGCTAAGGGTGAGACATGAGGATATCCCGAAGACGGCATTCAGAACTCGTTATGGACATTTCGAGTTTCTGGTAATGTCATTTGGACTAACAAATGCACCATCGACATTCATGGATATGATGAACAGAGTGTTTAAGCAGTACTTGGACAAGTTCGTGGTAGTATTCATCGATGACTTCTTGGTATATTCAGTGACAGAGGAAGAACATGCTGAACATCCAAGGATTGTTTTGGAGGCATTAAGAAGGGAGAAGTTGTATGCGAAGTTTTCAAAGTGTGAATTTTGGTTGCAAAGGGTGCAGTTTCTAGGTCACGTCATTGACCAGGATGGTGTTTCGATAGACCCAGCAAAGGTGGAAGCCATTATCAACTGGGAGCAGCCGAGGACGCCGACGGAGATCAGGAGTTTCCTAGGGTTAGCGGGATACTATCGGAGATTCGTCCAGGATTTTTTTGAAGATAGCATCGTCGTTGACCAATCTAACCAGAAAGACGGTAAAGTTCGTTTGGACGGAGAAGTGCGAGGAGAGTTTCATGGAGCTGAAGAAAAGACTTAGCCAAGCACCAGTGTTGGCTTTACCGGACGACACTGGGGGTTTTGTAGTATACAGTGATGCGTCACACAAAGGCCTCGGTTGTGTACTAATGCAGCATGGCAAGGTCATTGTGTACGCTTCACGTCAGCTGAAGGACTATGAGAAGGGATACCCGACTCATGATCTGGAGTTAGCAGCAGTAGTACTCGCCTTGAAGATTTGGAGGCACTACTTATATGGAGAGAGGTGCGAGATATATACAGATCATAAAAGTCTGAAATATATCTTCACTCAGAAGGAGCTGAATATGAGGCAGCACCGATGGTTAGAATTGATCAAGGATTACGACTGTGAGATTCTGTACCATCCGGACAAATCAAATGTAGTGGCAGATGCCCTGAGTAGGAAAGGCAGAGAGAAATTAATGAGGCTCACGACTCAAGCAGAGTTGATAAAGGAGTTCGAACGTCTGGAATTGGAGGTTAAGTATTCGATGAAGGCGGACGGGAAATTGTTCACAGTGACAGCGAGCCCGACCCTATTGGATCAGATTAAGGAGGCTCAAGAAAAGGATGAGGATTGTGATTCAATAAAGAAGCGAATTGCCGAAGGCGAGGAGCTTAAGTAAAAGATTGATAGCACTGGATTGCTAAGGTTTGAAGGGAGAGTCTGGGTACCGTTGGATCTGGAATTGAGGGAAGAAATCCTTCAGGAAGCTCATAGCACGAAGTACTCAGTACATCCCGGGAGCACAAAGATGTACCAGGATTTGCGACGAAATTTTTGGTGGCCGAATATGAAACGAGAAGTGGCGGAGTGCGTCAGCCGATGTCTGACATGCCAGCGGATTAAAGCAGAGCACCAACGACCGAGCGGGTTACTTCAACCATTAGAGATTCCGGAGTGGAAGTGGGAGCACATCACAATGGACTTTGTGGTGGGACTGCCACCAACTCATAAGGGTTTAGACGCTATCTGGGTAATTGTGGATCGTCTAACCAAGTCTGCTCATTTTTGCCAATTAAGATACGGTACAATCTGGAACAATTAGCAAAACTTTACGTCAAGGAGATTGTATCGCGTCATGGAGTGCCGGTATCTATTGTATCGGACAGAGATTCGCGCTTCACGTCAAATTTTTGGAGAAGTCTGCAGGCAAGAATGGGAACACAGTTGAGGTTGAGTACAGCGTATCATCCTCAAACTGACAGCCAGAGCGAGCGAGCGAACGATTCAGACCTTAGAAGATAAGCTGTCGCGGCGGTCGTGATGGATTTAAAGGGCATCTGGGATGACCATTGCCACTGGTGGAGTTCACTTACAACAACAGCTATCACGCTAGTATCGGTATGCCACCGTACGAAGCGCTATATGGAAGGAAATGCCGAACCCCGATGTGTTGGGACGAGGTTGGAGAGCTAAGACTGTTGAGACCTGAATTGGTGCAGCAAACTACAGATACAGTACAACTGGTCAGGAATCGTCTGGTAGCAGCTCAGGATCGCCAGAAGAAATATGCCGACTTACATCGTCAGAAGAGAGACTTTGAAGTTGGTAGCTTTGTGTTTTTGAAGGTATCTCCCTGGAAAGGGAAGATCCGTTTTGGGAAGAAGGGCAAATTGAGCCCTAGGTTCATAGGACCGTTCGAGGTATTAAGACGAATTGGCGAAGTGACGTACGAGGTAGCGTTACCTCCTAAACTTGAGCACATTCACAACGTGTTTCATATGTCACTGTTGCGGCCGTATAAACCAGACTACAAGCACGTTATCTCGTATGAACCAATCCAAGTCGAGAAAGACTTATCGTACGAGAAAATTCCTGTTCAGATACTCGATAGGAAGGAACAGAAACTGAGGAATAAGATCATCTATTCCGTCAAGGTTCTCTGAAGGAATCACGCAGTCGAAAAAGCTACGTGGGAACTCGAAGAGAAGATGAAAGCAAATTATCCTTTTCTATTTGAGTAACCTTATTTTGCAATTCCGAGGACGGAATTTTTATAAGGGGGGAGGGATGTAGTGCCCGTGAATTTTAAACGTCATTATTAATTAAATATATAAATTAAATTTTTAATAAGTTAGTTTGTGTGCTTATTTGAACCTTTTGTGTGCATTGGTAGCCTACATGACTAGGTGATTAATTATTTTAAGTTGAGTAAAGGGGGTCACTAATAGTATAGTTAAATTAGTGAACAAGCCTTAAGGTTTAATATCAATTAAATTGATAAAGTAGTTACTAATTAATCATGCAAGTAAATTGAATATACTTAGTATATTGAATTGAGTAAATTAATTAATAAAAGTATTAATTAATGAGAATATTGTCACATTGAATAATAAAATTTAATAGTTCAATTAGTAATCAATTTCTAATTGATTAGCTTATTTAATTAAGGAACTAAGGCCAATTATTTATTCGATCATGGGTGATGAATTGTTTTAAGTTGAGTAAAGGGGGTCACTAATAGTATAGTTTAAATTAGTGTGAACAAGCCCTAAGGTTTAATATCAATTAAATTGATAAAGTTGTTACTAATTAATCATGCAAGTAAATTGAATATACTTAGTATATTGAATTGAGTAAATTAATTAATAAAAGTATTAATTAATGAGAATATTGTCACATTGAATAATAAAATTTAATAGTTCAATTAGTAATCAATTTCTAATTGATTAGCTTATTTAATTAAGGAACTAAGACCAATTATTTATTTGATCATGGGTGTAGTAATTAATAGTGTGGCAAATTAATTAATCAATCATTGGGTTAAATTAAATGACTCAATATTGCATTAAATAGATTTGAATTTTATTAGCCTAATTAGGTTACAAGTTAAAGAGATATGTGTAAGTAATTAAATTCCATAAGATTGGAAATAGAAACCCTAAATAAACAATTAGGGTAATACATATTAAAATTGTTAAACTATGTTTATTACCTATTAAGCCCTATTAAGCCTTTTAAGGCATGAAATTATGTCAATCAACTTGCTTTATTTGGTAACTCTTACACAAAGGACAAGGTTGTCAAGCTCCCATTGGTGGAAAATCTAATTAGCACACTTAAAGATAAGATTAAGGCTAAATGAAAGGGATAAGGTGAACTCTTATATCCAATGGGTAAGAAAGATGTGGGGGATAATAGCATGAATTCTAATTTAGCATTATACTTGCAAGTATTCTATCCTTTCATTTCATTTCAAGTTCATTTCTTCTTTTCATCTCCTTCTTTCATTTCTCCCAAGCAAGAACACAAAGTGAGAGCTTAGAGAGAAAAAGAGAGTGAGATTAGCATAGTTCATGCATCCCAAGTTCATCACATACTTTGGTAGATCAAGGAGAGTAGCTACAAGATCAAGGTGAAATCCTAAATCATTTTCTTCTTTCTTACTTTATTTTATTTTCATAGTTTTTGAGAGATTTTGTTCTAAGACTCAAGAATCATTAGATCTTCATGCTTTATGTATAGATCTAATCCTCTTGAGTGTTAGAATGGAGATTCAAAGGAAGAAAATGAACTTATGTTCTTAAAGGGTAAAAACCTTAGCTTTTCTTCACTTGGATCACCCATAACTTGAGATCTACAACTTGGATTTGTGATCCGTTAAAAGGGGGTGCTAGATACATGAGTTAGCTAGTAAACCCAAGTGGTAGAACACAAATCCAATAATTTTTGAAGCCTTGAGGGCTATTTTCCCAAAACAGTCCAGCTATAAAACTTAAAGCTTTAAAACCCTAAAAGCTTGCTGTCCTCATTTTTCCAAAGGTTGTTTCGGCCAGTTATAAATCTTTTAAAAATCTGGGAAAAATCATAGAGGTACCTTAAGAAGTTATCTACAAGTAGGAAAAAGAACGAACACGTTTTGATGTGTAGTTTTTGTGTAATGGCTTTTACCGTGAAGGACTCCTAAATATTTATACCCGGATTTATCACTATGTATACCTTGAAAACATATGAAATTTTTACCGTATGTTTATGTATATTATGAGAGTGTACCCTGAAAATTTTAGAATTTTCTGAGCAAAACTCGATTTATGCAAAATGTAACAAGATTCGGAGGTTTTGGGTACTTTAAATATAGTAAATCACTTTCTAAAATTTCAGGAAAATTGGTGGATCATTGTTGGATCATATACTATCCAGATCCAGAGAATAATAATTTTCAGAGCCTATTTGCTAGTTTTCATAATAATGTTATAGTTATGGTTAAAAGAAAATAAATGGTTAAATGATGTCATAAATAAGGAAAATGTGATTTTTAAGCTTGAATACTCCTAATATTATATATTCTAACTATTGAGGGGTATTTTGGTAATATTTAATGAGAAATAATATTTATGACCTTTTATGGGTAGTAAAAGAGTTGTTTAATAAAGGGTAAAACAATTAGGATAAATTGTTTATTCGCCTAATAACTTATTAAAATATTACTATGATATTTGTAATATAAGAATTCGATATTTTTTAGTAAACAAAGAAATATTAAGGTTAAAACTTCATGGAAATATTATTGAATGGGTAATAATATTTGTTTTAAGCATTAATAAATTATTAAGATGTTATTAAAATGGCTAATAATATTAGATTAAAATATTATTAATGATATGAGAATTAAAATATTATTAAGAGATTAATAATATTAGATTAAAGTATTATTGGATGATTAAAATATTATTAAGATGTTAATAACATTAGTAAACGAATAAAAGTGTTATTAGTGGACTAATAATACCAAGAGGTGAATTAAATATTATCAGGATTGATAATATTAAGTGTTTTATAGGATTTACGATAGTTTATTAACTTATGTGTGCTATGTGATTTGCTTAATTGTTAAATAAATAGCATAAGTAAGCGTATCGATATACAACTACGCAGTACTAATTGGTAGATCGACGTTATCAATGTTAGGTTCTTCAAGGCCAATTAGTTAAAGCTAGAATTACTTGTAGCTGAGCAGACAGGCAAGTTCTCTATTCCGAAACTTTAAATATTGCAAGTTCCTAACCCTAAACTTCTTTCATTTTTGCAAGTTCTTCTCACTCAATTTTTGCATTGAGCAAGCTTTTAAACCTTATGCATTATTTTAATTCGTGCAAAAAGGTATATATTGTTGCAAGTTATTCTTTAAGCTTGAATCTTATTTCCAAGCACGCTTTAAGTGGTCTAATTACTTTTAAAATTATTCCACATCTGTATATTTATTGACATTCGTGCATTTGAATTCGTATATTTAAATTCAGAAATTTATAAACCATTCATGGTTAAGTCTGAACCCTTTTTCGGTCAGACAATTATGTGAGAGTTTATAAAAGCTATCCGAACCAATCAATGGTAAGGATTCTTAGACTGTATGAACACCCCTTTATTTCTAGGGGAGTACCCCACGTACCGTATATAAGGTACAAATAGCAGAATTAAGTGTTATGCATATACATAGGGTACGCGAGGCTGATCCCCTCAAGTACGTTATTCTGTAGCCAGTAACCAGAGGGTCAACCAGCTATTGACTCCTCTGGAAGTTATCGTTCAAAGTCTATTTGACTGTCAATTGTTCTAAAAGCATTTAATGTTCTTGCTTCTGATTATTCTATTGTTGAAATCCCTTTAATATCCCTTCATCATGATATATCTTTATTGTTGCACTTTAAACTTGCTGGGCAAACTCGTTGCTCATTCTTGCTATATCATGACTTCATTGCAGCTAAACCAAAGACGTCGGGGGTGGGAAGAACAAAGGGAAAGAAAAGATGAAATGATAGACTTCTCGTAGCAGACTTTAGATTCATGTGTTAGTTAATTACTGTTAATGTAATTTAAACCCTGATAGCTATTTAGGGTATGGATTGTGTAAATGTTTAAGGTTAATCGTATTCTGGGACTAGTAACACCTTGTAATGAACAACGTATGTTTATTTTATTCCGCATTTTAGATACCATATGTTGTTATAGGTGGATGTTTATGTTGGATCGTGATGACCGAATCTGGGTATTTGGAGACCCGCATTTGGGGGTGTCACATTAACTTTGTTCATATTTAATAAATAAAAATTAAATATTTGTTATCTTTATTAATATTTATTGCTAAAAATTTATTACTAACTCTAGTTATACTTAATTATTATTTAATATAAATAATAATTAAGTAATTATTATCTTTATTTATTATTTATTGATCAATAATAAATAATCATTTATTAACTTCATTCGTTAACAGTTGCTCAAACATTTACTACCCAGTAGCTGGGTTTGATTCCCAGCCACACCAAGCCATTAAAAAAATTACAGAGTTACTGACTTATAATGTATATCCTCCCCTGTTCCCAGACTTGCAGAACACACACCCTATTACGTTTACTACTCACAGTTGGGATTCATAACACAAGCCGAGATTGCCAAATATGTATACCACACTAGTTTCACAGTCTGTAATTTAGCCCAACATTATCACACCAAAAGACTACCAAGGTTTGATTTTATATCTATATTACTGTCAGAACAAATTAATACCAAAAATGAAGGTCAAAGCTTGGTTTAGGCATTACAGCACATATATGGGTTTAATGAGAACCAACACTGGCATATGCATGCTACACAGTTGTACTGCCCGAACCTTTAGGTTCTATTATACACCAGATTTCCAATTTGAGAAAGACAACCAATCAGTACCAGACAATTAAACTCAACATAGAGAACAATGTACCCCATTACAGAGAACAAGATTTTATTCTAATACACTACAACAGAAATCAGTACACAACCTCAAGTATGGAAGAAGGAAAATTCATACAAAATTAAATAAGAACCATCACAGTGGTTTGATGATCCCGTTGCTATTACCTTGTGGCTGATCGAGTTGCCTGTCTCCTTCTTCTCCCAAAATACGAAACAAAATCGGGACATCCCCTATTGGCCTCCCCTGCTTCCCCTCCTTGCTGCGACTTCTCTCCTCCCTCAAATTTGGAACCCTAAATGTCTAATTTCAAACCCTAATTTGGGACGCACAACAGAGATTCGGCAGCTTGGTTTAGGGATTTGAGGGTCCAATTTATAGAGAAACTCTTGCCCTAATTATTTGGGCAATACCCTTAGTGGCTGGTCAATGACTGACGGTAAGGAGAGGGCAACAACCGGTCGTCCCCATCAATCACCCAGCTAGCGTCGGCCGGCACCCTCGAGTCGTGCGTCTCCACCAGTCATGTCGCCGGATTTCTGGGACCTTTGGTCCAACCCGTGTTCGCTCGGTCGTCGACGCCCTTCTCTGCTCCAACCGTTGGTCACCTCACGCTGTCGCCGGCTTCACCCTTCGACCGTCCGACTCGATTGATTTGCTTCGATCGTTCCTTGCTTGGCAGTTGATTTGAGGGCTTGATTCAATCGATTTTCCTTGGATTTGGTTTTTCCCCCAAATTGATTTCGTTTTCTTTGAAGCCCTTCCCAACGAATTCGCCGGTTACCCCTTATTAAGCAAAACGGATCCAACCCGCCTTAACAGAAACGGGTTTCGACCCGGTTGGAAAGGAAACTAGATTGGGCCGGCTGTATTAAAACAAATGGCCCAAAACGGAAAATAAAGGAAATGGGCTCATCTTACTATAAAGTTCGTCCCAACAGGGAAAATAAAGAAAATGAACTCAGTCCAATTGGAAATATAAGGAGATTGGGCTTTACTCAAATAAAAAAAAATTGGGTCAATTGAGATAAAAGAAAATAGCCCAACTGGTTTATTAAAATTATTAACATTATTCCCCTAATATTTGAATTGAATTAATTACTTAAATTAATTAATTATTTATAATATTTATTTCAACAATAATTCTTCATGCAAATTATTTAGATCCGATACTAGTAACATAAATAAATTTTTTATTTTTTTTTTCTCTTCCAAATTTTCTTGTAATTAAATGTTAGGATAAACTTGTAAATTGAATAATACTACTTACATGGATCCAATTAACTTTATAAAATTATATGAAATGAATTTATTTATAAAAATAAAACTTGATACAATGTTTAAAATTTCCGGACATTACAACCTTTAATCTTGCTTATATGATGTTTGTAAATGTTTATTTCTTAGCTTAAACATGGTCTATGTCATGTATACTACAGCCTTGAAGCATTAAACCACATAACAAATAACGACCATGAACGTTATTAACGGTCAAAAATGGTTGACCGACCATGACCAGCATGTTTCTGGGCAACCCAGAAACCTCAAGAACAGCATGAATATGCTAGTTTGACCATGATTTATCTACCATCATATGATGTTGTTTGAGCTAAGTTAATACATGTCGTTATACTCTGCCATGTAGGCTAGAACAACAAACAAAAATCAAACTCAAAACATTAATCAACTGGAATTAATTTGAGGTCAAAAGTCCCAATTGGACCATGACCGGCTGTTCTTCATGAAGAACACCTTTAGCGACAAAATTCATACTTAAAGCCAGAAACCTAGAAACCCTATGAAGACTGTCGTTAAAGCCTTTTGCGACGGTTTTAAATAAAATTTAATAAAAATAATTAAATAAATTATATAAAATAATAAATAAATATTAATAATTCATAATAATTAATATTAAATATTAAAAAAATTATTTTTTATTATAATTAAATAATTTTTTAATATTCTGAAAATATTTTTTTTATATATTATTTAATTTAATTAAATATTAAATTAAATAATAAATATATTAAATAAATGATTTAAAAATAAGATTAATGTATTTAAATTAGTTTAAATGATAATTAAATCATTTAAAAATATTACCAACTTTCCAAAATTATTTTAAATAATAAATAAATTATTATACTAAATATTTAATAATATTATAAATGATAATTAAATCATTTAAATATTAAAGTAAGTTTTAAAAATTATTATAAATAATAATTATATCATTTAAAATGATAAAATAAATTCTAAAAATATTATTAATGATAAAATAAATTATTTAAATGATATTCTATCTTTCTAAAAATATTATAAATGATAAATAAATCATTTAAATAATATTTTAGGTATCTAAAAATATTCTAAGTGACAAATAAATTATTTAAATAACATATTAATGTTTTAAAAATATTCTAAATGATAATTAAATCATTTAAAAATATTCCTAAGCTTGTAAAATTATTTAAAAATATTTTCAAGCTTATAAAAATTATTCTAAATGATAAATAAATCATTTAAATAACATAGTAAATGTTTTAAGAAGATTCTAAATGATAACTAAATCATTTAAAAATATTTCTAAGCTTGTAAAATTATTTAAAAATATTTCTAAGCTTATAAAAATTATTTAAAAATAATATTAAGCTTCTAAAAATATTATAAATGATAATTAAATTATCTAAGCTAATATTTAAGCTTCCAAATGAAGTTTTATCGAATAACCTATGTGTTTAGTTGTCTAATGACGCGACCGAGACACCGAATCGACGTCGAACCTTCGTGTAACTTGTCTAGTTTAATTAGATAAGTATTATTATAGATTCTAATGTTTATTATTGATATGAATAGACATAAATAGACTACCCAACGTTGATAAACAGCGTAAACTTAACGTTGCTAACGCACAGGCAAGTGTCCTAACTTTTCTCAACTTATATTAAGCAATTCATTTATGTCTTGCTATCAATTATTGTGAAGTTATTGCTACTTATTCAGCATAACTTAAGAAATGAAATCATTTATTGATTGTTTGAGCTTAAATTTATTGTGTCAAGCTAAATTGTTTTGGTATGACATCTATACTGAGTAAAAGGGACACCGTGGATGGAAGGTGGTCCGACAAACCTTCAAATAAGGTTTAATTTGGCAATTAAATGAATTGACCAAAATTGACAATTAACTTAAATTGACCAAAAATGTGGTAGGATGATATGCATACTCCTAGGATATTGGTGAGGCTGATCACCTACCAGATATCCGAACTCAAAAGGTTCTAAGTCATTGAAGACTGACAGAACAAATTGAAATATATGGTTCCGGTACAGAACCCTCAGTATCAATTATACATCACCTGACATCTTTCAAATCAAACACACTGTGTTTACATTTTTAAATGAACTCGCTGAGCATTTGTAGCTCATTCTTGCGCATATCTTCTTTTGCAGTTGTAAATGGTAATCCCGGCACATCTGGGGTCGATAAAGGGAAAGGACCTGTTAATTAGTTTCATTACTGTTTTGAATACTCTAAGTCTTTTAAAGGCTTTTGTTGTAATAACTTAGTATCGAGAATGATGTAACCGAACCAAATGATATGTAAGATATTATGATCCTTTATTTCACCGAATACATTATACTCTGATCTTTACTTTCTTTAGCATAGTTATACTAAGGAAATACAGTATCTATACGAACTATACATCTGAATGAGGGTATTTAAATGATATTGAGAGTTCTATAAGCTCTGGGGTTACACTTAATGAGCGCCGGTAAGGTACCATCTTTACCGGAATGCGCTCCTCAGTTCTAGGGACAATCTTATCATTGATACTGTGAATGTCAGATAGATAGAGAATATCGATATGAAAGAGATATCCACAAAATATGAATCTATACATCCAAGTGAGGGTATCCAAACACAGATAACGTTCTGACGAGAACTATTATCTGTTATGGGATACTGTGAACCTTGGATAGATAGAAGTTATATATTATCGAATATTTATAGTTAAATAGTATCACGTGAGCACCAAATCTGCTACAGGAGGAGTAGAGAATTTGGGGGCGTCACATTCCCAGCTATGGATCTTGGTATTGTCTAGTCTAGCATACCAGGTTCTAGCCTCTCCGGTCAAGCTCTTTTTAAAAAGTTGTATTCTTAGGCTTTCGTCTTTGGCATATGCTCCCAGTTTTCCTATGTATACTTTCAGGTGGGTGTAAGGATCTCCTGACCCATTGTATTTCTCAAAGTCTGGTACTTAAAATTTGTCCGGATAGGGAGCACCAGGAAATATGCAAAGATCTGAGTAGTTGATACTGTCGTAGGTTCCCACGCCTTTCATGGAGCTTCCTCTATTTGTCTTATCTTCTTTCCAACTTCCCCGATTTCTTTATCCTCGGGGACTTTGATTATCTCCTTTGTTTTTACTTACTGGTGGCATCTTTGGTCACTTTACTGCCGAACTGGAATATCAGATCAGGAATTAGTGTGTCGTTGACCTTGATCGGGATTGGGATTCCTCCTTGGGCAAAGGACTAGGGTTGGGTAGCTGAATTCAGATCTTAGATCATCTTACATTGTTCTTTCAACAAATTAGCCATCTCAGTGACTTCCTTTTTGAAGCTTTTGAATTCCTCCCGAGAGATGGGAACCGAATCAGGTGTAAGATTTTCAGACATTTTGATTGGAGGCGTTCTAACCTTTCGAGCTCGAAGTCGGGTTCGAGGACCAATATACAGAAGTAACATGACGTAGTTTAGTATTGAGAATCGGTAGGTTTGGATGCATGCTAATGCGGTATGTTTCGTGTTGAGGGTTTTTTAATCTTTTCCTGCAAAATAATGGTTAGCGGTTTTATGACAGAATGAGAAGATGGTGATAAATTTAAGAGATGGCATTTTGCATATGCAAGGAGTAACAGGGCATAAAGAGACTTCCCGTAACGTTGAGTTCATCTGGGGTTGACCTACCCTAGGGTTACTCTCACGGGCTTTTCAGCATGAAGGTCCCCAAATCTTAGCAATTTACTCGATAGGAGTGAATCCGATCTTTCGATTTGAGTGGATCTAAGTGGTGCTTTTCCTGAGCCTCGCGAGGGAACGCCCCCTTGAGTCCAGTAATCAACAACCGACGGGTTCACCTCCTGGAGGAGGAATCACACAACATACATTCACATATATTCATCGTGCCTCACCATATACATATGATGACATTTGTGTGAAGCACTCTGAATAAAGCATTTAATGTAAGACATTCATCGCAATGATTCATTCACACGCCGCACAGATAAGAAAGGAAAATACCAAGATTGTATGCGGCTTAAGCCCTCTAACGTGCCCAGCAGAGTCACCAGCTGTCGACGCCGAGAATTTAAATTTTTCATAAATTTCTGTTGCTCCTCTACCCCTTTTTAAGATTTCGATTTGTTCATTTCGCTTGAAGGATAAGTTTTAGGAAAAATCTGACATGAATGTCGACGGGGTTTTGAAAGATTAATTTTAATCGATAGGCCAATTAAACAGAGCCGCCAGTTGGTAAAGATTTAAATGGATGTACCAACTCATCCGAATTTTTAGATTTTTTGCAATCGAAAGGCCCTTTATGTGACTCTGTGAAATTACTCTTGAAACCAAGATTTATAGAGTTCCGAGGCTTGCTTAAGCAAGGGGAAGGTGTTAGGCACCCCCTACTTCTGTGAAAACACGGTTACCGCATCTTGATATTTTCCCAAGTGTGAAGTGTGTGTGTGTGTGTGTGTGTGTGATTTTGAAGGAAATTGCTATCTAGCTTTGGATCAAAATCATGGGAAGTGTGTTGTTTTGAAAGTAACTTAAAGCTTCTTTAAACCTATGCACAATAGATTTTATTTGATGAAAAAGGTTCGTTTTAGGTTTGATTTTGATGAAAACCTTTTTGGGATGACATTTTAAAAAACACGATTTTTCAAACCCTTCGCCAAATAGGGATCAAGATTCTTTGTAATTATCAATTTTATTCTATTGTCGTCTTACTACCCAACGCAATTTTATTTTAAAAGATCTTTGTCGTTTTGTTTAAAATCGTTTTTGGTGATAAACGAGGAATTAAGCATCAAAATAGGGTCGGGGCGATCCGTGGGCATGAAAGTCATCTCAATAGCCCCAAACACCTGCAATTGTAATTTTCACTATCACGGGGCCTTAAATCCGGTATTCATGGGATGGAACCCTTGATACCCTTTTAAGGCCCAAATTTACATTTACAATGATCGAATAATAATTTTACAATCGAAATAATGTCCATCATGGGAATTAAGTCAAGGTCCGATTCGAGGATCTCGACTTTAATATTCCTAGGCTCACATCATAATATATTAAAATGTAAGCAAAAAAAAGATTGAAAGGTGGGCTCCCATAACCTTATCTTTTAGATTGCAATATCAAAGCCAATATTTCGAGGGACTATGTGTATTGACAAGATCCATGGAAAGGGACTTAAAATCTATGATGGTAAATCTATAGATCTAAGATACCTCGGATCCGTGCAAATGCAACAATCAGGACTAAAATGAAAGCATATAAGAAATGTATCCTAAAACCACTATCAGGTGATTCAATTGTTAGAATCCCTAGCGCGATTAGTTAGGACCTCCTCCCCACTAGATATAGATCTAGGGTTTTGCGGAGTGTTCAAAATCGATTGCAAACATTGAAAATGACTACATCTAACCTAGATCCGAGCCAATCTAGCATAAAGGTTTAAGCTTTGAAGCTTTAGAACCAGTTTAAGGGCTAGATCTGACTAGATCTAGTGAAAAGATTTGAATTTTAAACTATATACAAGCAAAAATAAACGGTAAAATGGATAGATCTGCAGATAAACAACCAATATGTGTATAAAGATTGAAACTTTAAATAGATCTAAGCACAATAATATATATAATAGGCAAAATCTATACTACACCTAATAGATCTATATAAAAATCGAATATTTCGCCAAAATAACGAGATATATACTAGATCTACATTGAATCTACATAAAGATTGAGTCTTTCACCTTGAGAATGGTGAAATCTTCCGTGTTGATCTTGATTCTAGATGGCTTGGATCTAATTTGATGGGATTTTATGAGAATAGCTAGATCTAGATGGGTATTAAAGAGGTTTTTGGGTGTTTCTCTCACTAAGCAACACACTTTCTCTCTAACCAAGTTATCCTCATCAAAAATGAGCTGATTTCAGCCATTTATAGGTCTCCCTAGGCAGCCCCAGATGCACCTGCGATTGGCTGCAGGTGCACCTGCGACTGGCCTAAGGTGGGTCCCACTTGCTCGGTTTTCGTGTCGCAAAGTTTATTTTTCATACGGTGCACTGAAACGATCATAACTTTCAAACCGAGGATAATTGGGGAGACGTGTCATACTATTCTGAAAAGCTCTTTCCGGGAGCTACACAATGACATAAGGTTTGGCCAATTCCGGATCTGGAAAGATAGAGCGAAATGTAGAAATTGATCTTTTCGTCGGTGCCAGTTGGTCAACCGTCATGCTTTAAGTAGCTTGTCACTCTGCAGTCATTGAGATGGCTTCGTGCATGTTGATTTGAGTCTCGAAATCCTCTGTTCGGATGTCTCGTCCTCTGGCTGAAATGACTCTTTCGCCCTCCTGCCAAGGTTAGAAAATATATTCAAAATTTCGAGTGTCTAAATCATGATTTGTTAGTTTTCCACATATGGCACACTTTCTCAATGACTTTTGTGAAGTTGATTGCTCAATTCCATTTTTGATTTGTGTGATCTTTTTCCGTCCTTTTGTATTGGAATGTATTGGTTCAAACAAGTCGTCGTCATCAACTGCAACCTCCACGGTGGACCCCTTATACACTATAATGGGTAGTTTGTCATCGAACCTTGATTAGATGCTTCCATCTGGTTTGTACTTTGCAATTATGGACCTCTCCCTTTCTATCATTTCCTCTACATAATTTGAAGCACCTCGGAAAATATGACACATTCGCAGCAAACCCAAGAAGAAGCTTAGCCAGTCGAGCATAACGACCTGGCTGAGTGTCTCGATAGTCAATCCCTGTTATAAGAAAATATATAGCTCCGGCCTTTGATTTGTTAGCATCTATGGTCCACCTTTTCACTATCATTCCACTTAGAATTTTCATGAAATTTTTATAATCATAAACCGTAAAATGTGACGACAAATTATGCCTGAGTGTTCCCACATTTTATAGTTACACTTAATGAACTTTGATTCCATAAAGTGGTTGATGGTGAAACATCTCCAACAATCTTTAGGGACTGCGGATTTATAAACCTAGTAAGTTTTGCACTCAACGTTTGACATCCCATGAATTTTTTGTGTTGTTAACTTCAAAGATTTTGTCAATTCAACTTGAAAATGCCTAAAAATTTCTTTAGTGTAAATTTTTGCCACAAAAAGCTCCAATAGTTGTTCAAACACAAATTTCCTCCTCCTGTTAATTGTGATATAATCACAGTTCTTCTCCCTAAGGTACTATTTGTCAAGTGCTTCTTGGAAATTAACAGCAAAGTCTTTAAAACTCATTGTACTATTGCAGTATTCATAAAAAAAAAAAAAAAACTATTCATACCCTCACTCCTTGAGGCCGTGGTTATTCCAGCGGCAAAAACTCTTTTCGTATACGCCTAAACCCATTTTTCTCTAATTTCATAAAGACCAGCCAACCATTCGTTACCACGCAAATCGTAGTTCTCCATTAACAATTCTTACTTGTACTCAAACTCTTGTATACTCAAAGACTTATACACACATAATTTAAAATATGCCTTAAAAGTTAGATGTGAAGAGTAGATATGTCCTAATTTTTCAGGGAATTTATTGTTTATATGCCAAGTGCAAAGAAAGTGATGACTATTCGGAAAAACCCTAACCATTGCAATTGACATTACTCGATCTTGATCAGTGTTGATAGTGATTGGGAACTTGTTATTCATTACTTCTAGCCAATTCTCAAACAACCATACAAATGTATTCTCAATCTCATCTCTCAATAATGCAAAGCCAAACAAGATAGAATGTAATGATAATTTACATCGGTGAATGGAGAAAATGGCATAGAGTACCTATTAGTTCTATATGTGTATCAAAGGTAATTACATTCCCAAAATTTTTATACGCAAACCTGTAATCTACCAACAATATGCTTGCAATTCGATTTCCATCCCCTCGTTTAATAGGATAGAAAAACTTAGTGGGACTCTCATGTTCAACTTTTTTTTAAATACTCTACAACATCTCGTGCATCATTCAAATCTAAGGCATCACCTCGTACGTCTCTGACTACATTCTGAATGTCTTTCTCTGAAAACCCCACATTTTTCATTCCATCACCAATTGAACTAAGTATATTCATCGTTCGGCTTGTTGCCCCAACTCCGGCATTGTTTAAACGTTTCGATCAAATTTATAGCCACCCCACTTATATTTTTATGTGTCTGTATTTGAGAAGTTGTACTTGGTGACACAAATTCATAGTTGTGATTTAACTCAAGTGTAGACACATACCAATTATCTACCTTTTTATTATGAACAACGTATAAGCTTACTTTGCATTTAGCTCTACCTACAGAATCCCTCCTTCTCTTTATCTTTTTATCATCCTCATCCTCATCATCACCACCATCCATAATTTTTATTTTTTTTATTTTTTTTTAATTTTTTCTAACGACTTCATACCCCGCTTTTCTACACTAATATTGTTAGGTTTGTATATAACGCAAGCATGCAATCAAATTACATAAATAAAGCGGAAGCGTGATAAAATAGATTTTAAAATTTTCATACAAACCATCACCATGATCTATCCTTGTGTTCAATTATCAATTAAACGAAAGAGAAAGAGAATAAGATTTATACGCTCGTAGAACAAAGCTTCCTCGGGTACAAGTTTAACTCCTAGTCCTTCGTGTTCTCCTCGAATTCCACCGATGAGATTCCTTTCTTTGATCAACGTTAGCCACCCAAGTGTTTGGCCTCTAGAGGTGATCCACCAAGGAATAATAGGTATTCAAGAAGTTGGGTATTGGCAAAACCCTAGTTTCTATCTCTATAGAAATTGCAAGTACTCTCCACAATATCATGCAATAGTGTGTAACCCTAATCTATGATAAGACTTCTCTTATTTATAGATGTAGGAATAACCCTTCCCTAAACTATTTAGGATTAGGGTTTCTATTATAATTAAACTCCTTTAATTAATTATGCTCCTAATCCAATTAGGAATTCATGATAGAGTACTTCTATTAATTAATTCTCAATCCCTATTAGGAATTAAATAATAGTAATAGTAATAATAATAAGACTCCTCTTATTAATTTATATTTAATATTTCTAAAATATTAAATAATAAATATTAAGCTATTTAATTTATTCTATCTCCATAGATTAAATTAAATACACTTAACTTATTATTACAATTATGTCATTTACTTCTTAAATAAATATTTTTCTTTTGCGGTCTGACCCTTTAGGTTCTCCATATTAAACCGGTTGTGAATAAATCAATTAGAACAATTCTAATCTTATTTAAATAAATAAATTAAACTATTTAATTCATTTAAATAAATAATATTTATTCTACAATAAGGGTAAGCCCTCTTAGCGATCAACGACTTTCCAGATAATATAGATTTCAACATTAATCACAAAAGAACCTTTCGGTGAATAGTTACCGTACAATTCAATCCTTCTACCATACAATGTCCCAATTAAATATAAGACATGGATTTACTGTCAAGTCTTATTTTATTTAATTATATGTATTTCGATTTCCAAATGCACAACTCTAAATAATGTAAATAAGAAACTCCTTTCTAATTTCATTCTGCCTTGGCCAAGGACTACTGAGTTGTCATTTATCGAATCACATAAGACATTTCACATCTTTTACTAGACGTGGTAGATTCTTTGTTGATCATTCACCTATCTCCATGCACAATTTATTATACCCAATCATACCCTTTGATATACCCCAAAGGTCTTAAGGGACATGTCAAAGTATAACTCATCATACACAAGATACTATGATGATCTCAAGTCCAAGGATTACTTGTACTACTATCACTAGAGGAATTCCTATTGACAGGCGAGTAAAACTCCATTAGGTATTCCTTAGCAAGCCACGTTCAGTGAACTTATTCTCCAATAAGCACCTACATACTTGCTTTAGTGTCTCCACATAAATGATTATGAGATCAATCATCCTCTTCTTAAGAGCAAGCAACGTATGTATTAATCTATCCGGATTCACTAATCCCCTTTTTAGTAATCCAACGATTAGGAACAATTTTAGTTTGTGAGCTATCTTGAATTTAGATCTCATTAGCATGATCATCATCATGATTCTAAAAGCATTGCTCAAAATTATGGGTTTATCACATTTAATATAACAGCACTATATAGATAATGTAAAATGCCTTTTAAGAAAATCAATTATTTTATTAATAAATGAATAAGATTACAAAGTATATGCTACATCATATCAAATATGATTGGCTTGTGTGCATACTACTTTCAAATATAACTTAGAACAATACTCATTTGAGTTCACATGTTTCCCACTAGTTTTAATCCTAATTTCAAATCCAACACGTTGGGCATATCTTCTATAAAAATTCTCAACTTTTTCTAACCTAGTAAAAATTTGCCCACTATATGGAGTATCATCTTAAGCAATACTAGTAACAACATCATTGTTATCAAAAATATTTTCAGCAACAAGTGATATGGAATGACACAATTCAATATCAAAAAAATCCATATCTAAAATGAAAATGTAATTTGAATAATATATTACTTACCAATATTGTGAATTGCAAATGACAAATTCGTAGCCAATGAAAGACCTTCTTCATCAGAACTGTGTTCTTTAATAGAGTCGGATGCAGCAACAGATCTACGAAAAAATGAGGATAAAGTTACTAAGGTAGGGTAATGCAGGCAGCGCATAATAATCCTGCAGACGGTATAGCTACCGCATAATTTTTATGTGGATGGGATAACTACCGCACACTAATCGTGCAGCTGCCATGGAACTGAAAGCTAGGCTTTTTTGCCATTTCATTTGTAGGCCCAAATTCCTTCCCGGGTTGCATTTTAGTTACCGGGGTTGAGATTTTTCGGGTCGGGTGTGAAAAATGGGTTGGGATATAAACAAAAAAAACCCATCAATTGCTCAGAAGGAAATCAATTAGGCAAACGAGCTCTCCCCCTCAACCCGCAAAGCACCAACGAAGCTCTGACCTCTCTCTCTCAAGGCGAACCACCAACGCCGGCGAACCCATACTCTCTTTCCCAATCGCGGCGTAGGTAAAGCTACTTAGAAGTGTTAATTTGATGGAGTTAATTTTATAGCGTAAGGGTTTTAGGGTTTGCCTAGTATAATAGTCGAGTTTTTTTTTTTGAAATTCCATTTGTAATTTGTTATCTTTTTGCTTGTGGAGTTCAAGCGTAATGGGTATGACTAACAATCAACTTTTATTGATGGGTCTATACTGATATTTTAAGTATTTTCTCAAATGTCCCGAAGATTTTTTTTTGTTCATACATATGGCTGTTAAGGCACTAGTTGCTAATTCTTTTTATGTCTCTCTTGTTGATTTGTTTCACTATGCTTGTCTGGATTACTTTGATTTGTTGCTAATACTTTGATTTGGAGCACTGTTACTCTGTTTTTATTCATCGTTTAGGCCATTATTCATAGTGCTGCTCCTGTTATACTTTTTGAAGGATGTCACTCTTGGCTTTAACTTATTTACATATAATATATTTATAACAAGACTGCAAGAAGAGAAAAAAGAAGCAACTGGGAAGAGGCATTAAATCTGCATACAGTTGTGAATTTGACATGTTTTTTGATTATTATCTGAGTTCAAAGGGATACTGTAGTTATAATTTCCGAAGTTGAATCCTTGAGTCTACTACTAATTACTCTATTTTTTTATAGGGAGGGATTGCTAGCATATGGGAAAAAAAAGTAATTAAGCTTCTCAAAAAAGCTCATGCGTTTGTGATTGTTCTACATTCTTTAGTTGCAATTAACAAATAATTAAAGTTATGATTGTTTTTTCATTCACTTGTCGCATTCACTTGAACTTGAACCTTACTTTCTTATAGAATTTTGATGTTTTGAATGGCATAGCATGGGATAAAGAAAAAAACAGAATTTTTGGTACGTTGTATGGTAATTTACCTTTTTCATATTAATCATTGGAATTTCCATCTCTTTATTTCTGGACTTGTGTTCATAGTATTTACCCTAAATGCATAATGCTATAATTACATTACGAATCTATCGAGGATACACCGTCAAACCTGGATGTCTTTCTTTCTTTGCAACCCATTATTCTTTCCTGAAGAGAGACATTTAGAATGATAACTGACAGTTTAAATAATTTGGTTTTGACTAATTAGCTATGGTTTATACTAACCATCAAAATGTCTTAACTTGTAAAACAAATTTGGTTCAGTGACAGGAAAGCTTTGGCCAAAGTTATATGAGATAAAACTGCATCCAATGAGGAACCAGTTCAATGGAGCTATCGAGGATATTTGCATGCCAATGCATTTTCCTTTTTCCAAAACCATAGTTTGATATACCGGGAGACATCATGACATATTACAATTTGGGGCTGGCTCAGATTAACTTAAAAATAGTGGAATGTAGCTGTTGTGTTGTAATATTATTTTGTTTGTACATTCAACTGTCAGCCAAAAGATGCCCATCAGTTGGATATATACTTACCCATACTTTGAAACTTATTTAGTAGAGATGTACACAAGCATACAGGTGATAAAATGAAAATCAATTTGAAATGTTTTCTCATCTGATTGTTTACTTATTAGTTGGATGTCACTTGTCACTTAATAATTGAAAAGAGGTTGATGAAGTTTTGATTCAGAGCAATGTTATTATCCATTTTTGGCTTCTGAACTGTTATGAGATTATTACCCTGTGCCTGTCAGTTTTCTTTGATTCTTGAACAAATTATATGGATCAATGAGTCGTATTCATATGTTGGCATTTTGAGAGGAAGCATTGTTTAAGTTCCTGTTTATCGTAATATCCTTTTTTTTCTTGTTGAAAATATTCATTTTTAGGTGGTTTATGAGCTGCTGCTCAATCAACTAGTTATGAGCTCTACTCTGCTCGCCTGTGCTTTCTTTCGTTTTTTTCAATTTTTTTTAAAAAAAAATCGATTTCTGATTGAGAAGAAGAGTTCCTCGGCATGCCATAATCAATGACTAGGACCCTTTGATTTTTTCAAACCAAAGAGTTTAAGAAATACATGATTGTTTGATACCTTTTTGATTTAGTTGATCTACTGAATTTCAATCAATTTATCAACAATGCAGCATAGAAACAGAGATATTTGACATATGTATGATGCAAGAGAAACACAGGAATTATCATTTTATTCACTTTAGACTACAAGTCTTCAGCTGAACATTGTCAATAAGCAGCTTAACAGTAGGGAAAGCACAACCAAATATGTTGCCTGATTCCTTTTCAGGCAACAAATTACACGGCTGTGGACTCACATGGCTTGAGATCCCTCCAATATCAGTGCAATTCTATTGCACTTTTTTGGTTTTGCAGACAAACTAATGGTTACATTAGAAATGTAAATTCCAGTAAATAGATCGCCTTCAATTCCTCCAAGATTTGCTGCCATGGTGACATTTTCAGCAACATCATCTCTGTAATTTATGTTCTCAACTACTGGAAGCGCTTTCAGATTATATTTGTCATCGGGATGTGATCCATATGCACCTGTCATCCAGAAAGCATACTTCATAATTCAACTAATTAGCAGCTTTTTCATAACTAACTTCCAGGTTTCAACACCAAACTCCTCTGTCATCAATCTTTTGCAATTAAATATAATACCATAGATGAAAAAAAAGATAACAAATCAAACTTTAATCACAATAAACCAACCATTCCCGATACATCACAAACACCCCCCCCCCCCTCCCCAAAACAAAATCAATTCTTGAAAACTACAACAACCCCAGAATGCCCAAAATCCAAATCACTCCAAATTAATTCTAAGATTCAATAACCCTATAAAAGAACAAATAAAAATTCAATCTTTTAGCATCTAAACTCTAAAGCAAAGTCCTTGGGTTGTTGAGTACTAAAAATGCAGGTTCCAGTCCGAATCGGTCACTTTATACAAATAAGTGAAAGGTCAAGTTTAAGTTTACAAAACCTGGCTCCACTCCTTCCCTTTGCTTTGATTGCTACCCTGGGCCGTTGCTTCCTTCCATGTGTACAAAGCAGGGTCAATACTAGCCTTCTCTTTTGAAGACATATTTAACAGAGCATATATAGATGCTAAATTAACTTTAAAATGTGACAATGGCCTCAACCATGAAAATCGACAAAGTAACATTGTTAGTCATACCCATTACGCTTGAACTCCACAAGCAAAAAGATAACAAATAACAAATAGAATTTCAAAAAAAAAGCTCGACTATTATACTAGGCAAACCCTAAAACCCTTACGCTATAAAATTAACTCCATCAAATTAACACTTCTAAGTAGCTTTACCTACGCCGCGATTGGGAGAGAGAGCATGGATTAACCGGCGTCGGTGATTCGCCTTGAAAGAGAGAGGTCAGAGCTTCGCTGGTGCTTCGCGGGTTGAGGGGGAGAGCTCGTTTGCCTAATTGATTTCCTTCTAAGCAATTGATGGGTTTTTTTGTTTATATCCCAACAAATTTTTCACACCCGACCCGGAAAATCTAAACTCAGGTAACTAAAATGCAACCCGCGAAGGAATTTGGCCAAGTTCGCTTAAGAAGGATTCTGTGTATATATATAGAGAGAGAGAGAGAAAAAAAAAAATCTCTCCAGCGAACTAGTTCGTTAACGAACCATCTATGGCGACGGTTTTTTGGTCTATAGCGACGGTTTAAATCGTCTTCATAGTTATGTATAGCTATGGCGACAGTTTGAACCGTCACCATAGACCAAAAAACCGTCGTCATAGCCGGTTCGCTAATGAACCGATTCACTGGAGAGACTTTCCCCATACATATATATATATCCATGCACAAAAACGACTTTCTAAGTTTAGTCAAGAAACTTATAGATGAGCAAAAAATAATGTATATTTATCTTTTCCACTTCTTATGGTTTATGCACCCGCAAAAAAAATAAAAGACTTATTTCACAGATAAGATACCCTTGTTAAAAAGAGCAGTACTTGTATAGTTGCCAAAATCGAAAGCGTTAGAAAATTGAAAACAGTACTAGCATAAGATATAACTGTTCTAAACTGGAATAACCATGATAACAAATTACAACATAAAATATCAACGAATCCAGACACCTTATCTTGGATCAATGGAAACACTATTAAGAAGCAACAATCATGATTCCTCATCCAATTTTCTCGTCCTTTTTCTTCTTCTTTACAGAAACATCTCCATTTGTAACTGCAGCTGGTTTATCCTCTGACATATCACCATCATCTGCAGCCTCCACTTTGGATTTCTTTTTCTTGCTTTTCTTTACAGAAGGTTCAGTAGGTTCTTCATCCACATCCATTTCTGCGGATTTCTTTTTCTTACTTTTCTTTGCGGAAATCTCCATAGGTGCTTCATCCACATCCATTCCAGTATCTGCAAAGTGAAGACAATTGGGATGAGGAAATCACACTAATCATGACTAACAGATGAAGTAATCATTAAAAGGCAACAACCCGTTTAAATGACAACCAGTCGTGAATGATTGGAGCCAGACTCACTGGCCATGGATGGTCCTTCCAAAATCCTAATAATAAGACCTCAAACACTGTATGCTGGTATAATCATAAAAGAGTTCAACAATGTCATAAATGAAGGAACATCACAGGTTCCGCAGTCACGGTAGAATGTTCATTGAAGAATGACACAGCCAAAGAAGTGAAAGCAAATCTCAATCAATTTAAATGGCTGAACGCTCAGGTACAGCATTTAACTTAAATCAATGGGAAACATGATCCCCAATCATATAATTTTTTATTTTTTTTTTGGTTTTTCTCAAAGTTGAATATTATCTGTTGGCACAATCGTTTACTACTAGATATCCAAGTTCCAAGATTCACACAAAAGTAAAATGTGTCATGTATCCACCCCTGACCTACCTTTGTTTTCCACATTTTCAATGGCAACTTTCATCACATCAATGTTTTTGCGAGGTGCAACCCCCTTGTCATAAAAGTCAAGCCGCTCCTCAACTTGCTCACGTAGTTTATCTCCAAAAGCAGTTGTATTCTTCTCTGTATCCACAAAAGAGAACTTGTAACTTGCCCCTCGAAAGAGGGACTAATATGCAAGAGAAAGAAAACTAATATGAATACTTTCTTTGGGAAAAAAAAACCCTTAAAGACTCACCTAAGAAACAGTCGATGCGAGAAGCAATGGAGCACTTGTTCGCAAGATAACGAGCCATTCGACCTTTATTTCGAGCAGATGCCCGACCAATAAAAGTAGAATGGAATATTAGGCCATACTTAGGTGTATTCCCTCGAGTTTTTAATGCCCTGAAGCCAAAACAATTTAGTGATGCAGGAATGACACAAGTATTTTCAAAATAAATAGACATATAGACGGTATCAATACAATATTACAATCAAGTAATAAATACATCTTAACTACCAAGCTCATATATATAACCAAATTATGCATAAACTTCCATAAGGTAGTTCTATGTCAAAATTGTTGACGGTTACAAGACTACCAAGTATTATATTTAAGTAGACACCTGAAGAGTGCCTTCTCTGCACCAAGGATCTGAAGAGTAGAAGAAGGACACTTGGCCAAATTTGTAAGACTACCAGCATGAGAAATCAAACGGGCTCCAACAACTTCACCAATAAGTGCAGCCAAATTAGGTGCTATATCATTCATTTTAGCAACCAGATAATCATAAAGCTTTTTCCTGTATTCTGCAAGGTCCATTACCCTCTGGGCAAATAACTTGACATTAATCAAGTCAACTGGGGACAAATCCTGTCCTGAAAGAGAGAAAAGTCAAAGTGAACAGAGGATGTCATGTGGTTTCATTCACAATCAACTCCAAATTAACATACCCATGGAAGCTTTGGCAGCTTCTACAATTTCCTTTGCTTTATCTTCATCTCCAACTATGTCTGTTAGGCCTGGTATTTTGTCTTCAGACAACTCTGATTTATTTTCAACAAACTTTGCAACTTTAGCATAAAGATAGTTGTCATTGACAATCTTCACTAATTCAGGGAAATGCCAAGAATACCATTCTCTGTATAATAAGATCAGAATTATAGTTAAAAAATCACAACAAACTAAACAAAAAATGCCACCAATTCATACATCAAAAGAGACGATGAGACTAACTAAGTGTTTTGATTTCTGAACCAAAGATTAAAATTTTAATTTTAATTTTAATTTTAATTTTTATTTTTTTGGGGGGGGGGGGGGGGGTAGGTACAGATTACAAACCTGACTCTCATGGAAAAAGTGTTGACATCTTTATCAAGAGTATCAAGAAGGAATATTGCTTGAATAACCATATTGTCAACTCGGTTTACATTGAACTTGACCTTTGCCCTGCTGTAGCTGTGGCCCAGACCAAGCTGCGCTTTCTCCAAATCACCAGGCTATATAAGTTTGAGGAAAATAGGAAATACAAGAAAACCACAACAAAAAAAAACACATTAGCAAAAAAACAGAATGGAATATATTACAAACTAAGATGAAAAATATAGGGAAGAAATGAAATGCAACCTTTAAGTTCTCAATGAACCTATCAATATGCAAACGCACACCACGAAGGAGCTCAAGAACAAACTCATTGCTTTGGCAGGGAATCTTTGTTACTTCATAGATATGCGAACCGAGCTTAGGCTCAGCTACTCCTACACTGAACTTAGGCTTCTTACCATCCTTGACTTTGGGGAGAGTAAGTGCCAAAAAGTTCTGCAACTCATCTGTCATTTGCCCTACAGTTCATATTCAACATTAGATATATACTCCATAAAAGACACATGCACCAGATTCAAACGTTACATAATGATCTAGTAAACCAAATTCCCCAACGACAAGACAAGCCAACAGATGAAAGCTTCAAAGTCAAAGTTCCAATCTCCATTCAATAACAAGATGTGATCATCTCAGCGAGTCTTTTTAAAAATAACAAAACCATAAAATTTATTTTTCGTTACAAGCATGGATACTTCAACGACCATATGAAGTAGAAATATACTAAATACTGCACCCTAAAAACAAACTCTCGAAGCATATATATATACACACACACACACACACACACACACACACATTAAGATCATAAAAACCCATACAAAAACAAAGATTGAAGGCCATCTTCAAAATCACCAGCTCACAACCAAAAAAAATTAAAACAACTGGAAAGCAAACACTCAAAATTTTCCTTTCTTCCATTTAACCAAGCGGGCAGGGAGTCTAGAGAAAGTCTGTGTTTATTTTCCTGCTAATTAAAGTCACCCTTGTTAATTGCTCAAAACTCTGAAATTATACATAATAAATAGCATAAAACACAAAAATCAGTCCCCCTTCACTAACGAAGTTACGAAGAATATGAAGCAAATGGAACACCAAAAACAACAATTGATTTCAGATATCATCACTAATGTATCAACTTCAAAAATATTAACCCATATATATTACTGAAAAAAAATTCCCAGCAACCAAACAAGCATTTTGTACTTCAGTTAATCCATTAAGCAAACTAGGGTTCAATGTTAGCTACGAGAAGTAAAATCACGAAAATATGAAAAAAAACAGCAGTTAGAACAAACCCAAATTACAATTAATCCAAATGCGTGAAACTCGTGCTACCTTCGGAGACAGAGTTCATTTGATTGAGAGCATCCAGAGCAGACTCAAATGGGCTAAAAGCCACGAGTTTTACTACTTTCCCGAATCGATTGAGATTGGCTACGGAGTTCCGAACTGCCTCTGTGTTCTGTCCAATTTCGTCAAGTCCATGGCCATGAAACAGAGAATACCCTGACGCAAACTCGTATAACAAATACAAAGACATGACGGTATTCCTCTTGTATCTCCCTACTTTGTTTCTCTCTTTATCGGCTAGCCAGAATTGGATGGAGAGAGGTGAAAGAGCACTAGGGCACTTGAAATGCTAGGGTTTAGGGTTTTTGTATTGTTGGGGAAGGAGCTTAGTTATGGTACTACGAGGGACTACAAACTACACATTTGCCAGGGCTTACTGACCGTCGAAGATTGGCGAGATCGACGGTCAGAAACTTCGTTTGGTTGAAAGGCGATTAAAATAGGAATAACACCTTCTATTGCCTCTCAACTTATCATCATTTTCACGTTTGGTCCCCAAACGTTTCTTTTTGCATGTTTGAATCCCAAACATTTTAATTCTTCTAATCTTGGTAAAATTCGTCTAATTTAGACGGAATCCCAAAATCTTTAATAAAAATCCCACACGTATAAGCGGCACATGCATATTTTGAGGGTTAAAATTGTCCCTCCACTTCCTTCACTTGTGTATATCAATGAAAGTAAGTCTCTCCATATTCAATCATCATTAAACTTTTCTAGATTCACCACCTTAACTATATAACACCTTCGAATTATTAATAGGATTCCTTCATTCTATCCATCTTTGATTTTGCAAAAGATTTTTGGATTGGGTTATAAGTTTGGAATACTGTTATTATAAAATTCCATCAAGTATGAAGACTTCATAGATAAATATTGTGATATCTCAAACCCTAATTAAGAATGTAAATACAAATGTAAATGAAAATATTATTAAAGGTTAATTTTATAACCTAATGTGTACATTTCATATGTTAAAATTATAAAAATCTTGAAGTCATCAAAGTCTAAAATAGAATAAAAAATGCTATTGTAGACACCCGATTTTTGCATTTCCTATACTAACCCTGACAGGAGGGCAAAATCGTCAATTGACCCGGCACACGAGAATAAAGGGTGGACATAAAGACGAACCCTCAAAACCACCACGACGGGATGATATTGAAGCCGACACGACAACAAGCGAATGTCGAGAGTCAGTTACTGATCACTGTGCTTACCCGGATGACGTGGCACGTTTCCCGACGGTTTCCGGACTGCCAAGCGCAAACCCGTCAGCGGGAAACAACGGTACGACACGAAAATCGAGATGAGGCACGGAAAACGAGAAAATCAGCACAGTTAGCCGCAGATCAATTCGCGGCCAAGGACGGAACTCGAGGCAGCACGGGACTCGAAGCGCACGGGACTCGAGCGCGGCTGGGGGGAGAACCAAGGGCCAGCCGCAGATATATCTGCGGCCAGCCGCAGATAGATCTGCGGCTGCCCTTGGCAGTGCTATATTAGGCCAGTTCGCATACAGGAAGAAAAAAGAGAGGATTCAGCAGCAGCAGCAGTTCGGGAGAAGAAGAAAAAACAGCAAGAAAACAGCAATAATTAGGAGAGAAAAGAGTGAAAAGAGTGAGGAATTGTACCAATTTTGTGAGATTATATCTCATATTTTCTACTCTACTCAATACACAAATTCATACATATTGTGGGGATTAATTGCAAGGTGAAAAAAACCATTTGTTCTTAGCATTTTGTTATACCATGTTGTTAATCTTTTGGTCATCCGAATTACCTTGAATGTAGTTTTTCTCATATGTTATTGTGAAGCCATGGGTTAGGGACTATTAGTGAGGGTCTCATCGGAATGAAATTCCCCCTAATAGCCCGATGATATCCGTTTGGTGCAAATCTTAGCTATTATGGTATGGTATCATTCATAGTGTATTTCGATCGTCATTGTAAGATATCCTAGAGTGTTAGGCATCCCGTTGTTGTTTATTTTCGTTATATCCATTTGGCGGTTGTGCAATAAGTTCGGATGTGAGCCTAGGAATGCGACCCCGTGGTCCAAATCCGATGATGGACATTTTTGAATGTATGTAATCGGGTGGATGTATCCGTTATTGTAAATATGTAATCGTCGGGCCTTAAAACGACGCCAAGGCGATAATCGTGTTTAAGGCCCCGAAATAGTGAAACTTGTGATTGTGGGCGTTTGGGGTTATTTTGATGGCTTACATGCCCATGAATAGCCCCGACGCGTGTTTATGCTTGATTGGATTTTGTGACACGAAAAATGATTTCAAAGATTAAACGATGAAGGGTTTTTTTTCTTAAAATCAAGCAAACTAGGAGGTTAGCATCACGTAGCTAAAAATTTGGAGGTGTTAATGAATGTCGATTTCTATTAAACGAGAAGGCTAAAGAAAGTCGTTTTCAAATGTCACAAAAATGGTTTTATAAAAATAAAATAACGTTTTATTAAATCTTGGTGCGTAGGGTGAAAGATATCCTAGAAGTTGCCCATCATTTTATGAAAGCAATGTATAGATTTCGATTCCTATTTTTACGAAGGTTTTAAAACTCTTGTTTTGCCAAAACGACGCTTAATGAAAATCTCATAGTTTTTGCTAATTAAAATCAATCCTTTTCTCATAAAAGCTTTCTCGTTTAAGCCGATGGACGTTCTAAGACATGCTCAAATTAGAACACAATTTTCCCTAATAATCCAAATGATTCTTTTATGCAAGCTCACCACAACATTTACATAGGCACACACACACATACACGCACACACACATTTCATGAATTAAAGGATAGGAAAGCATCAAGATTGCGGTAACCGTGCTTCACGGAAGTCGAGGGGTGCCTAACACCTTCCCCTCACTTAAGCAAGCCCCCGAACTCTATGAATCTCGATTCGCAGACCAATTAATTCGGAGTCACATATGAGCCAACGATTTAAAAAAATGAAAACTCGGATGAGTTGGTACATCCATTTCAAATATACCAACTGGCGACTCTGGTTAAATCGGCTCATCATAAAAACAATCTTTAAAAACCCCGTCGACATTAATGCCGACCTTTTCCAAAAAGGCATCTAACAAAAAGGCTTAAAATCGGAAAAGGGTTACAACCCCCGCGTTAAGCGATTCCTACCGGCGTCGACAGCTGGCGACTCTGCTGGGGACATTAGAGGGCTTAAGCCGCATTCGAATCTTGATGCTATCCTATCCTTTAAAATTTATAATTGTGTATGTGCGTATGACATTTTGACGTCTTTTTGTGTAAATGTGTGTTGTTGTCCAATGAATGAATGATTGAATGGGTTTTTCTTTACTTCAAAGTAATCATTTGCATGCGGTGAGGACGATGAATGTGAATGTATGTTGAGAGAGTACCTCCTCCTGAGGCGAACCCGTCGGTTGCTTATTACTGGACTCGATGGGGCTGCTCCCCGGAGATGGCTCAGGAAACGCACCACTCAAATCCGCTCCAATCGAAAGGGCTCAAACGAGTAGATTGCGAAGATTTGGGAACCTTCATGCCGAAAAGCCCGTGAGAGTAACCCTAGGGTAGGTCAGCCTCTGATAAACCCAACGCAGGAAAAGTCTCTTCATGCCCTTTTTACGTTCAAGCGTATAAAATGTCATGATCCCATTTCATATATACCTCCCCTGTTGTCAAAAGAGAATACTGACCTCCATGTTTTGCAGGAAACAGCTGGGGAAGCATAATAAAGTCATGTTTAGCATTTGTTATTGCACTAAAAGACTACTAACTTTCTCTTTTGCAGGGAAAGATTTAAAAAACCCAAAACACAAAAAATTTACAGCTTTAGCATGCATCCGCATCCTTTCATTGCCCAAGACTGAAACTTCGAACCGCTTGCCTGCAGGATTGCTCCTCAAACCCGTTCGCAGTCTAAGAAAGCCCAGGTCTCTAACTCTGAAATGGCTGATCTCCCCAATCATAGTTCTGTATCTCGAGAAGAGTTTGATGACTTTAGGAAGCAGATGATGGAAATGGCCACAATGCTAAAAGAGCAGTTCTTAATCAGACAGGATCCGTCAAACCAGGGACCGCACAATGTACCACCGCCAGGGGGTGACCAGAATCCTCCTAAGGATGATGCAATCCTATTTAAAAATAACCAACATCAGCTTAAGGACGAGCCGATCCTCCCAAAGGTCATTCCTGCCCTCAACAAGACAGTAATCACAATTCCAGAGGAGGGAGATACTGATGACCTTCGCAGGAAAATGAAGCAGATGGAGGAGACCATCCAATCTCTAAAGGGCATAGGCTCCTTGGGTAGGGTTAATTATGCAGATTTGTGTGTATTCCCCGGAACCAGATATCCAGAGAAATTTAAGATCCCCGAATTCGAGAAATACAATGGGAAAGGGGATCCTTACACTCACCTGAAAATATATATTGGAGAACTGGGGTCCTATGCGGAAGACGAAGGATTAAGGATGCAATTATTCCAGAAAAGCTTGACGGGGGAGGCGAGGATCTGGTATGCCCGTCTCGATAATGCCCGGATTCATAATTGGGAGGAGCTGGCCCATACCTTTCTGACACAGTATAGCTTTCAGGCACAGATGGCCCCTGATAGATATCAAATGACAAAAATCAAGAAGCAACCAAGGGAAACCTTCAGGGACTATGCCCAACGATGGAGGGGTATGGCCGCACAAGTGAATCCTCCAATGAGTGAGTCAGAGATGGTGATGACCTTTGTGGATATACAGGAAGCACCTTATTATGAGCGGGTCATATCAGGGATTGGAAGACCTTTCGCCGAGATGATAAAACACGGAGAAATGGTGGATATGGGGTTGAAATCGGGTAAAATCCGGGACTTCACCGCTCTTGAAACGGCTGCGGAACAAATCCAAAGTGGGAATTATGGCAGTACTTCCCGCAGGCCCCAAAAGCGAAAAGAGGAAGATGTCTCTCTCGTGCTGCAGGGATCATCCAGGAAAGTGGAGAATAGCCCTCCTGTACAAATACAGAGATTTGTGCCGCCCCGGCAACCCAATTTTGATAATCCCAAAACGGACGGACGAAGGAGGTTTGAGACCACACAGAGGCGGGTATTCACCCCACTTGGGGATCCTCTTGAGCAGATTTTGGCAATATTGATATCACAGAGGAAGATTGTCGATTTGGCACCTCCATGTGACCCGAAGGGAAGAAAATTTGACCCCAGTAAAAAGTGTGCATATCATTCGGGTTCCCCGGGTCATGACACTCAGGAATGTTGGACGCTGAAACACATAATTCAAAACATGATTGATAGCGGGGAGATCGTGGTGGAACAGCCCGAGCCGCCAAATGTTAAAATCAATCCCCTGCCGAAGCATGATGGGGGAGGGGTCAATATGGTGGAAGCCATCGAAACCAAAGGACCGCCAAGGCGAAATTATATGACAGGGATTTATGAGATGGTTGGCATGACGGGTAGTCAGGAGAATATGCAAGGGGCACCGATTAGGTTGACGGGTGCAAGCCGGAGTATCACAGGGGGGCCTATCAAGTTAACGGCTCCAAAACCTCTCATCATCGCAGCAAGATCACAGATCCCTATTTGCAATCTAAAAACAGTACCGTGGAACTACGGGGGTGTATTAGAGGAAGCGGCCAGTTGTGCTTCCGTAACATCAAAGGGGAATCCCTTGTACCTTCCAGGAAGAGTCCTCAAGAGTAAGAGAAAAGAGAACGAGAGGATATCCGAGGAAAAAGCCGTGGAGTTCTTGGAAAAGATGGACCATCCGGAAGTAAGGGGGATCGGGACGGTGAGCGAGGAATCGACTCTAACGTCAATCATGGATTTGGTGTTATCGTCCAGCGACCACTGCAGAATCTTGGCCAAAATCCTGGGGGAGGCTCACATTCCCAAGACAATTAGCCAAGAAAGTTTCGGCCGCCTAGTGGACCATCTGCTAGAGAACAATGTGCTATCATTCACAGATGATGATATCCCGGAAGAGGGAAGGGGGCATCGGAGACCGCTGCACATCGCAGTGATCTCATCAGGGTATGTCATGAATGGGGTGCTGATTGATGGGGGATCAGCACTGAATATTTGTCCCCTCAGTACACTGAGAAAAATGAACATTAATCTCAAGCGCTTGCGGGCCAGTCACGTGGTGGTGCGAGCCTTCGATGGATCCCGGAAGGATACATTGGGAGAAATAGAGTTGCCCGTGGAGATAGGGCCGTGTACTTTCGACATTTCCTTTCAGGTATTGGATATCTCGGCCAGTTATAACATGTTGTTGGGAAGACCATGGATACATATGGCCGGGGCAGTTCCCTCTACACTACACCAACAAATCAAGTTCATCGTCAGCGGGAATCTGGTAACAATCTACGCAGAGCGTAATGACCCTTTTCCCTCCAAGAGGGGTCTGCCAGTAATCAATGTGGACGAATCCGCGGCGCCTGCCAGTTTTCAAGCACTGGAAATCAGCTCCCCCCACTATAGAGGTCTGGGAGCCCCAGCCATAAAATCCAAAGCCTCCCCTGAGCTCACCTTCGTTGCTAGAGAAATGATGAAGATGAAGTTTCAACCTGGGCAGGGTTTGGGAAAAGACAACCAAGGAATTTCCACGCCTATTCAACTGCCCAACCAGACAGGCAGGGCAGGGTTGGGATATCATGGAGGCATAGAGCGGATCCACTATCAAAGGGAAGCCCCAGTTCGATCGACTGGAATCCTAATGCCGAGGGACCATAATGAACAAGGAACGGACAAGCCCGTGTCCGAATTAGAAGGTAAAGATTTGTCTCCTGCGGATGATGAGGCAGTCAAAAGGAAGAGTTTCCTGCGGGAGGTCATGCAGCAGTTCGAAACCAAATGCTATATCTCTGGACCATCAATAAACATTGGAGAGGGGAAGGATACGGCCGCAACGTCGGGAGCCCAACAGAGTGTGCCTGTCATCGATTGGGCAGGGTTAGTTATCCCTAATAAGGCTGTGAGGGAGGACGGATACGATGTGGCGGTAGTCGTCAAGGAAATCCCTGGAACACAGCCGTCTGTCATATGTCGCATCCCGACTGATCTGACCACCGATAACTGGACGGTGGAGCCAATAATATCCAGACAAGGGTAAAACATGGTGCCGGGGTGGTAGACCCCGGAGAGCGGGGGATGAATGTCTACCAGTTTTGGTTCTTTATTTTATATTTTGCATAAACTATGTTATTTTGTCATGTTATTTTAAGAGCGATCATTGTGGAAAGATGAATTATATATATGACAGTATTTTGTTTCAATGTCAGGTGTACCAATTTGAGTATTCCTTGCTTAACAAGCGATCCCTCAAATTTGAATGATGACTATGATTTTGATATCGAGCTGGATTTCGATTTAATGGGTATTGAGCAGGACGAGACAGATTACGACGACGCGCCTGACGAGATCAAAGGATGGGTCGAGGATAAACCCAAACCCAATTTAGACCAAACCATCACCATAAATATCGGAACCCCTGACCAACCCAAAGAGCTCAAGATCGGGACAGACCTGACCCCTAACCAGAAAGTAGAAATGACCAAATTGTTACGCCAGTATGAGGATGTGTTCGCCTGGTCTCATGAGGACATGATCGGATTATCCACCGACATTGTGGTACACCAGCTACCCATCAAAGAGGGTTTCAGGCCCGTCAAGCAAAAACTAAGAAAGCTAAAACCAGAATGGAGCTTGAAGGTGAAGGAGGAGATCATCAAACAGTTCAGGGCTGGAATCATCATGGTGTCCACCTACCCAGAATGGTTGTCCAATGTTGTCCCAGTGGCTAAGCCTGGAGGGAAGGTGAGGGTATGTGTTGACTATAGAGATCTGAACAAGGCCAGTCTCAAGGATAATTTCCCAGTACCTTTTATACACATATTGGTGGATAACACAGCCCAATACGAGATGTACTCTTTCGTTGATTGCTTTGCGGGGTATCATCAGATAATGGTGGCAGAGGAGGACCGGGAGAAAACGGCCTTCATCACCCCTTGGGGCACTTTCTGCTATAGACGGTTGGCTTTCGGTCTCACAAATGCAGGGGCTACTTATCAAAGAGCTATGATGGCCCTGTTCCACGATATGATGCACAAGGAGATAGAGGTCTACGTGGATGACATTATCGTGAAGTCAAAGATAGAATCTGATCATCTGACCCATCTCCAAAAGCTATTTGACCGGCTCAGAAAATACAATTTAAGGCTCAATCCGGCAAAGTGTGCTTTCGGAGTGCAATCGGGCAAACTCTTGGGATTCCTGGTTAGTGATCGTGGCATCGAGTTGGATCCGGCCAAGATTAAGGCCATTGTGGATATGCCGGCACCCCGCACTGAAAAGGAAATAAGAGGATTTCTGGGAAGAATAAATTTCATCAGCCGCTTCATATCCCATTTGACAACCACGTGCGAGCCAATTTTCAAGCTGTTAAGAAAAGATGTCTCCCAAGAATGGAATGAGCAATGCCAGGAAGCCTTTCAGATCATTAAGAAGCAGCTGACGGAATCACCCGTGCTGGTACCCCCGAAGGATGAGATCCCTCTATTCATGTATATATCAGTCAATGACATTGCGATGGGCTGTATGCTGGGGCAGAAGAATGAATCAGGCAAAGAGCAGGCCATTTATTACCTCAGCAAGAGATTTAGCCGATGTGAACAGAATTACACCCCTATCGAAAGGACCTGTTGTGCTTTGGCTTGGGCTGCAATGAGATTACAACATTATCTCCACGGGCACACCACGTACCTGATATCAAGGATGGATCCCCTGAAATATATCTTTGAACGGCCCATGCTGAACTGTCGACTTTCAAGATGGCAGTTAATCTTACAGCAGTTCGACATTGTATACGTAACTCAGAAAGCCATGAAGGGGCAGGGAATTGCAGATCAATTGGCGGAAGCGCCATCAGGGGGAATGGAGCCTTTAGACACTCCTTTGCCGGGCGAAGACGTATTCTGGATCTTACGCGCGAGAGAGGATGACGAGGGGCAGTTCTGGAAATTGTATTTTGATGGTGCCATGAATGCGGAGGGGGCAGGAGCCGGAGCAGTCCTGGTCTCTATCACAGGAGAGCAATACCCCGTAGCCACTAAATTACAGTTCAGTAACTCAAACAACACAGCTGAGTATGAGGGATGTATATTGGGACTATCCGTTTTGGCTCGCGATATGGGGGTGAAAAGGTTAGCAGTGTTCGGGGATTCGGAGCTGGTAATCAGACAAGCGATCGGGGTGTACAGCACTAAAGAGCTCCGGTTGCTTCCATACCACCGTTGTGTTATCCAACTGATGCAAGAGTTCGAAGATATCGCTTTCCGACACATCCCCCGGGGACGGAATGATTTCGCCGATGCATTGGCGACTTTAGCTTCTCTAGTCCACACAATCAAGAGCAGGAACGTTCCACAGATAGAGATAGCAGTGCAGAACGCCCCGGCATACGAGGAGCATGTGGCGGTACTATCGGACGAGGGGTTTCTCCCAAAGCAGCCTTGGTATCACGACATAAGGGAATATCTGAGGGATAGATCCATTCCCGACCAAGCCAGCCGAGCGGAGAGGTTGAGAATTCAAAAGATGGCAATGAAATTTTATCTGAGCGGAGATTCACTGTACAAGAGGGATGCCAATTTGGGATTGCTACGGTGTGTAAATGAAATGCAGGCCCAAAAGATTATGGACGAAATACATGGTGGGGTGTGTGGGCCACACATGAGTGGGCCGATGCTGGCCAAGAAGATCTTGAGAACGGGGCATTACTGGTTGACGCTGAAAGCCGACTGTGATGATCACGTCAAGCGGTGTTACCAATGCCAGGCGCACGGTAATGTTATCCATGCACCTCCCAATGAACTGCACTGTATGACCTCCCCTTGGCCATTCTCAATGTGGGGTATGGATGTGATCGGACCAATAGAGCCCAAAGCAAGCAACGGCCACCGATTTATATTCGTCATGATCGATTACTTCACTAAATGGGTAGAAGCAGCTTCCTTCCCCAAAGTAACTCAGGAGATCATCGTCGGTTTTCATCAGGAATAATGTCATCTGCCGATACGGGCAACCTGAGGTTTTTAGTCTCCGACAATGCCAAGAATTTGAACAATACCCTCATGAAGGGACTATGCGACCAGTTTAAGATCAAACACCTCAATTCTGTCATTTACCGTCCTAAGATGAATGGGGCAGTGGAAGCTGCAAATAAGAATATCAAGAAGATCATGGCGAAAATGTCCGCTAATCATCGGGGATGGCCGGATCTGCTACCTCTCACCTTGCTGGCGTACAGAACGTCGGTACGTACTTCTACAGGGGCAACCCCGTATGCTCTGGTATACGGAATGGAAGCAGTTCTGCCAGTTGAGGTTGAGATGGCGTCCCTCAGAATCTTGATTGATGCTCAGATAAACGAGGAGGATTGGATGCAAAGTCGGTACGACCAATTGGCCCTAATTGATGAAAGGAGGGTGGCCGCTGTGTTGCACGGTCAGTTATATCAGCAAAGGATCTCTCGAATCATATGACAAGAAGATAAGACCTCGAAAATTCAAAGAAAATGACCTAGTGTGAAAGAGAGTAATGCCTTGTCAAGACGAAGCCAAAGGGAAGTTTGCCCCGAACTGGGAGGGGCCTTTTGTGATTAAGAAAGTGCTGTCCGGAGGAGCCCTCATACTGCAAGAAATGGATGGGGAGGTGTTTCCACAACCCCTTAATTCCGACTCGGTGAAGCGGTTCTATGCATAAAAAAAAAAAAAAAAAAAAAAAAAAATATATATATATATATATATCCCTCATCATTTTTCTCCTCGTTCTTTGAAGGAACGAACTACGTAGGACCTGATCTCCCGACTTGTGGGGGTACGTAGGCAGCCATTGTGGCACGGTCCCATTCCTTACAAATAACCCTTTCTTCTATCAAAACCGATTCCCAACAGCCAGAAAACCTTCCGACACCCTCGAAACTCTCCCGAAACCAGCCACCTGATCAGTTTCATCTCAAATAACCTAGCCCTAACCCAACCAAGCAGTTAGCCCGAATCTAAGACTCAGCCGATGAAATCGACAGGATATGCGGCAATATCTGACAAGTCCCCATCAAGACTTGAGAAGAGAAAGAAGGCGAAATATCAAAATCATGGTTAGCTGGATAAAATGAGGGTCCAATGAAAGGCAACGATACGACAAAAAGGGGAAAACGACTAAATCTAAATACTTGTCTATATAAATAGGTCATTTTGTTACAAGGTTTCTCTTTTTGATAACCGATGAAACTGACATAGTCTATGCAGGAAATAAAATGATCTACCAATCTGAAACTAATCAAAGCAGGATGGTTTAAGTGGTGGATAGATCTGAGGCATCGGCATTCCCTGCAATCTGTTGCCCCATCATGTCGACGCGATCCAATAAGCAATGGCTCGGCTAACGGTCTCAGAGTGAGCATCTATAATTGCCTTAGTCTGTAATACAATGGCGTCTCTATCAGTATGAACAACATCCCTGGCCAGAATAGCAGCATCTCTCTCAACAAGAGCAGCATACCTCTCAGCCTCGGTAGTAATCGAGATGCGTGAACACCGGACGGACAGGGACCTAATGGCTCAGAATGCCCTCCGCAAAGCCCGCCGACACCGGAAAGAATAATAAGGATCAGGAACGTTCCGGAAGATCACCTGCCATATCTCTGTCACCGGCGACAAACCGTCCAATCAGCGGAGAAGCCACCGACCAATCCTGTGGGAGGATCGAGATCCAAGCATACCACGGCATCTGGCGACGACACCTGTGGAAAATAGTATCAAAAAGACTGTACAGGGGTCATTCTCTATCCATGAATAAAAAGCATGCATCATACATGACTCGTTATGTGAAAATAAAATACAAAATTCTGAATAAGTCGGACGTCGAACACGACGAATCAAGGCAAAACCGCGACAGAGTGGTGAGCAAACCTGGGAAGGCATCCAAGCAAACCACAACAGAGTGGTGAGCAAACCCTGGGAAGGGCTGAGATCCACGCGAACCACAACAAGATGGTGAGCAACCCTGGGAAGGGCTGATATCCACAAAAAGAAAAAAGACAAAAAACAACAAACCCTGGGAAGGGCTGAGATCCAAGCAAACCGCGACAGAGTGGTGAGCAAACCTGGGAAGGCATCCAAGCAAACCGCGACAGAGTGGTGAGCAAACCCTGGGAAGGGCTGAGATCCACGCGAACCACAACAAGATGGTGAGCAACCCTGGGAAGGGCTGATATCCACAAAAAGAAAAAAAGACAAAAAAACAACAAACCCTGGGAAGGGCTGAGATCCAAGCAAACCGCGACAGAGTGGTGAGCAAACCTGGGAAGGCATCCAAGCAAACCGCGACAGAGTGGTGAGCAAACCCTGGGAAGGGCTGAGATCCACGCGAACCACAACAAGATGGTGAGCAACCCTGGGAAGGGCTGATATCCGCAAAAAAGAAAAAAGACAAAAAACAACAAACCCTGGGAAGGGCTGAGATCCAAGCAAACCGCGACAGAGTGGTGAGCAAACCTGGGAAGGCATCCAAGCAAACCGCAACAGAGTGGTGAGCAAACCCTGGGAAGGGCTGAGATCCACGCGAACCACAACAAGATGGTGAGCAACCCTGGGAAGGGCTGATATCCGCAAAAAAGAAAAAAGACAAAAAACAACAAACCCTGGGAAGGGCTGAGATCCAAGCAAACCGCGACAGAGTGGTGAGCAAACCTGGGAAGGCATCCAAGCAAACCGCAACAGAGTGGTGAGCAAACCCTGGGAAGGGCTGAGATCCACGCGAACCACAACAAGATGGTGAGCAACCCTGGGAAGGGCTGATATCCACAAAAAGAAAAAAGACAAAAAACAACAAACCCTGGGAAGGGCTGAGATCCAAGCAAACCGCGACAGAGTGGGGAGCAAACCTGGGAAGGCATCCAAGCAAACCGCGACAGAGTGGTGAGCAAACCCTGGGAAGGGCTGAGATCCACGCGAACCACAACAAGATGGTGAGCAACCCTGGGAAGGGCTGATATCCACAAAAAGAAAAAAGACAAAAACAACAAACCTTGGGAAGGGCTGAGATCCAAGCAAACCGCGACAGAGTGGTGAGCAAACCTGGGAAGGCATCCAACCAAAACAAAAACCCTGGGAAGGGCTGAGATCCAAACTAACACCCTGGGAAGGGCTGAGATCCAAACTAACACCCTGGGAAGGGCTAAGATCCAAACAAACCACAACCCTGGGAAGGGCTAAAATCCAAACAAACCACAACCCTGGGAAGGGCTAAGATCCAAACCAACAACAACCCTGGGAAGGGCGGAGATCCAAGCAAATCACGTATGTATGGTCATTCTTGTGCACTGTCATTCATGCATCGAGTGTCTATTCTTTATCCTGTTCATTTCATTTATCATTTCATAAACATGATAAAGAGGGGCAGCTGTAGACACCCGATTTTTGCATTTCCTATACTAACCCTGACAGGAGGGCAAAATCGTCAATTGACCCGGCACACACGAGAATAAAGGGTGGACATAAAGACGAACCCTCAAAACCACCACGACGGGATGATATTGAAGCCGACACGACAACAAGCGAATGTCGAGAGTCAGTTACTGATCACTGTGCTTACCCGGATGACGTGGCACGTTTCCCGACGGTTTCCGGACTGCCAAGCGCAAACCCGTCAGCGGGAAACAACGGTACGACACGAAAATCGAGATGAGGCACGGAAAACGAGAAAATCAGCACAGTTAGCCGCAGATCAATTCGCGGCCAAGGACGGAACTCGAGGCAGCACGGGACTCGAAGCGCACGGGACTCGAGCGCGGCTGGGGGGAGAACCAAGGGCCAGCCGCAGATATATCTGCGGCCAGCCGCAGATAGATCTGCGGCTGCCCTTGGCAAGTGCTATATTAGGCCAGTTCGCATACAGGAAGAAAAAAGAGAGGATTCAGCAGCAGCAGCAGTTCGGGAGAAGAAGAAAAAACAGCAAGAAAACAGCAATAATTAGGAGAGAAAAGAGTGAAAAGAGTGAGGAATTGTACCAATTTTGTGAGATTATATCTCATATTTTCTACTCTACTCAATACACAAATTCATACATATTGTGGGGATTAATTGCAAGGTGAAAAAAACCATTTGTTCTTAGCATTTTGTTATACCATGTTGTTAATCTTTTGGTCATCCGAATTACCTTGAATGTAGTTTTTCTCATATGTTATTGTGAAGCCATGGGTTAGGGACTATTAGTGAGGGTCTCATCGGAATGAAATTCCCCCTAATAGCCCGATGATATCCGTTTGGTGCAAATCTTAGCTATTATGGTATGGTATCATTCATAGTGTATTTCGATCGTCATTGTAAGATATCCTAGAGTGTTAGGCATCCCGTTGTTGTTTATTTTCGTTATATCCATTTGGCGGTTGTGCAATAAGTTCGGATGTGAGCCTAGGAATGCGACCCCGTGGTCCAAATCCGATGATGGACATTTTTGAATGTATGTAATCGGGTGGATGTATCCGTTATTGTAAATATGTAATCGTCGGGCCTTAAAACGACGCCAAGGCGATAATCGTGTTTAAGGCCCCGAAATAGTGAAACTTGTGATTGTGGGCGTTTGGGGTTATTTTGATGGCTTACATGCCCATGAATAGCCCCGACGCGTGTTTATGCTTGATTGGATTTTGTGACACGAAAAATGATTTCAAAGATTAAACGATGAAGGGTTTTTTTTCTTAAAATCAAGCAAACTAGGAGGTTAGCATCACGTAGCTAAAAATTTGGAGGTGTTAATGAATGTCGATTTCTATTAAACGAGAAGGCTAAAGAAAGTCGTTTTCAAATGTCACAAAAATGGTTTTATAAAAATAAAATAACGTTTTATTAAATCTTGGTGCGTAGGGTGAAAGATATCCTAGAAGTTGCCCATCATTTTATGAAAGCAATGTATAGATTTTCGATTCCTATTTTTACGAAGGTTTAAAACTCTTGTTTTGCCAAAACGACGCTTAATGAAAATCTCATAGTTTTTTGCTAATTAAAATCAATCCTTTTCTCATAAAAGCTTTCTCGTTTAAGCCGATGGACGTTCTAAGACATGCTCAAATTAGAACACAATTTTCCCTAATAATCCAAATGATTCTTTTATGCAAGCTCACCACAACATTTACATAGGCACACACACACATACACGCACACACACATTTCATGAATTAAAGGATAGGAAAGCATCAAGATTGCGGTAACCGTGCTTCACGGAAGTCGAGGGGTGCCTAACACCTTCCCCTCACTTAAGCAAGCCCCCGAACTCTATGAATCTCGATTCGCAGACCAATTAATTCGGAGTCACATATGAGCCAACGATTTAAAAAAATGAAAACTCGGATGAGTTGGTACATCCATTTCAAATATACCAACTGGCGACTCTGGTTAAATCGGCTCATCATAAAAACAATCTTTAAAAACCCCGTCGACATTAATGCCGACCTTTTCCAAAAAGGCATCTAACAAAAAGGCTTAAAATCGGAAAAGGGTTACAACCCCCTAATTAAGAATGTAAATACAAATGTAAATGAAAATATTATTAAAGGTTAATTTTATAACCTAATGTGTACATTTCATATGTTAAAATTATAAAAATCTTGAAGTCATCAAAGTCTAAAATAGAATAAAAAATGCTATAATAAGGAAGGAAAAAAAATAAAAAAATGGAGGTGGGTCAACGATGTGGCCTTTGGCACCCCCCCCCCACACACACATATATATATATATAATATATGTAAGGAACATTTCAAGAGCAAAACATTTAAAGAGTATAACTAGCAAAACTACTTTTAGCGACGGACCGACGACGATTTTGTCCCTCGTACCATAGGTTCGGTTTGTCGCCATAACTTTTAGCGACGGATAACATATAGCGTCGCTAAAAGCTATGGCGATGGACCGGACCTATGACGACGGACAAAACCGTCGTCGGTCCGTCGCTAAAAGTAGTTATGCTAGTTATGTTCTTTAAAAGTTCTGCTCTTAATCCGCCCTATATATATATATATATATATATATATATATATAAACACATGCGTGATGTGCTATAAGAAAGAAAAAGGAAAGATGTGGCACAAATCTTGACCACACATTCAAAAGTTTGTTGTCAATCTTAGAATTAGTCCTTTTATCTTGCTTTATGTTGCTAATCAAGGTAATTGAAGCAAAGGGAAGAAACCTTGAAGCCATAAGATAAAAGGAAGCCAAAAACAAGAGGTAATCACCTCTAAACACTCTTTAATTCAAATAAATTCTAAAATTTCTTTCTTTATAAATTTTATGAAATCTTAAGCATGTGTAAGCCTATATTAGACACTCTTAATGTTATGAGATCATAAAACTTAAAAGAGGAACCAAAAACTTGAAGGAAACAAGGAAGAGAAACAAAATTAGGCTAGAGTAAAGCTAATTTCTGTCTTATTTTTGTAAAATCCATAACTCTATGCTTAAAGAATTTGGACATAAAATTTTTAGGACAAATACTACTGTAAGTCAACTACATGTTGTAAAAATTTGAAACCCTACCTAACTCATTATAGATTTTAAATTAAAAATCATGTAAGGAGGTTGGTTAGTGGGCTAACCTACTGACTTTAGGACTGGTTTTTGACCTCGAGACGTTATTTAGTTCTGGAATTTTTATGGTAGATATCTCATGGATCAGAGAGGTTGTTGTCCAAAATTGAGCCCAAACGAAATTTTATTTAATTACAAATTAAATAGTTTGAAAATTGAAAACCGTAAAACTAACAGAACTTGAGTTATGAGAATGATATGAAGCTGAAACTTTAACCCTAGGCTCTTTGAGATGAGGGAAATGTTCTTTATAAAATTTAGAATTTTTGAACTTGTACTCAAATTATTAAAATTATTACAATATTGAGCAGAAATAGCCCTAAAATAAATAATAAATATAGTTGAAAAAATCTAGAAAGATTAGAAAACATCCTAAATATATGTATCTATATCTGGTTAAAGGATTTGGCAAAATAAAATACTTAAGAGGCACTACAAAAAAAGAAAGATTGTTTGAGACGATTAAATAACCATGGTAAATAACACAAGAACAGTGACTATGCTATTTGGGACGGTTTATGTCACGGTTTTCCAGTCGAACCATTTGCAGGGGTCTTAAAAAATGGTAACGGTTGGCTAAACCATGACAAATACTTTTTGTTATGGTTTTAGTGACAGTTTTAAAAATAAGAAGTCTTATTTGTTTATATGTACACCTGCAACGTGTAAAAACCATGACAAAAGACCTTTAGATACGGTTTTCCAACTGATACAAATATACTGAACGATCATTTATATGCACAATTACGATGCATAGGAATCCTGACAAAAGACATTTAGACACGATTTTGCAACTTATACAAATACATTGGACAGACATTTATATGCACATTTGTGACGTTGGGGAACCGTGTCATATGATGCTTTGTCACAGTTTGAAAATTGGCGCAAATGTGTTGGACAATCATTTATCTTCCATTAATGGTAACATTTCGAACTGTCACAAATAATAATTTTTAAATTTAAATATTTGTGTGTGCAAATATACAACCATTATGAGATTTTCAAATTAACAAATTTTTGTGAAACAATAATGATCAACAACGATCACATAACAAAATAAAAACAAACATCTATTGAAATAAACCTATAAGCTTTTCAAACTAAAATATTTTCATTAATACATATCAATTTATAATTCTAAATAGTTCAAAGTTTAACCATATTGGAATAAAATAAATTATACAAAACTTATGTATTTCACTAAATCCAAAGATAACATCATCAACATGTTCCAAAGAAAACTTAAACACTTAAAAGAAGCATATTTATTAGTCTAATGGAAGAAATGGAGTTGGGAAAATTGTTTAAAATTGATTAAAGTAAGCTTAAACGGTGTAATAAAATTGTACCAGTTAATATAAGCCAAAATTGAGTTATTAAGCTTAAGTTCATCATAAAATGAAGTTTGAAAAATTAAGATGTAAAAAGGAATTGAAAATGTACTCAAAAATGAGTTTAAAAGAAGCAAGTAATCCCGAAAATAAATTACAAGAACTTACTGACGCTGACTAGTAATTTACACAAAGAAACTAAGATTTTTATCATTCGTAATGATGTAGGTAATTTGAAGAAGGAAATTAACTCGAGTAAACAAGGAACAAGCTTTAAAGTAGATAAGTTTATACACTACGTGCTTTTAAATTTATTGTCAATTTTTCAAAGTGCATTCGTTTTCATTTGATATCGATGAATTGGTCATGTTCTTTAAATTGATCGACTGAAGAGTTGAGGCCATTTGTATTAGGCTAAACTCTATTGATTTTGTTATTTTAATGTTGAACGATTTTATTCGTGATATCGAATATTCTGAGTTATTGTTAATTATATCTGAGATAATTGCTCGTACCAAACCAAGATAGCTTGGGGCGAATTCCTTGAAGTTATAACTGAGATGAACAACCCTAATTCATAGGGGACTGGTATAAAAATGTCGATACGCAGACAATACACTATTGAATTACAATGTGAAGATGTTACATGTAACGAGAATACTAACATGTTGATCACCTGTAGTACAACATGAAAGAGTTATTAGTGCCTACAACCATTCAGTTATTTTATCAGTGTTGATTATATTGAGAATCATGTGATTCAAAGCCTTATAACCCTTGAACCGAAGTCTTTACGATCCTCTAATTAATGAAATATTTTGTTAACTCACATTATAACTTGTTGAGTACAAGCCTTATAAACTATTTTACATCAGGTATTAGAACTTGCTAAGGAAATTATGCTCACTCTTGTATTGTTACATTCTTTTTCAGATAGATCAGAAGGGGCTGAGGGGTCTAGTGGCAAGGATTTAGTTAGAATTACTTTAAGAATTGGAGACAAAGGAGCAAAGAGCGCATGAAAACCCGTTTGTAATGGAGCCCGGGTTTAAATATAATAGTTATATTTAAATTTATTTCTTGCACCCTAGGTTTGACCTTTTGGTTCACTTGGTGGCTCTAGTGAACCAAACTAGAATAAAAGTCCATAATCAATCCGAGTAGAATATAGTATTCTATATGTGCATGCTTACTATGTATATATTATATATTATACAACATGCTTCGCATGTTAAATAATATGACGCGTATTTTACATATATATGTGCATGCGCGCTAAACAAGATGAGACAAATAATAACAAACCCCTCAAAGTAATTATATTAAGTCCTAAGCGTTCAAAGATATTTGGAATATCGAACGTCGCCTTCTAGCATGGTAAAGCAATAGAGTATTAAATATTTAATATGAGTTTGTTGTATCACACAATGCAAGTATTAAATATTTAAGATGTTGCTTTATCACATTTGATGCTTATACATAGACTGAACGATGCTGTTTTGTTGTGTCACACAAGGACAATGTTTTTCTTTCGAATATATAGAAGTGCTAGGTTGGACTTAACTTAGATAATTTTGATTCGGATGTGTCACACTTGATAAAAATAATCTAAGAGGCAAATTGAAAGGAGTTACATAGTGATGTAATTGACAATAGTTGTCTACCTATTTATTTATATATCGTTTGTTGTGTCACACAAGGCTATATACATTTGAAATGAGATCCTTATTCTCACTAGCAAATCTTTAATTAGATTTGTCGAACTGTATATTGAGGATAATATAGTTTGATGAAAATAGTGGGAGATACCAATTTAAAATAAAGACCTAATTTATTTTGGTAATTAATTAAAATGAATGTATGCTAAAATGTTGTTAAATTACAAATTCATTTATAGAATTTTATAATGTCTAATTCACTATCACTGCAGAGCATATTAGATGCTAATTAACCGGACCGAATTACACGGACTAGTTAAAGAATTTGAGAATAGTTCTCAAGGCTGAAAAGCTATCTTATGTCCTTAATATGTCTATCCCTGCAATGGTTGCAGACAATGCCTCTAAGGAAGAGATTGCTACTTTTAGAAAGTAGCAAGATGATGCACAGTTCGCTCAATGCATCATGCTCGCATCCATGAGTAACGAGCTTCAGCATCAGCATGAAACTATGGATGCTCCTATTATACTCCTGCACCTTCAAGGAGTTGAAGGGTGAGGAAAGTAGGACTATTAGATATCAGATATCTAGGGAGCTCTTCCGATCTAGAATAACTGATGGCACTACAGTATAGACAAATGTCCTCAAAATGATCAATCTGATTGAACAATTGGGACAACTGGGTTTTAATGGATGGAGAGTTGATCCAAGATTTGATCTTGCAATCACTTCCGGACTCTTTCTCACAAATTGTTGTGAATTTCCACATGAACAAGCTATATGTCAGCCTGCCTGAGTTGCTTAAACATGTTGAAAATCGAAAAGAGTCACTTTTCAACCAAGAAAGACCAAGTCTTACTAGTAGATGATTCTTCCAGGAAGCGGAAGAGGGCCAAAGGATCTTCTTAAAAGAAGAACAATTCAAAGAAGGTAAATGGAAAGACAAAAACAAAGGACAATAAGAACAAGACTGATGCAAGATAGCAAAGGAGTTTGCTTCCACTACAATAAGACTGGATACTGGAAAGGAAAAACTGTAAGGAGAATCTTACAGAGGGTAACCAGAAGAAGCTTAGTGAAGCTTCGGTTACAGATATAGCTTTGTTCATGATTAAAAATAAATCTTTCTGTAAGTCAAGGTTCTACTTGGGTATGGGATACCGGCTGTAGTTCTCACATATGCAATCCAATGCAGAGACTAAGCAGAAGTAGAAAGCTAAACAAAGAGTAAGTAATTTTATGTGTGGGAATGGAGCAAAGGTTGTTGCATTAACCATATGAACTTATAGTTTAGCATTACCTACGGGCAAGTCTATTAAGTTAATAAGTTGTTATTATGTTCCAGTTCTCATTAGAAACATTATTACTTCCGTTGTTGGACAAGGAAGGTTCTGGTATTATATTTAAGAACAATTGTTGTTCCATTTATAATGATAATGTTTTGTTTGAAACTGGAAGATCACTTGATGGACTTTGTAAACTTGACTTACATGAAAAATAATTTTGCAAATTGAACAAACTAGTAAAAGAAAAAGGAGATGGTCATTCAAAGAGTTGAATGTGTGTATTTGATGAAATACAAGTCTGAATCATTTGAAATGTTCAAAGAATTCAGAAGTGAAACAAATTGACTAAGTATTAAGATTCTTTGATTAGATCGAAGAAAGAATACTTGTGCAATGAGTTTCTAGATCATCTCAAAATGGTATTTTCTCATAATGGAAACCTCCTGATACGCAATAATTGATTGGTGTATCTAAAAGGAGAAATTGTACCTTGTTGGAAATGGTGCAGTCCATAATAATTTTTACCAACATTCTAGTATCCATCTGGGGTTATACCCTAGAAACGGCTGCATATTTACAAAATAAGGTAACCTCAAAAATTTGAGCCTAAGACTCCATAAAGGTTATGGATAGGAAAGATTTCTAATCTTAAGTATGTTAAGATAAGGGGTTGTCCAGCTTATATAAAAAGGTTTCAAAGATAAGTTTGGGACAAAATCTGACAAGTGCAGACTTGTGGGATATCCTAAAGTAAGTTTAGGGTATTATTACTATAATCCTACACGCTGCCTTCTTAGATAAAGGTGTTTATCATTAAAGGAGCTAGTGTGAGGGTAATAGATCTTGAAAGGGTTCAAGAACCACAAAGCACTTTAAGTCGAACTGAGGAACCTGTAGATAGACCTATTGTACCATAACCGAATCATAAATCTGGAAGAGTACCGAAGATACCTGGGAGGTATGGATTCATCATAGAGGATGATGATGAGGTACGCATCATAGATGATGATGATCCAGTTATATACGATGAGGCTAAGAGTAGTAGACACTCAGAGAAATGGCAGATGGCCATAAAATCCGAAATGAACTCCATATATGAGAACCAAGTATAGACTCTGGTTACTCCACCGAGAGGCATAGTGCCTAAAGGGTGTAAATGGGTCTTTAAGAGAAAGACTAGGGCAGATGGCAAGGTGGAGACCTATAAGACCAGACCTTTTTAAAAGGTTTTTTAAGTCAAGGAGTTGACTGTGATAAAACCTTATTATCGGGTAATGCTCAAGTCCATTTGGATTTTGCTTGTGATTGCAGCTTATTACGAAATCTGGCAAAATGGATGTGGAGACACCCTTCCTCAATGAAGACTTGAGGAGAATGTATGTATGATACAGGCAGAGGAATTTGTTTCAAAGGTTGAAGCAAATCGTGTTTTAAGCTACAATGATTCATTGATGGATTAAAGTAAGCTTCTCAAAGATGGAACATTCGTTTTGATGAGATAATCAAAAGAGTTTGATTTTATCAAAAATGAGAATGAACCTTGTGTGTACAAAAGGGTCAATAGGAGTACTGTGAAATTCCTAGTATTATATATTGATATACTACTGACAAGGAATAACACACCAATGCTACAATCAGTAAAGATAAAATTGTCTAAACATTCCTCCATGAATGACTTGGGAGGAGCATCCTATAAATTGAGGATATAAATCTATATAGATAGATTTAAAAGGATGTTCGGCTTGACCCAAGGAACGTATATTCATTTGATTATAAAGGTGTTTAGCATGGCAAACTCCAAAAGAGGTCTCATGATGATGAGCCATGGAGTGAATCTCTCTAAAATTGTCCCCAATTGAAAGAGAGATCGTATGAGTTACTATTATGTATGCAATGAATATACTAGGATTGATGTTGATCAGTCATATTCTAGAGAAGATCACTGTAAGACAGTGATAAACATCTTTAAGTACTTAACCGGTACTAAAGATGTGATCATGATTCATGGTAGGTCTGAATAAAAACTAGAGGGCTTAACAGACTCGAGTTTTTCTGACTGACCAAGACGATAGCAAATCCACTTTAAAGTAAATCGTTACCTTGAAAGGTGGTGCAGTGAATTGGAAAGGTTCCAAACAGCAAAGAGTTGCTGGTTTAGTGACAAAGACAAAGTATATAGCTGTAAATGAAGCTACAAGTTTGATTGTTTGGATGAAAATTTATTACAGAACTAGGAATAGTTCCTAAGTCTCATCTTGGATTCAAACATGTGTTGCGGCACTTTCATTTGATTAGTGGAATTATTGAAAGAGGAAAAGTTACTATAGAGATAGTGGACTCTTGAGAACAACATTGTATATCCATTTACTGAAGCTTTATCCAAACAGCAGGATGATCATCACTTAGAGAAGAAGGGTATTAGATACCATGACGATTGGCTTTAGTGCAAGTCGGAGATTGAAAGTAGTATGCACACAAGCCAATCATATTTGATATGATGTAGTATATACTTTGTAATCTTATTCGTTTGTTAAAGGCATTTTACTTTATCTACATGGTGCTGTTATATTAAATGTGATAAACCCATAGTTTTGAGCAATGCTTTTAGAATCATGATGGTGATCATGCTAATGAGATCTAAATTCTAGATAGCTCACAAACTAAAATCGTTCCTAATCGTTGGATTACTAGAAAAGGGGATTAGTGAATCCGGATAGATTAGTACATACGTTACTTGCTCTTATGAAGAGGATGATTGATCTCATAATCATTTGTGTGGAGACACTAAAGCAAGTATGTAGGTGCTTATTAGAGAATAAGTTCACTGAACGTGGCTTGCTAAGGAATACCTAATGGAGTTTTACTCGCCTGTCAATAGGAATTCCTCTAGTGATAGTAGTACAAGTGATCCGTGGACTTGAGATCATCATAGTATCTTGTGTATGATGAGTTATACTTTGACATGTCCCTTAAGACCTTTAGGGTATATCAAAGGGTATGATTGGGTATAATAAGTTATACATGGAGATAGGTGAATGATTGACAAAGAATCTACCACTTCTAGTAAAAGGAGTGAATGTCCTATGTGATTCGATAAATGACGACTCAGAAGTCTTTGGCCAAAGCAGAATGAAATTAGAAAGGAGTTTCTAATTTACATTATCAGAGTTGTGCATTTGAGAATCGAAATACAAGGAGAACGCGAAGGATTTAGAGGTGAACTCGTACCTGTGGAAGCATGGTTCTACAAGGGTATGATTCTCATACTTTATCTCTTTCATTTAATTGATAATTGAGCACATGGATGATCATGGTGATGGTTTGTATGAAAAATTTTAAAATCCGTTTTATCGCGCTTCCACAGTATTTATGTAATTTGATTGCATGTTCCGCAGAGCTATGTACAAACCTAACAATAATTTGGGCAAGTATTCGTATGTATTGCACCCCGTGCAATAATGTGTTATGTGAGTAAATATTGTTATGATTGCACCCCGTGTAATGAAGTGTTTGCTATCTGTTATGTGTAATAACATGATAGCCCAATAACCACACTTATGTGTAAAGCTAAGAATAAAAGTTTTAAAAATGGAACTGTTCAGGAGTTTACATTTTGTATATTAGCGAATGATGTTAAGAAGTATATTTGTGCTGTTTATTTCGGTTAGAAAAATGTTCAGGTGTATATGCAATCACGTACTTTTTAACTATCAGCTTGTAATAATTGAGTTGAGCGACTCCTTTGTATGGACAGAGGTTTAAAATGCGTTAGAAAGCCGATCTAACTTAGTAATGAACTGTGTTGCAGTGTAGCGCACTAGAGACATTGGTGATAGTGTTGATGAGACGGGAAACTAATTCATTAGTTCTTTAGTGGGGAGCCACTCAATTCACTATATTGTTAATTGTTGAAAACTTGTGTTATGTTGTTCTTATATATATGTTGAGAAGGTGATTCTTTTCACATATGTATTTCTGTAGATTAGGCTGAGTCCTAAAGTGTTATGAGGAGAATATTTTCTTTTAAAGGTTATGAGAGTATAGATGGTCCAAACGACCACTCAATAGATATGGAATTATTCAACTGTTTATTACTTACTTAGCAATTAAATGCTCACTTTTACTTAAAATATATCTTGCAGCTAAGCCAGAGCGGATTGAAAAATCCAGTAAAGTCGAAGTCAAGGAAGAGTTAATGAGTAGAGAAATATTTGTATTATTTATAATATTATTATGATGCAATTTTGTAAAGGATGTTAGAAGATGTATTAGTTAAGGTCTTCGTACCTGGGTGTAGAATGTAAGATTCTACATTATTTTTGTAGGGATATTATGTTTATTTTTATGATGTAATAAGATGTATTGGATGAGTAACACCAGATTCTGATTTTGAAGATTGAACCGGGTTTAGGGTTGTTACAACCAACCACAACCAACAAACAAAATATATAAGGCTTTAAAGAAGTTGGTTTCTAGGGTTAGAGTTTGAGTTACCTTCTTGGTTCTTCTTCTTTTTTTATTAGCTTAGTTACTTGGCTTGCTTTTCCTCTTCTTTCCTCCTTCAATATTCGACCCTCTCTCTTTCATTCAAGCTCTCTTGCTTTTTGGTCTATAGTTTTCTTACTTAAAAAATATGAATGAACAAGATTTGCAAGTATACTTGGGTTGGCTATATATAGAACAACTTTTACAACCCTAACAACTTGGTCACCTAAGTTGGGTCTTCACTAGGCAATCCCCTCATGTCTCATACTCTTACTAACCATCCCCTAAGTTAACTTAATCATCTAACAACTTTAGATAACCAAGGGTTAAGAAAGGGAACAAAATGATTTAAATCAAGACTTTCTTTGGAAGGATGGGATGGAGAGGTGGTTGGGCATTAAATATTGCTTGCAAGAGCTCAAAACTTCCCATAAGTAGAAAGTTTAGCCCCCTTAGCCCTCCCACTTGCCCATAGCCGGGTCCCCCTGTTTTCCCCCCTCTTTTGCCTTTTGTTTTATCTTATTTGCCAACACATTGACCACTTGGAGTTTCTTAAGTTGGGTCATGGTTTGGGCTTGGTTTGGGCCTCAAGCAATAAATATTTGGGCCTCAATAAATCTAACACTTGGGCTTCTTATTTCCTTATTGGACTTTCCCAGTTAACATTTCATCTGGGCTCCTACGTTTCCATCTTTGGACTTCCCTAATTAGATAGCACTTGGGCTTGCCAATTAGTTTGATTTTTAGTTAGTTTTCCTAACTCATCCAATTAGCCAAAAATATTAACTTTTACGCTCTGTACTTTTAAATAGAGATTATGTTCTTATCCCTCGAATAAATGCTATGATGTAATACGAAAAGTCGTAAAAACGAAAAAGCAGTTTCTGCGTGAATAGTGTTTTCGTGTTATTTCTCAAAAAAATTAATTATTTTCTTATTCCAAACAACAACACATATGCTCAATCACATAACATATAATAATATGCATAAATTTTATTTTATTAGATAATTATTCATATGCCTAATTATAAGGCTAAACAATATTCACAATCGTTACATTATTCCCCCCTTATAAGGATTTCGTCCCCGGAATCATAATGCAAGGTTAAACCAAAAAGATGGGGATAAATTTTTTTTTATTCTATCTTCGAGTTTCCCACATTGTTTCTTCATCATTGTGGTTCCTTCATACTACCTTTACAGAAGGTATTACTTTATTTTTCAAGACTTGTTCCTTTCGATCAATTATCTGAATAGGAATTTCTTTCGTATGTTAAGTCTTTTTCAACCTGATTAAGTTCATTATTCTATTACGTGCTTGTAATCTTGCTTATAGGGTCGTAATATCGACACATGAAACACATTATGAATATGTTCCAACTCAGGAGGTAAGGCTACTTCGTAAGCCACCTCTCATACTCTTTTTAACACTTTGAAAGGTCCTATAAATCTCGTGTTAGGTTTGTATATGACGCGAACATGCAATCAAATTACATAAATAGAGCGGAAGCGTGATAAAACGGATTTTAAAATTTTTCATACAAACCATCACCATGATCTTTCCTTGTGTTCAATTATCAATTAAACGAAAGAGAAAGAGAATAAGAATTATACCCTCGTAGATCAAAGCTTCCTCGGGTACAAGTTAAACTCCTAGTCCTTCGTGTTCTCCTCGAATTCCACCGATGAGATTCCTTCCTTTGATAAACGTTAGCCACCCAAGTGTTTGGCCTCTAGAGGTGATCCACCAAGGAATAATAGGTATTCAAGAAGTTGGGTATTGGCAAAACCCTAGTTTCTATCTCTATAGAAATTGCAAGTACTCTCCACAATCTAATGCAAGAGTGTGTAACCCTAATCTATGATAAGACTCCTCTTATTTATAGATGTAGGAATAACCCTTCCCTAAACTATTTAGGATTAGGGTTTCTATTATAATTAAACTCCTTTAATTAATTATACTCCTAATCCAATTAGGTATCCATGAGAGAGTACTTCTATTAATTAATTCCCAATCCCTATTAGGAATTAAATAATAGTAATAGTAATAATAATAATAATAAGACTCCTCTTATTAATTTATATTTAATATTTTCAAAATATTAAATAATAAATATTAAGCTATTTAATTTATTCTATCTCCATAGACTAAATTAAATACACTTAACTTATTATTACAATTATGTCATTTACTTCTTAAATAAATATTTTCCTTTTGCGGTGTGACCCTTTAGGTTCTCCATATTAAACCGGTTGTGAATAAATCAATTAGAATAATTCTAATCTTATTTAAATAAATAAATTAAACTATTTAATTCATTTAAATAAATAATATTTATTCTACAATAAGGGTAAGCCTCTTTAGCGATCAACGACTTTTCAGATAATATAGATTTCAACATTAATCATAAAAGAAACTTTCAGTGAATAGTTACCGTACAATTTCAATCTTTCTACCATACAATGTCCCATTAAATATAAGACATGAAATTACTGTCAAGTCTTATTTTATTTAATTATATGTATTTCAATTCTCAAATGCACAACTCTAAATAATGCAAATTAGAAAACTCCTTTCTAACTTCATTCTGCCTTGGCCAAGGACTACTGAGTTGTCATTTATATCGAATCACATAGGACATTTCACATCTTTTAACAAGACGTGGTTAGATTCTTTGTTTGATCATTCACCTATCTCCATGCACAACTTATTATACCCAATCATACCCTTTGATATACCCCAAAGGTCTTAAGGGACATGTCAAAGTATAACTCATCATACACAAGGTTACTATGATGGATCTTAAGTCCAAGGATCACTTGTAACTACTATCACTAGAGGAATTCCTATTGACAGGCGAGTAAAACTCCATTAGGTATCTCCTTAGCGAGCCACGTTCAGTGAACTTATTCTCCAATAAGCACCTATATACTTGCTTTTAGTGTCCTCCACACAAATGATTATGAGATCAATCATCATCTTCTTAAGAGCAAGCCAACGTATGTACTAATCTATCCGGATTCACCTAATCCCCTTTTTAGTAATCCAACGATTAGGAACATATTTTTAGTTTGTGAGCTATCTAGAATTTAGATCTCATTAGCATGAAACACCATCATGATTCTAAAAGCATTACTCAAAAACTATGGGTTTATCACATTTAATATAATAACACTATGTAGATAATTTAAAATACCTTTTAAGAAAATCAATTCTTTTATTAATAAATGAATAAGATTACAAAGTATATGCTACATCATATCAAATATGATTGGCTTATGTGCATACTACTTTCAATCTCCCACTTGCACTAAAGCCAATTGTCATGGTATCTAATACCCATCTTCTCTAAGTGACGATCAAACTGATGTTGTGTTAAAGGTTTAGTAAATGGATCTGCAATGTTGTCTTGAGCATTCACACGCTCCAGGGTGACATCTCATCTTTCAATGATCTCTCAAATCAAATGACATCGCCGCAACACGTGTTTGGATTTCTGATGAGACCTGGGTTCCTTAGCCTGCGCAACAGCTCCGTTGTTGTCACAGAATAAAGGTACGACTCCTCTAATGTTAGGAACCACTCCAAGTTCAGTTATGAACTTCTTCATCCAAACAACTTCCTTTGCAGCTTCACTTGCAGCTATGTACTCTGCCTCTGTCACTGAATCAACAACTGTTTGCTGCTTGGAACTCTTCCAACTCACCGCGCCACTGTTTAAAGTAAACACATACCCTGAAACGGATTTACTGTCATCTTGGTCCGTTTGAAAACTTGAGTCTGTATAGCCCTCTAGTTTCAATTCAGACCCACCGTAGACAAGAAATACATCCTTAGTTCTTCTCAAGTACTTTAGGATGTTTTTCACTGCCTTTCAGTGCTCTTCTCCTGGATTCGACTGATATCTGCTTGTTACACTAAGTGCATGAGTGGACATCTGGTCTAGTACATGTGACGCCCCCAACATGCGGGTCTCCAAATACCCGGATCCGGTCATCACGATCCAATACAAACATTCACCTCTAACAACATATGGTAACTAAAATGCGGAATATAATAAAACATACGTTGTTCATTTCAAAGGTGTTACTAGTCCCAGAATACAAAAAAACCTTAAATACTTACAACAAATCCATTACCCTAAATAAAAGTTAGGGTTTAAATTACATTAACAGAAATTAACTATACGTAAATCTAAAATCTGCTACATGAAGTCTATTACTTCATCTTTTCTTTTCCTTTGTTCTTCCCTGACGTCTCGGGTTTTAGCTGCAATAAAATCATGATATAGCAAGAATGAGCAACGAGTTTTGCTCAGCAAGTTTAAAATACCACAATAAGGATATATCATGATGAAGGGAATATAGGAAGGGATTTAAACAATAGAATTATCAGAAGCAATAACAATAAATGCTTTTAGAATAATTGATAGTCAAATAGACTTTGAACAATAACTTCCAAAGGATGTCAATAGCTAGTTGACCCTCTGGTTACTGGCTACAGAATGAGTACTTGAGGGGATCAGCCTCGCGTACGCTATGTGTATGCATAACATTTAACTCTGCTATTTGTACCTTATTTACGGTACATGGGGTACTCCCCTATGAATAAAGGGGTTGTTCATACAGTCTAAGAATCCTTACCCTCGATTGGTTCAGAATTAGCTTTTATAAAATTTTCACATACTTTGTCTGACCGAAACAGAGGTTTCAGACTTAATTATGAATAATTCCTAAATCTCGGAACTTTAATAAATGTACGAATTCAAATGCACGAGTGCGAATGTCCAATAAATACACAGAGGTGGAATAATTTTTAAAAGTAATTAGACCACTTAAAGCATGCTTGGAGATAAGATTCAAGCTTAAAGAATAATTTGCAACAATATATATATACCTTTTTGCACGAATTAAAATAGTTGCATAAGGTTTAGAATTTGCTCAATGTAAAAAAGTTGAGTAAGGAAGAACTTGCATTCAATATACTGAAAGAATGAAGTTAGGGAACTTGCCTGTTTGCTCAGCTACAGATAAATTTAGCTTTTAATTAATTGGTTCTTGGATAACCTAAATCAGTTGATAAAGTCGGTTTATCCATTAGCATTGCATAACTGTATAATCGACACACTCACTTATGCTATTTATTTAGCAGGAAATCAATTCACCATATACAGTTAACCACTATCTAATCATTAGCTAAACGGAAATTTAGTTAATGACCTTTAATTGTCTCTAAGTATGGGTTAATAATCTCTATTTATTATTTATGAAAATAAATAATAAATTTATTAATGGTCTACATAGCAACTAGATATTAATTGATCACTTATTAAATACTTAATGTATTAATCCTACACACACTTACTTATTATTTAATATTAAATTAATTAATAATTTTATTATCTTTATTTATTAAGGGCCAAATATGATTAACTGTATTTATAATTACTTATTATTTATTATTTATTAATAAATAATAAATAATTATTTTATTAACTTTATTTATAATTAAATATTTATTACTTTTTATTTTATTATTTATGGATAAATAAGAAATAATTATTAACTTTACTTATATCTATTTATTATTTAGGATTAAATAATAATTAAATATTTATTACCTTTATGTGTTATTTATTGGTAATACTTATTTACTAACTCTATCATTATTTAATGATAGTGAAACTTTTATTATCTTTCTTTTTTCTTTTTTTTTATTATTATTATTTCAATTGATTACCAACAATTAAGCCAACGATAGGTATATATAATCTTTGTTAGGCATAACAGTCATAAAACCCCAATGAATGAATCGCACAACTCATGCTCAATCCATTTTAACCATTACTTGCTGTGCTTCCAAATACACAGCACTGGCCTGATTCTATATAGAACTTTAGACTGCCCAACCTTAAGGTTTATCAGCTTCTCAACAGGAAATAACATGTTACCATAACAGAGTTCCAACCCCCAAAATAACACAATGCAGTGCAACCAATACAATACCCAAAATTCTCAAACCCAAACAATATTATTCAATATCTGGTTTTCAAACCAAGCAATTTATTATCGAACAACTAACACAATACAATGCTACTATATGGGTAAATCTCTCAACAGTACAGTCCCAAAACAGGGGAACAGCACAATCCCAATCGTAGAAGAAAGAAAATGAATGAACTAATCACATTACCAGGTTTCCCAAATCAAAACCAAACAAGTATATTAACAACTCATTACCAGATTTTAGACCCAAAATTATAATACAATGTTCTGAGTTTTTAACCCAAGCGGTTACAATACTATACAGTGTAACCTAAATTCAAACAAAACCATTACAGTAGCTTAATAACCTATTTCTATACCTTGTGTTTGATCGCGCCGCTGTCCTCCTCCTTCTCCCACAGTACACAACCCCAGTTGGGCATCAACAGTGGCCTTCTCGCTGCAATTACTTTCTCTGAGATTCTCGAGCCCTAATTTCTAACTGAGAACTCTCAACAAAGGAATTGACGATTTCAGGGTTTGGAGGGTTTAATTTATAGTAAATCTTTTACCCAAAACTGGATATTAGCTGGATATTACCCATTCGTCTACCTAAGGACCGTCGGTAGGAAGGGGACAGCGATGGTGACTCGCCGGCTGGCCTTTGAGCCGTGTGCCTCGCCTGTCACTTCGCCTAAAACCTAGGACCTTTGGTCCGTTCGATTCTTCTGCTCGGTCGCTCCCTCAAACCCTCGATTAACCGCCGGTCGACGTTCCTCCCGTCCTTCGCTTGTCTGGTTGATTGCTTCACGTTGTCACCGGCGTACGCCTGACGACTCTTCCTTCAGTCAATCGCTCACCCCCGTTCGATTGATTGAAAAGCCAGAGGTTATTTTGGTTGGATTTGAGGGTGTGAGTTCGTTTGGCTCAGTTGAATGCTCAAACTAGCTTCTGGTTGGATTTTTCCCCAAATTTTGATTACACCGGCTCTAATATTCCCCAATCCCAAATCAGTTGACCCATTTGCAATTCATAACCCGGCTGGCAAGGAAACAAGGATGGGCTCACAACTAGTGGGTCGGCTAAATGAATGAGGGGCGGGCCCAAAAGAAAAAATAATAGGGGGAATTGGGCCAACAAAAGAAAATGGGTCATCCTAATTAAAGAAAATGACCCCAATTAGATTAACCGCCATACATTTCCAATATTTTCAATTAAATAACTAAGTTAATTAATTATTCACTTGAATATTTATTTCACCCAAAATTCCTCATTAGAATTATTTAATTCCGATACTGATAAAATTATTTATTTAATTTCCCAATTTTCTTGCAAATAAATTTCTTAGGGTTAACTCCACTAATTTATTTAAACTATCAGTGAGTCCCTTTAATGCATAGAAAAATTATTGGATCACATATTTATATAATTTAAATAATAATACCCACATGGATCCAATTAAATTCGGTAAAATTAAATAAAACGAATTTCATATGTTAAAATAAATTGTTACAAGATTTTAAAAATTCCTGGGCATTTACAGTACATATCATACCATACATGATAGATCCTATTGCGGAAGCATAAGGAATCTTACTCATACAGTCTCTCTCCTCAAGGTCGTCTTTGAGGCCTGTTTCTTGGAGAGATGTATTCCATGGCTCATCAGCATGAGACCTCTCTTGGAATCTTCCATGCTAAACTTCTTTAGCATCGAGTCAATGTACTTTCCTTGGGTCAAGCCCAGCCATCCTTTTAGATCTATCTCTATAAGAATCTTTATCCCCAAAATATAGGATGCCTCACCCAAGTCCTTCATGGAGAAGTGTTTAGATAACCAAATTTTGATCGACTGTAGCATAGGAACATCATTCCCTATCAGTAATATATCATCAACATATAATACAACGAATGATACAGCGCTCCCACTAACCTTCTTATACACACGAAGGTTCATCCCTCATTTTTGATAAAATTCAAACCTTTTGATTATCTCATCAAAACGGATGTTCCATCTTCGAGAAGCTTGCTTTCAACCCATAAATGGATCGTTTATAGCTTACAGACTTGGTTTTGTTCCAAACCATTGAAACAAAACCCTCTGGCTGTATTATATATACATTCTCCTCAAGCTCTCCATTGAGGAAGGCCGTTTTTTCACGTCCATTTGCCAGATCTCATAGTCATAATAAGCTGCAATTGCAAGCAAAATCCGAATGGACTTGAGCATAGCTACTGGTGAGATGGGTTTCATCATAGTCAAACTCCTTGTCTTTGTTTGAAACATTTTGCAACTTAGTCCGGGCCTTATAGGTCTCTTACCTTGCCATTCGCTCCAGTCTTTCTCTTTAAAGACCCATTTACACCCAATAGGCTTAATGCCCTCAGGTGGTTGAAACCAAAGTCCATACTTGGTTTTCATACATGGAGTCCATCTCGGATTTCATGGCTTCTAGCCATTTCTCTGAGTCTTCACTACTCATAGCCTCTTCGTTAAGCCAATGGATCATCATCATCTATGATGCGTACCTCATCATCATCCTCTATCATGAATCCATACCATCTTAGGTATCTTTGGTATCTTCTAGATTTTACGAATAGGTAGTGGTACAGTAGGTTCTTCTACTTGGTCAGGTACCTGACCTTTGATCCGTAGTATTTTATGGTTCTTGAACTTCTTCAAGATATATCTTACTCCCACTGACCCCTTCAATGATAAACTCCTTTTCCAAGGAAGGCAGCGTGTTTCGCAACAAACACCTTTTGATCAGTAAGATGATAGAAATAATACCCTGATGTTTCTTTAAGGGTATTAGGGTATTTCCTGCGAATCTACATTTTGTCGGCATCTAGTCTTCAGCTTATCATGCTCAAACCTTTTGACATAAGATGGACAACCCCCAAGTCTTAAACATGCTTAAGATTTAGTTTCCTCCCTGTCCATATCTCATATGGAGTCTTTGGGACGGATTTGGTAGGTACCTTGTTAAGTAGGTATGCAGCCCAATTCTAGGGCATAACCCCAGAAGGATACTGGAATGGTCGGTAAAAACTCATCATGGAAACGAACCAGGTCCAACAATGTTCGGATTTCTCCTTTCAGATACACCATTCAACTGTGGCGTCCCTGGTGGAGTCCATTGTGAGATTTATACCATTTTCTTTGAGACAATTGAGAAACTCATTGGTTAAGTATTCCCCTCCTCGATCTGATCGAAGAATCTTAATACTCTTTACCAGTTTACTTCTCTACTTCACTTTTGAATTCTTTGAACCTTTTCAAACGATTTAGATTTGTATTTTATTAAATACACATATCCAAATCTAGAATGATCATCAGTGAAAAGTAATAAAAATAAGAATACCCTCCTCGTGCATTTCGTTATCATAGGTCCACATAACGTCTGTGTGTACCAACGCTAACAACTCTGTAACTCTTTCTCCTTTTCCACTTAAAAGGAGATTTAGTCATCTTACCCATGAGACAAGATTCGCAAGTTGGATATGATTTCGTAATCAGATAGCTCTAAAAGCCCATCTTTATGCAACTTGGTTATCTTGTTTCATTGATATGACCGAGTCTACAAATGCCACATAAAGGTATAATTAACATCATCTCTTTTTCTTTTTTTAGTTTGTTCAATTTGAAGTATATTTTCATGCAAAGTCAAGTATGTAAAGTCCCATTCAGTAAATTGCCAACACTATATAAAACATTTTTATTATAAATAGAACAACTGTTGTTCTTTATTATAATATCAAAACCATCCATATCCAATACAGAAATTGAAATAAATGTTTTTAATGTGTGTTATCGGAACATAATAAACAATTTTTTAAAACTAATGAACTTGCCCGAAGGCAGTGCAGTGCTAAACAATAAGTCCCTACAGCTAATGCAGCAACCTTTACTCCATTTTCCACTTGTAGGACGAACTACATCCTTGTTCAGCTTTCTACTTCTGCTTAGTCCCTGCCATATTATTACATATGTGAGAACTACAAGCCGGCATCCAATACCCAAGTAGAATTTTGGACCTTTCAGAAAAATTAATTTCAATCATGAACAAACCTAGATCGGAAGTCGAAGCTTCTCCAAGCTTCTTTTTGGCCCGCAAGATACTCCTTGCAGTTCCTCTTCCAGTGTGTCCCGACTTATTGCAATGGTAGCAAATTCCTTTGCTATCTGGATCAAGTTTCTTTTTATCCTTTCTCTTCACCTTGCCCTTAGCCTTATTATTTTTCTTCTTTTTCAAAAGATACCTTGAGCCTCTTCCTTTTCTTGGAAGAATCATCCACTAGTAAGACTTAGTTCTTGTTGGATGAGAAGTGACCTTCAACAGTTTTTCAGCATGTTAAGTAACTCAAGCAAGCTGACGTCCAACTTATTCATGTGAAAATTCACAACAAATTGTGAGAAGGTGTCCGGGATCGGAGTGACTGTAAGATCAAAATCTTGGCTTAACTCCCCATCCATCACGAACCCAAGCTGTCCAAGTTGTTCAATCAGATTGATCATCTTAAGGACATGAGTCTCAACAGTAGTGCCCTCGGTCATACGAGATCGGAAGAGCTCCCTAGATATCTGATATCTAGAAGTCCTACTTTGCTCACCATACAAATCTTTGAGGTGCAGCAATATAGTAGGAGCATCCATAGTTTCATGCTGACGCTGAAGCTCGTTACTCATGGATGCGAGCATGATGCATTACGCCAAGATTGCATCATCTTGCCACTTTCTGAAAGTAGCAATCTCTTCCTCAAAGGCTGTTTCTGTAACATTTGTAGGGACTGGCGAATTTAGGACATAAGAAATCTTTTCAGCAGTGAGAACAAAATTCGGTTCGATCAATTTGTTAGCATCAAGTATGCTACGCAGTGATAGTGAGTTTGACATTTTTAAATTCTGCATGTGAAATAGACAACATTTTAGCATTCATTCATTTAATTAATTACCAAAATAAATTAGGTCTTTATTTAAATTGGTATCTCCCACTATTTTCATCAAACTATATTACCCTCATTATATAGTTCGACAATTCTAATTAAAGATTTGCTAGTGAGGCTAAGGATCCCATTTCAAATGTATATAGCCTTATGGTGACACAACCAACGATATATAAATAAATAGGTAGACAACTATTGTCAATTACATCATTATGTAACTCCTTTTATTTTTGCCTCTTAGATTATTTTAATCAAGTGGTGACACATCCGAATCAAAATTATCCAAGTTAAGTCCAAGTCCAACCTAGCACTTCTATATATGTGAAGAGAATAATACCGTCCTTGTGGTGACACAAACAAAACAGTAATGTTCAATTCCTTAATAAGCATTAAATGTGATAATGCAACATCTTAAATATTTAACACTTGCCTTGTGGTGACACAACAAACTCATATTAAATATTTAATATATTCTATCGCTTTACCCATGCTAGAGAAGGCGACGTTCGATATTTCCAAATATCTTTGAATGCTTAGGACTTAATATATATATATATATATATATATATATATATATATATATATATATATATAATACGCGTCATATTATTTAACATGCGAAACATGTTGGATAATATATAATATATATATAGTAAGCATGCACATATAGAATACTATATTCTACCCGGATTGATTATGGGACTTTTATTCTAGTTTGGTTTCACTAGAGCCACCAAGTGAACCAAAAGGTCAAACCTAGGGTGAAAGAATTAAATTTAAATATAACTATTACATTTAAACCCGGGCTCCAATACAAACGGGTCTTCAAGCGCTCCTTGCTCCTTTGTCTCCAATTCTTCAAAATTAATTCTAACTAGTCCTATTACATAAACTATTTACTATAAATAGAAACCTTGATCAGCAGTCAAGGGGAAGTACATAGGAGGGAGATAGAATTTACATTAAGAAAAAATAGAGAAGACGAGGTACGCAGACCCCATTTATAAAAACCCATACATTCAAGCATCTACTAAAATAAATCCAATCACACATTGGTCAATAGTCCATAATCAATCCCTATTTATTATCATACATATCTCTATATGTATCAATAAATAATATTCATCCGATGAATAATAAAACCATTCCATATATGCAGTGATATCAATTAATGGGCAAAAGTTTTGCTAATATTTAGTTTTTGAAACAAAATAAACTCTTTTATTTTAATCAAAAACCAATTCCAACTTCTCCTCCATTAATTTTAGCAATCTGACATCCTATTCCAGATAAACTACCCCTCTTTATTTTAAACTTTTAACAATTAAATAAACCCTTAATCTAAATTGAGAAAAACAAACAAAATGCACAATCTGCACACCGGCGCGGCCAGGCGTTCCAAATTGAACTAGGAGCGGCGCGGCCGCGCTGCACCCCCAGCAACGTTTTCTGGGTTAGGGCGCTGTTGCGCTCCAGAATGAACTGGAAGCGCGCGGCCGGCGCCGCAGTGCAGATTCAGAAAATTTAGTCCAGCCCAAAAATCCGATTGTATCGCATATCAATTCATACATGGAATCATCAAAATCAATAATTAACACAAGGATTAGGCTCTGATACCACTGTTAGGTTTGTATATAACGCGAACATGCAAATCAAATTACATAAATAGAGCGGGATAGCGTGATAAAACGGATTTTAAAATTTTTCATACAAACCATCACCATGATCTTTTCTTGTGTTCAATTATCAATTAAACGAAAGAGAAAGAGAATAAGAATTATACTCTCGTAGATCAAAGCTTCCTCGGGTACAAGTTTCAACTCCTAGTCCTTCGTGTTCTCCTCGAATTCCACCGATTGAGATTCCTTCTTTTGATCAACGTTAGCCACCCCAAGTGTTTGGCCTCTAGAGGTGATCCACCAAGGAAGAATAGGTATTCAAGAAGTTGGGTATTGGCAAAACAGTAGTTTCTATCTCTATAGAAATTGCAAGTACTCTCCACCGATCTAATGCAAGAGTTGTGTAACCCTAATCTATGATAAGACTCCTCTTATTTATAGATGTAGGGAATAACCCTTCCCTAAACTATTTAAGATTAGGGTTTCTATTATAATTAAACTCCTTTAATTAATTATGCTCCTAATCCAATTAGGAATCCATGGGAGAGTACTTCTATTAATTAAATCCCAATCCCTATTAGGAATTAAATAATAGTAATAGTAATAATAATAATAAGACTCCTCTAATTAATTTATATTTAATATTTTCAAAATATTAAATATTAAGCTATTTAATTTATTCTACCTCCATAGACTAAATTAAATACACTTAACTTATTATTACAATTATGCCATTTACTTCATAAATAAATATTTTCCTTTTGCGGTGTGACCCTTTAGGTTCTCCATATTAAACCGGTTGTGAATAAATCAATTAGAACAATTCTAATCTTATTTAAATAAATAAATTAAACTATTTAATTCATTTAAATAAATAATATTTATTTTACAATAAGGGTAAGCCCTCTTAGCGATCAACGACTTTCCAGATAATATAGATTTCAACATTAATCATAAAAAAAACTTTCAGTGAATAGTTACCGTACAATTACAATCCTTCTAACACATAGGAATGTCCCATATTAAATATAAGACATGAAATTACTCAGGTGAATGTCCTTATTTTATTTAATTAATATATATTATCAATTCCCAAATGCACAACTCTAAAATAATGCAAATTAGAAACTCTTTTTCTAATTTATTGCTGGCCTTGGCCAAGACTACTGAGCTTTGTCATTTATCGAATCACATAGGGGACATTTCACATCTTTTACTAGATGTGGTAGATTCTTTGTTGATTCATTCACCTCATCTCCTATATGCAACAAACTTATTATACCGAATCATACCCTTTTGGATATACCCCCAAAAGGTCTTAAGGGACTCATGTCAAAGTATAAACTCATCACATACACAAGGTACTATGATGATCTCAAGTCCAAGGATGCACTTGTACTACTATCACTAGAGGAATTTCCTATTGACAGGCGAAGTAAAATCTCCAATTAGGTATTCCACTTAGCGAGCCACGGTAAATTTTTCAATTGAAACTTATTTGTCCAATAAGACCACCTATATCCTTGCTTATAGTGTCTCCACATAAATGATTATGAGATCAATCATCCTACATCATAAGAGCAAGCAAAGTATTGTACTAATCTATCCGAATTCACTAATTACCCTTTTTAGTAATCCAATGATTTAGGAACAATTTTAGTTTGGTGATCTATCTAAAATTGTAGATTCTCATTGAGTATGATCACCCATTATGATTGTCTAAAGGCAAGCAATGCTCAAAACAAAGCAGTTTATATCACATTTTACTATAACAACATTATGTAGTAATAATATATATATCTTCTTTTAAGAAAATCAATTCTTTTATTAATAAATGAATAAGATTACAAATTATATGCTACATCATATCAAATATGATGGCCTTGTGTGGTAATAACCTACATTCATCTCGGACTTAACCTTCTTTTCTTATCCAAATCTTATCTTCCCTTTTTTAGGGAAGGATACCTTCAAAAATACATAGCTACCTATGTCAAAATCTCGCTTCTACCTATGTTGATTTGCATATTTCCATATATTTGGGCTTGAGACCTTTATGTGGCCTCAGCAGTCTGTTGAACCCATTCTGGTCCCCAAGTAGATTCTGATGTTCCCCTTACCTCATCCCAGCAATAATGGCATCCTGCACTTCTCTCCTGATTACAAAATAAAAAAATGCTTATCGTAAGACAACTTGACCTATAATCGCGTTGATATGTAAACGCCCCTGAACTCTGGGATCTACCTATTAAACCCAGGTCCAATGCGTCCCGGGGCTAAACATTCAACTCATTAACACTCAAATAAGTTTAAAACATAAAATGCCAATACTTCAATATAATTACAAAAATGTCGCCTCCTTTATCCCCAGGACTGCTCAAATACTTTTACATCTTTCAATACTTACAAATAATGATTTTTTTACATCATTTATCTATTACAAAACAATACACATGTGACTTTTATCCTCTACAACAGATACACATGATGACTTTTAAACACTTCTCTCAATTCTTTCTTAAATTTGACATCTCCTGTGTCTAACTTCATTATATATTGAATCAACCTGGTGTCTAATTCATCTCCCTCTTGATACGTAAACGAACGACCAGTTTCCTCTGAGTTTGAATTTAACTTTCCTTAACTTCATTAGAATTTCACTCATTTAATAACTTACTTCTATTTTTTGTCTAGCCGAAATCAATTGGCATCAACACTTACCTTAAACATTTGTCAAAGCCGAAACAATTGGACATCGACACTTACCTTAACAATTTATCTAGCCGAAATAATTGGCAATCGGACATATATTTTAAGGCAGTTCATGAATAAACAAAACAGTTATAGCAATTTGGACAGTTGTTAACAACAAAACAGTTCATTAAATAGCACATAAGTGTAGGTATTGGCACACAACACAATTAATTGCTTAACATCTGGTACAAACATGAAACATTTGCACTTAGATAGAAATTCTTGCGATAACATAAAGTTTAGACAAGAGTTAGAAACTTGT
>CM068384.1:77575498-77624897 GCA_034770075.1 Aralia elata
GATTGTTTGGAGACGATTTAAATAAACCATGGTTAAATTAACAAACCAAGAACAGTGACTATAGCTATTTTTGGGACGGTTTCTGTCACCTGGTTTTCCAGGCGCTAGAACATTTGCAAGGGGTTTAAAAAAATGCGTTAAACGGGTTGGCTAAACCATGACAAAATTACTTTTTTTGTTATGGTTTTTAGTGACTAGTTTTTTAAAAAATAAGAAGTCTTTTTTGTTTTATTTAATGTACACCTGCAACGTGGTAAATACAATCCCATGACAAAGAGACCTTTAGATACGGTTTTTCCACAAACTGATACAAAATATACTGAAGACGATCATTTATATGCCACAATTACGATGCATAGGAATCCTGAACAAAAGGACATTTTAGGACAACCGATTTTTGCTACTTTTACAAATACATTGGACAGGACATTTATATGCAACATTTGTGACGTTGGGGGAAACCGTGTCATATGATGCTTTGTCACAGTTTTGGAAATTTGGCGCAAATGGTGTTGGACAATCATTTATCTTCCATTAATGGTTACATTTCGAAAACTGTCACACAACATAATAGTTTTTAAATTTAAATATTTGTGTGTGCAAAAATACAACCATTATGAAGATTTTCAAATTAGACAAATTTTTTGTGAAACAATAATGAAATCAACAAACGATCAACAATTAACAAAATAAAAACAAACATCTATTGATATAAACTTATAAGCTTTTCAAACTAAAATATTGTCATTAATACATATCAATTTATAATTCTAAATAAGTTCAAAGTTTATACCATTTTGGAATAAAATAAATTTATACAAAACTTATGTATTTCACTAAATCCAAAGATAACATCATCAACATGTTCCCAAAGAAAACTTTAAACACTTAAAAGAAGCATATTTATTAGGTCTAATGGAAGAAAATGGAGTTGGGAAAATTGTTTAAAATTGATTTAAGGTAAGCTAAACGGTTTTGTAATAAAAATTGTACCAGTTAATATAAGCCAAAATATGAGTTATTTAAAAGTATGGCAATTTCTTGAAAGTTCGCATCATATAAATGAAGTTTGAAAAATTAAGATGTTAATAAGGTATTGAAAAATGTACTACAAAAAAATGAGTTTAAAAGAAGCAAGTAATCCCGAAAATAAATTACAAGAAACTTACTGACGCTGTCTAGTAATTTACACAAAGAAAACTTAAGTTTTTTTTCATTCGTAAATGATGTAGGTATTTTGAAGAAGGAAATTAAACCGTCGAGTAAACAAGGAACAAGCTTTAATGTAGATAAGTTTATTTTATACACTACGTGCTTTTTAATTTTATTGTCAATTTTTCAATAGTGCATTTCGTTTTCAATTTGTTATCGATGTATTGGGTCAATGTTCTTTATATATTGATCGGATGTAGTGTTGAGGCCCATTTGTATTAGGCTAAACTCTATTGATTTTGTTATTTTAATGTTGAATCGATTTTATTCGTGATATCGAATATTTATGTGTTATTGTTAATTATATCTGAGATAATTGCGCGTGCTACAAATCCATTGATAGGCTTGGGGCGAATTCATGAAGTTATAACTGAGATGAACAACCCTAATTTCATAGGGGACTGGTTATTAAAAAATGTCGATTCGCAGGAAATGACACTAGTAGAATTTCAATGTGAAGAATGTTTACATGTAACGAGAATACTTACATAGTTGAATCACCTGTAGTACAAACATGTAAAGAGTTATTAGTGCCTACTACCAATTCAGTTATTTTATCCCCATATAAGTATGGTTGATTATATTGAGAATCATGTTGATTCAATGTACTTATAAACCCTTGATAACCCGATTCAAGTCTTTACGATCCTCGAATTATAGTGGAAATAATTTTGTTATCTCACCCATTTTAACTTGTTGAGTTATCAGGCCTTATATACTATTTTTGCATCAGGTATTAGAACTTGCTCAGGAAATTATTGCTCACTGCATTGTATTTGTTTTAACATTCTTTTTCAGATAGATCAGAAGAGGGATGAGGGGTCTAGTGGCAAGGATTTAGTTAGTAATACTTTAAGAATTGGTGAACAAAGGGAGCAAAGAGCGCATGAAAACCCGTTTGTAAATGGGGCCCGGCCAGCCCCGGTTTAAATAGGAATAGTTATATTTTAATTTATTTCTTGCACCCTAGGTTTGACCTTGTTTTGGTTCACTTGTGTGGCTCTAGTAGAACCAACTAGAATAAAAGTCTCATAATCAATTCCGAGTAGAATATAGTATGTCTATATGTGCATAAGCTTTACTTTGTATAGTATTTATATATTATTACAACATGCTTCGTCATGTTAAAATTAACTTATGGACGCAGTATTTTTTCATATATATGTGCATGCGCGCTAAACAAGATTGAGACATATTAATAACAAAAACCCTCAAAGTAATTTTATTAAGTTCCTAAGCAGTTCAAAAGATATTTGGAATATCGAACCGTCCGCCTTCTAGCTTGGTAAAGCATATAGAGTAACTTATAATATTTTAAAATTATGAGTTTGTTGTATCACCCACAATCGCAAGTATTAAATATTTAAGATGTTATGCTTAGTTAATCACATTTGATGCTTATACATAGACTGATCGTTGCTGTTTTGTTTGTGTCACACATGTTAAGGACAATGTTTTTCTTTTCGAATATTTAGAAGTGCTAGGTTGGGACTTAACTTAGAATAAGTTTGATTCGGATGTGTCACACTTGATAAAAATAATCTAAGAGGCAAATTGAAAGGTGTTACATAGTGATGTAATTGACAATAGTTGGACTACCTATTTAGTTATATATCGTTTGTTTGTGTCACCCTACAAGGCTATATACATTTTGAAATGGAGAATCCTTAGTCTCACTAGCAATTCGTTAATTAGAATTTGTCGAAAATGTATTATTGAGGATTAATATAGTTTGATGAACAATTTGTGGGAGATACCAATTTAAAATAAAGACCTAATTTATTTTGGTAATTTAATTAAAAATGAATGGTATGTCTAAAATGTTGTTAAATGACAAATTTCATTTATAGAATTTTATAATGTCTATTTTCTATCACTGCATGAGCATATATAGATATGCTAATTAAACATGGGGTGCCGGAATTGACACGGACTAGTTAATGATTTTGAGAATAGTTCTCAAGGCTGAAAAGCTATCTTCTAATGTCCTTAATATGTCTTATCCCCGGCAGATGGTTTGCAGACAATTGCCCTTCTAAGGAAGAGATTGGCTAACTTTTAGATAGTAGACAAGATTGATGCAAATCAGTGTCGCTCAATGCATCATGCTACGCATCCATGAGTAAACTGTGCTTCAGCTTCAGCAAGGGAACTATGGATGCTCCTATTATACTCCACTGCACCTTCAAGGAGTTGAAGGGTGAGGAAAGTAGGGACTATTAGATATCAGATATCTAGGGTGCTCTTCCGATCTAGGAAATAAACTGATGGCACTCAAGGTATATGACAAAAATGTTCCTCAAAATGATCTATCTGATTGAAACAATTGGGACCAACTGGGTTTTAATGGATATGGAGAGTTTTTGATCCAAGAATTTGAATTCTTGGCAATCTCTTTCCCAGGACATCTTCTTCTCACAAAAAATTTGTTGTGAAATTTTCCACCAATGAACAAGCTATATTGTCCAGCCTGCCTGAGTTGCTTTAAACATTGTTGGAAAATCGAAAAGAGTAACTTTTTCAACCAACGGAAAGACCATGTCTTACTAGTAGATGATTCTCTCAGGAAGCGGAAGAGGGCCAAGCGGATCTTCTTAAAAGAAGAACAATTCAAAGAATGGTAAAAGGGAAAGACAAAAACAAAGGGACATTTAAATGAACGAAGGACCTGATGCAAAGATATGCAAAGGAGTTGTTGCTTCCACTACAATAAGACTGGATAGCTGGGAAAGGAAAAACTGTAAGGAGATTCATACAGAGGGTAACCAGAAGATGCTTAGTGAAGCTTTCGGTTGCAGATCATAGCTTTGTTCATGATTAAAAATAATATTTCTTTCTGTAAGTCATGTTTCTACTTGGGTATGGGTTTACGGCTGTTGTAGTTGCTCAACCATATGCAATCCAATGCAGGGGACTAAGCTGAGAAGTAGAAAGGCTAAACAAAGAGTAAGTAATTTTATGTGTGGGAATGGAGCAACGGTTGTTGCATTAAACCATATGAAACTTGATTGTTTAGCATTTACTCTTACTGGGTCAAGTCCTATATTAAGTTACATAAGTTGTTATTATGTTCCAGTTCTCATTAGAAATAAAAACATTATTACTTCGTCGTTGTTGGACAAGGAAGGTTCTGGTTATAATATTTTTAAGAACAAATTGTGGTGTTCCATTTATAATGGATAATGTTCTTGTTTGAAACTGGAAGATCACCTTGATGGACTTTGTAAACTTGACTTACATGAAGAAATAATTTTGCAAATTGAACAAAACTAGTTTAAAAGAAAAAGGAGATGGTCCATTCAAAGAGTTTTGAATGTGTTGTATTTGATGAAATACAAGTCTGAATCATTTGAAATGTTCAAAGAATTCAGAAGTGAAACAAATTGGACTAAGTATCTAAGATTCTTTGATTAGATCGAAGAAAGAATACTTGTGCAATGAGTTTTCTAGATCATCTCAACAATGGTATTTTTATCTCATAATGGGAACTCTCCTGATACGCAATTAATTGATTGGTGGGTATTCTAAAAGGGAGAAATTGTTAGCCTTGTTGGAAATGGTGCAGTGTCCCCAATAATAATTTTTACCTAACATTCCTGAGTATCCATCTGGGGTTATACGCTAGAAACGGACTGGCAATATTTACAAAATAAAGGTAACCTCAAGAACCTCCAAAAATTTGAGCCTTAAGACTCCATAAAAATAAGGTTATGGATAGGAAAGATTTTCTAATCTTAAGTATGTTTAAGAGATAAGGGGTTGTCCAGCTGTATATAAAAAGGTTTCAAAAGATAAGTTTTGGGAACAAAAATCTGACAAGTGCAGACTTGTGGGATATCCATTAAAGTAAAAGTTTAGGGTATTATTGACTATAATTCCTTACACGCTGCCATTCTTAGATAAAGGTGTTTATCATTAAAGGGAGCTAAGTGTGAGGGTAATAGATCTTGAAAGGGTGTCAAGAACCACAAAGCCACCTTTAAGTCGCACTTGAAGGAACCTGTAGATAGACCTATTGTACCATAACCGAATCATTAAATCTGGTACAAAGGAAGTAACCGAAGATTATCCTGGGAGGGGTATGAGATTCATCATAGAGGATGATGTATTGAGGTACTGCATGCATTAGAATGATGAATGGATCGCCAAGTTTATATACGATGAGGCTAAAGGAGTAGTAGACACTCATGAGAAAATGGCAGATATGGCCATAAAATCCGGAAATGTGACTCCATATATTGAGGAACCAAGTATAGGACTTCTGGTAGTACTCCACCGAAGTAGGCATTAGTGCCTAAAGCGGTGGTAAATGGGTCTTTAAGAGAAAGACTAGGGCAGATGGCAGGTGGAGGACACTATAAGAACCAGACCTGTTTAAAAAGGTTTTTTAAGTTCCAAGGTGTTGACTGTTGATAAAAACGCTTTGATTATCGGGTAATGCTCTAAGGGTTCCATTTGGATTTTGCTTGTGATTGCAGCTTAATTACGAAATCTGGCATAAATGGATTGTGGATACACCCTTCCTCAATGAAAAGACTTGAGGAGAATGTATGTATGATACAGCCACGAGGAAATTTGTTTTTCAAAGGTTGATGCAAATCGTAGTTTTTAATAGCTTTACAATCGATTTCATTGATGGATTAAAAGTAAGCTTCTCAAAGATGGAAACATTCGTTTTGATGAGATAATCAAAAGAGTTTTAGTTTTTATCAAAATGAGAATGAACCTTGGTTGTTGTAACAAAAGGGTCAATAGGGAGTACTAGTGGAAATTCACTAGGTATTATTATATTGATTATACTACTGACATGGAGCGAATAACACACCTAATGGCTACAAATCCTAGTAAAGATTATAAATTGTTCTAAAAAACATTCCTTACCATGAATGATCTTGGGAGGTAGCATCCTATAAAATTGAGGATATAGAATCTATATAAGATAGATTTAAAAAGGATGTTTCGGCTTGACCCCAATGAGACGTATATTCATTTGAATTATAAAGGTGTTTTGAGCATGGCACAAACTCCAAAAGAGGTCTCATGGATGATGAGCGCCATGGAGTGGTGAATCTCTCTTAAAAAAATTGTCCCCAATTTGAAAGATGAGATCGTGATTAAGTTACTATTATAGTTATGCCAATGAATACTACTAGGGATTGAGTGTTGAATCAGGTCATTATTCTAGAGAAGATCACTGTAAGGGACAGTGATAAACATCTTTTAAGTAACTTTAACCGGTTGGAGGTAACTAAAGATGTGATCATTGATTTTCAATGGGTTTGTGTAGGATCTGAATAAAAACTAGAAGGGGCATAATCAGACTCGAGTTTTTCTGACTGTACCTAAGACGTATAGCAAATCCACTTTAAAGTAAATCGTTAACCCCTTGAAAGGTGGTGTGCAATGAATTGGAAAGGTTTCCACAAACAGCAAATGAGTTGTGGTTTAAGTGACAAAGACAAAGGTATAATAAGCTGTAAATGAAGCTACAAGTTTTGATTGTTTGGATGTAAAATTTATTACAGAACTAGGAAATAGTTCCTAAGTCTCATCTTGGATTCCAAAAACATGTGTTGCTGGCACTTTTCATTTTGATTTGTGGATATTATTTGAAAGGAGGGAAAAGTTTCTATAAGAGATAGTCGGGACTACTATGAGAACAAACATTATATTTCCCAATTTTACTGAAGCTTTATTGAAACATGCAGATTGATTTCATCTACTTAGAAGAAGAAGGGTATTTAGGATTACCATGACGATTGGCTTTTAGTGCAAGTACGGAGATTGAAAGAGTAGTATGCAACAACAAGCCAATCATATTTGATATGATGTAGTAGTATATACTTTATAATCTATATTCGTTTGTTAAAGGTTCATTTTACTTTATCTACAATTGGTTGCTGTTATATTAAAAATGGTGATAAAACCCATAAAGTTTTGGAGCAAATGCTTTTGAGAATTCTTGATGGTGATCATGCTAATGAAGATCTAAATTCTAGATATGCTCACAAACTAAAATCGTTCCTAATCCGTTTTGGGATTACTAGAAAAGGGGATTAGTGAATCCGGGATTAGATTTAGTACATTACGATTACTTGCTCTTATGAAAGAGGATGATTGATCTCATAATCATTTGTGTGGAGAACAACTATAAAGCAAGTTTATGTACGGTGCTTATTAGAGAATAAGTTTTCACTGAACGTGGCTTTGCTAAGGAATACCTAAATGGAGTTTTACCTCGTCCTGTACAATAGGAAATTCCTCTACGTGATAGTAGTACAATCGTGATCCTGTGGACTGAGTGGGAGATCAATCATAGTTATCTTTGTGATATGATGAGTTATACTTTGACATGTCACCTTATAGGGACCTTTAGGGTATAGTCAAAGGTATGAATTTGGGGATTATAATAAGTTTAATTACATGGAGATAGGTGAATGATTGACAACAGGAATTCTACCACTTCTAGTAAAAGGAGTTGAATGGTCCTATGTGTATTCGATATAAAATTGACGGACTCAGGAAGATCTTGGCCAAAAAGCAGAATGAAATTAGAAAGGAGGTTTCTAATTTAACCATTATCAGAGTTGTGCAATTTTTGAGAATCGGAAATACAAGGGAGACACGCGAAAGGAATTTAGAGGTGAAACTCGTACCGTGTGGAAGCATGGTTATACAAGGGTATGATTCTCATACTTTATCTCTTTCATTTAATTGATAATTGAGCACATGGATGATCATGGTGATGGTTTGTATGAAAAATTTTAAAATCCGTTTTTTATCGCGCTTCCACACTATTTATGTAATTTGATTGCATGTTCGCGCTATGTACAAACCTAACAATAATTTGGGCAAGTATTCGTATGTATTGCACCCCGTGCAAATAATGTGTTATGTGAGTAAATATTGTTATGATTGCACCCCGTGTAATGAAGTGTTTTGCTATCTGTTATGTGTAATAACATGATAGCCCCAATAACCACACTTATGTGTAAAGCTAAGAATAAAAGTTTTAAAAATGGAAACTGTTCAGGAGTTTACCATTTTGTATATTAGCGAATGATGTTAAGAAGTATATTTGTGCTGTTTATTTCGGTTAGAAAAATGTTCAGGTGTATATGCAATCACGTACTTTTTAACTATCAGCTTGTAATAATTGAGTTGAGCGACTCCTTTGTATGGACAGAGGTTTAAAATGCGTTAGAAAGCCGATCTAACTTAGTAATGAACTGTGTTGCAGTGTAGCGCACTAGAGACATTGGTGATAGTGTTGATGAGACGGGAAACTAATTCATTAGTTCTTTAGTGGGGAGCCACTCAATTCACTATATTGTTAATTGTTGAAAACTTGTGTTATGTTTGTTCTTATATATATGTTGAGAAGGTGATTCCTTTTCACATATGTATTTCTGTAGATTAGGCTGAGTCCTAAAGTGTTATGAGGAGAATATTTTCTTTTAAAGGTTATGAGAGTATAGATGGTCCAAACGACCACTCAATAGATATGGAATTATTCAACTGTTTATTACTTACTTAGCAATTAAATGCTCACTTTTAACTTAAAATATATCTTGCAAGCTAAGGCCAGAGCGGATTGAAAAAATCCAGTAAAGTCGAAGTCAAGGAAGAGTTAATGAGTAGAGAAATATTTGTATTATTTATAATATTATTATGATGCAATTTTGTAAAGGATGTTAGAAGATGTATTAGTTAAGGTCTTCGTTAACCTGGGTGTAGAATGTAAGATTCTACATTGTTTTTGTAGGGATATTTATGTTTATTTTTATGATGTAATAAGAATGTATTGGCATGAGTAACACCAGATTCTGATTTTGAAGATTGAACCGGGTTTAGGGTTGTTACAACCAACCACAACCAACAAACAAAATATATAAGGCTTTAAAGAAGTTGGTTTCTAGGGTTAGAGTTTGAGTTACCTTCTTGGTTCTTCTTCTTTTTTTATTAGCTTAGTTACTTGGCTTGCTTTTCCTCTTCTTTCCTCCTTCAATATTCGACCCTCTCTCTTTCATTCAAGCTCTCTTGCTTTTTGGTCTATAGTTTTCTTACTTAAAAAATATGAATGAACAAGATTTGCAAGTATACTTGGGTTGGCTATATATAGAACAACTTTTACAACCCTAACAACTTGGTCACCTAAGTTGGGTCTTCACTAGGCAATCCCCTCATGTCTCATACTCTTACTAACCATCCCCTAAGTTAACTTAATCATCTAACAACTTTAGATAACCAAGGGTTAAGAAAGGGAACAAAATGATTTAAATCAAGACTTTCTTTGGAAGGATGGGATGGAGAGGTGGTTGGGCATTAAATATTGCTTGCAAGAGCTCAAAACTTCCCATAAGTAGAAAGTTTAGCCCCCTTAGCCCTCCCACTTGCCCATAGCCGGGGCCCCCTGTTTTCCCCCCTCTTTTGCCTTTTGTTTTTATCTTATTTGCCAACACATTGACCACTTGGAGTTTTCTTAAGTTGGGTCATGGTTTGGGCTTGGTTTGGGCCTCAAGCAATAAATATTTGGGCCTCAATAAATCTAACACTTGGGCTTCTTATTTCTTTATTGGACTTTCCCAGTTAACATTTCATCTGGGCTCCTACGTTTTCATCTTTGGACTTCCCTAATTAGATAGCACTTGGGCTTGCCAATTAGTTTGATTTTTAGTTAGTTTTCCTAACTCATCCAATTAGCCAAAAATATTAACTTTTACGCTCTGTACTTTTAAATAGAGATTATGTTCTTATCCCTCGAATAAATGCTATGATGTAATACGAAAAGTCGTAAAAACGAAAAAGCAGTTTCTGCGTGAATAGTGTTTTCGTGTTATTTCTCAAAAAAATTAATTATTTTCTTATTCCAAACAACAACACATATGCTCAATCACATAACATATAATAATATGCATAAATTTTATTTTATTAGATAATTATTCATATGCCTAATTATAAGGCTAAACAATATTCACAATCGTTACATTATTCCCCCCTTATAAGGATTTCGTCCCCGGAATCATAATGCAAGGTTAACCAAAAAGATGGGGATAAATTTTTTTATTCTATCTTCGAGTTCCCACATTGTTTCTTCATCATTGTGGTTCCTTCATACTACCTTTACAGAAGGTATTACTTTATTTTTCAAGACTTGTTCCTTCCGATCAATTATCTGAATAGGAATTTCTTCGTATGTTAAGTCTTTTTCAACCTGATTAAGTTCATATTCTATTACGTGCTTGTAATCTTGCTTATAGGGTCGTAATATCGACACATGAAACACATTATGAATATGTTCCAACTCAGGAGGTAAGGCTACTTCGTAAGCCACCTCTCATACTCTTTTTAACACTTTGAAAGGTCCTATAAATCTCGTGTTAGGTTTGTATATGACGCGAACATGCAATCAAATTACATAAATAGAGCGGAAGCGTGATAAAACGGATTTTAAAATTTTTCATACAAACCATCACCATGATCTTTCCTTGTGTTCAATTATCAATTAAACGAAAGAGAAAGAGAATAAGAATTATACCCTCGTAGATCAAAGCTTCCTCGGGTACAAGTTAAACTCCTAGTCCTTCGTGTTCTCCTCGAATTCCACCGATGAGATTCCTTCCTTTGATAAACGTTAGCCACCCAAGTGTTTGGCCTCTAGAGGTGATCCACCAAGGAATAATAGGTATTCAAGAAGTTGGGTATTGACAAAACCCTAGTTTCTATCTCTATAGAAATTGCAAGTACTCTCCACAATCTAATGCAAGAGTGTGTAACCCTAATCTATGATAAGACTCCTCTTATTTATAGATGTAGGAATAACCCTTCCCTAAACAATTTAGGATTAGGGTTTCTATTATAATTAAACTCCTTTAATTAATTATACTCCTAATCCAATTAGGTATCCATGAGAGAGTACTTCTATTAATTAATTCTCAATCCCTATTAGGAATTAAATAATAGTAATAGTAATAATAATAATAATAAGACTCCTCTTATTAATTTATATTTAATATTTTCAAAATATTAAATAATAAATATTAAGCTATTTAATTTATTCTATCTCCATAGACTAAATTAAATACACTTAACTTATTATTACAATTATGTCATTTACTTCTTAAATAAATATTTTCCTTTTGCGGTGTGACCCTTTAGGTTCTCCATATTAAACCGGTTGTGAATAAATCAATTAGAACAATTCTAATCTTATTTAAATAAATAAATTAAACTATTTAATTCATTTAAATAAATAATATTTATTCTACAATAAGGGTAAGCCTCTTTAGCGATCAACGACTTTTCAGATAATATAGATTTCAACATTAATCATAAAAGAAACTTTCAGTGAATAGTTACCGTACAATTCAATCTTTCTACCATACAATGTCCCATTAAATATAAGACATGAAATTACTGTCAAGTCTTATTTTATTTAATTATATGTATTTCAATTCTCAAATGCACAACTCTAAATAATGCAAATTAGAAACTCCTTTCTAACTTCATTCTGCCTTGGCCAAGGACTACTGAGTTGTCATTTATCGAATCACATAGGACATTTCACATCTTTTACAAGAGGTGGTAGATTCTTTGTTGATCATTCACCTATCTCCATGCACAACTTATTATACCCAATCATACCCTTTGATATACCCCAAAGGTCTTAAGGGACATGTCAAAGTATAACTCATCATACACAAGGTACTATGATGATCTTAAGTCCAAGGATCACTTGTACTACTATCACTAGAGGAATTCCTATTGACAGGCGAGTAAAACTCCATTAGGTATTCCTTAGCGAGCCACGTTCAGTGAACTTATTCTCCAATAAGCACCTATATACTTGCTTTAGTGTCTCCACACAAATGATTATGAGATCAATCATCATCTTCTTAAGAGCAAGCAACGTATGTACTAATCTATCCGGATTCACTAATCCCCTTTTTAGTAATCCAACGATTAGGAACAATTTTAGTTTGTGAGCTATCTAGAATTTAGATCTCATTAGCATGAACACCATCATGATTCTAAAAGCATTACTCAAAACTATGGGTTTATCACATTTAATATAACAACACTATGTAGATAATTTAAAATACCTTTTAAGAAAATCAATTCTTTTATTAATAAATGAATAAGATTACAAAGTATATGCTACATCATATCAAATATGATTGGCTTATGTGCATACTACTTTCAATCTCCCACTTGCACTAAAGCCAATTGTCATGGTATCTAATACCCATCTTCTCTAAGTGACGATCAAACTGTTGTTGTGTTAAAGCTTTAGTAAATGGATCTGCAATGTTGTCTTGAGCATTCACACGCTCCAGGGTGACATCTCATCTTTCAATGATCTCTCAAATCAAATGAAATCGCCGCAACACGTGTTTGGATTTCTGATGAGACCTGGGTTCCTTAGCCTGCGCAACAGCTCCGTTGTTGTCATAGAATAAAGGTACGACTCCTCTAATGTTAGGAACCACTCCAAGTTCAGTTATGAACTTCTTCATCCAAACAACTTCCTTTGCAGCTTCACTTGCAGCTATGTACTCTGCCTCTGTCACTGAATCAACAACTGTTTGCTGCTTGGAACTCTTCCAACTCACCGCGCCACTGTTTAAAGTAAACACATACCCTGAAACGGATTTACTGTCATCTTGGTCCGTTTGAAAACTTGAGTCTGTATAGCCCTCTAGTTTCAATTCAGACCCACCGTAGACAAGAAATACATCCTTAGTTCTTCTCAAGTACTTTAGGATGTTTTTCACTGCCTTTCAGTGCTCTTCTCCTGGATTCGACTGATATCTGCTTGTTACACTAAGTGCATGAGTGACATCTGGTCTAGTACATGTGACGCCCCCAAATGCGGGTCTCCAAATACCCGGATCCGGTCATCACGATCCAATACAAACATTCACCTCTAACAACATATGGTAACTAAAATGCGAAATATAATAAACATACGTTGTTCATTTCAAAGGTGTTACTAGTCCCAGAATACAAAAAAACCTTAAATACTTACACAAATCCATACCCTAAATAAAAGTTAGGGTTTAAATTACATTAACAGAAATTAACTATACGTAAATCTAAAATCTGCTACATGAAGTCTATTACTTCATCTTTTCTTTTCCTTTGTTCTTCCCTGACGTCTCGGGTTTAGCTGCAATAAAATCATGATATAGCAAGAATGAGCAACGAGTTTGCTCAGCAAGTTTAAAATACCACAATAAGGATATATCATGATGAAGGGAATATAGGAAGGGATTTAAACAATAGAATTATCAGAAGCAATAACAATAAATGCTTTTAGAACAATTGATAGTCAAATAGACTTTGAACAATAACTTCCAAAGGAGTCAATAGCTAGTTGACCCTCTGGTTACTGGCTACAGAATGAGTACTTGAGGGGATCAGCCTCGCGTACGCTATGTGTATGCATAACATTTAACTCTGCTATTTGTACCTTATTTACGGTACATGGGGTACTCCCCTATAATAAAGGGGTGTTCATACAGTCTAAGAATCCTTACCCTCGATTGGTTCGGATAGCTTTTATAAATTTTCACATACTTGTCTGACCGAACAGAGGTTCAGACTTAATTATGAATAATTCCTAAATCTCGGAACTTTAATAAATGTACGAATTCAAATGCACGAGTGCGAATGTCAATAAATACACAGAGGTGGAATAATTTTAAAAGTAATTAGACCACTTAAAGCATGCTTGGAGATAAGATTCAAGCTTAAAGAATAATTTGCAACAATATATATATACCTTTTTGCACGAATTAAAATAGTGCATAAGGTTTAGAATTTGCTCAATGTAAAAGTTGAGTAAGGAAGAACTTGCATTCAATATACTGAAAGAATGAAGTTAGGGAACTTGCCTGTTTGCTCAGCTACAGATAAATTTAGCTTTAATTAATTGGTCTTGGATAACCTATCAGTTGATAAAGTCGGTTTATCCATTAGCATTGCATAACTGTATATCGACACACTCACTTATGCTATTTATTTAGCAGGAAATCAATTCACCATATACAGTTAACCACTATCTAATCATTAGCTAAACGGAAATTTAGTTAATGACCTTTAATTGTCTCTAAGTATGGGTTAATAATCTCTATTTATTATTTATGAAAATAAATAATAAATTTATTATGGTCTAATAGCAACTAGATATTAATTGATCACTTATTAAATACTTAATGTATTAATCCTACACACACTTACTTATTATTTAATATTAATTAATTAATAATTTTATTATCTTTATTTATTAAGGGCCAAATATGATTAACTGTATTTATAATTACTTATTATTTATTATTTATTAATAAATAATAAATAATTATTTTATTAACTTTATTTATAATTAAATATTTATTACTTTTATTTATTATTTATGGATAAATAAGAAATAATTATTAACTTTACTTATATCTAATTATTATTTAGGATTAAATAATAATTAAATATTTATTACCTTTATGTGTTATTTATTGGTAATACTTATTTACTAACTCTATCATTATTTAATGATAGTGAAACTTTTATTATCTTTCTTTCTTTTTTTTTATTATTATTATTTCAATTGATTACCAACAATTAAGCCAACGATAGGTATATATAATCTCTGTTAGGCATAACAGTCATAAAACCCCAATGAATGAATCGCACAACTCATGCTCAATCCATTTCAACCATTACTTGTTGTGCTTCCAAATACACAGCACTGGCCTGATTCTATATAGAACTTTAGACTGCCCAACCTTAAGGTTTATCAGCTTCTCAACAGGAAATAACATGTTACCATAACAGAGTTCCAACCCCCAAAATAACACAATGCAGTGCAACCAATACAATACCCAAAATTCTCAAACCCAAACAATATTATTCAATATCTGGTTTTCAAACCAAGCAATTTATTATCGAACAACTAACACAATACAATGCTACTATATGGGTAAATCTCTCAACAGTACAGTCCCAAAACAGGGGAACAACACAATCCCAATCGTAGAAGAAAGAAAATGAATGAACTAATCACATTACCAGGTTTCCCAAATCAAAACCAAACAAGTATATTAACAACTCATTACCAGATTTTAGACCCAAAATTATAATACAATGTTCTGAGTTTTTAACCCAAGCGGTTACAATACTATACAGTGTAACCTAAATCAAACAAAACCATTACAGTAGCTTAATAACCTATTTCTATACCTTGTGTTTGATCGCGCCGCTGTCCTCCTCCTTCTCCCACAGTACACAACCCAGTTGGGCATCAACAGTGGCTTCTCGCTGCAATTACTTTCTCTGAGATTCTCGAGCCCTAATTTCTAACTGAGAACTCTCAACAAAGGAATTGACGATTTCAGGGTTTGGAGGGTTTAATTTATAGTAAATCTTTTACCCAAATTAGCTGGATATTACCCCATTCGTCTACCTAAGGACCGTCGGTAGGAAAGGGGACAGCGATGGTGACTCGCCGGCTGGCCTTTGAGCCGTGTGCCTCGCCTGTCACTTCGCCGAAAACCTGGGACCTTTGGTCCGTTCGATTCTTCTGCTCGGATTAAATTTCGCACCACCTCCCTCAAACCCTCGATTAACCGCCGGTCGACGTTCCTCCCGTCCTTCGCTTGTCTGGTTGATTGCTTCACGTTGTCGCCGGCGTACGCCTGACGACTCTTCCTTCAGTCAATCGCTCACCCCCGTTCGATTGATTGAAAAGCCAGAGGTTATTTTGGTTGGATTTGAGGGTGTGAGTTCGTTTGGCTCAGTTGAATGCTCAAACTAGCTTCTGGTTGGATTTTTCCCCAAATTTTGATTTCACCGGCTCTAATATTCCCCAATCCCAAATCAGTCGACCCGTTTGCAATTCATAACCCGGCTGGCAAGGAAACAAGGATGGGCTCACAACTAGTGGGTCGACTAAATGAATGAGGGGCGGCCCAAAAGAAAAATAATAGGGGAATTGGGCCAACAAAAGAAAATGGGTCATCCTAATTAAAGAAAATGACCCCAATTAGATTAACCGCCATACATTTCCAATATTTTCAATTAAATAACTAAGTTAATTAATTATTCACTTGAATATTTATTTCACCCAAAATTCCTCATTAGAATTATTTAATCCGATACTGATAAAATTATTTATTTAATTTCCCAATTTTCTTGCAAATAAATTCTTAGGGTTAACTCACTAATTTATTTAAACTATCAGTGAGTCCCTTTAATGCATAGAAAATTATTGGATCACATATTTATATAATTAAATAATAATACCCACATGGATCCAATTAAATTCGTAAAATTAAATAAAACGAATTTCATATGTTAAAATAAATTGTACAAGATTTTAAAAATTCCTAGGCATTACAGTACATATCATACCATACATGATAGATCCTATTGCGGAAGCATAAGGAATCTTACTCATACAGTCTCTCTCCTCAGGTGTCTTTGAGGCCTGTTTCTTGGAGAGATGTATTCCATGGCTCATCAGCATGAGACCTCTCTTGGAATCTTCCATGCTAAACTTCTTTAGCATCGAGTCAATGTACTTTCCTTGGGTCAAGCCCAGCATCCTTTTAGATCTATCTCTATAGATCTTTATCCCCAAAATATAGGATGCCTCACCCAAGTCCTTCATGGAGAAGTGTTTAGATAACCAAATTTTGATCGACTGTAGCATAGGAACATCATTCCCTATCAGTAATATATCATCAACATATAATACAACGAATGATACAGCGCTCCCACTAACCTTCTTATACACACAAGGTTCATCCTCATTTTTGATAAAATCAAACCTTTTGATTATCTCATCAAAACGGATGTTCCATCTTCGAGAAGCTTGCTTCAACCCATAAATGGATCGTTATAGCTTACAGACTTGGTTTGTTCCAACCATTGAAACAAAACCCTCTGGCTGTATTATATATACATTCTCCTCAAGCTCTCCATTGAGGAAGGCCGTTTTCACGTCCATTTGCCAGATCTCGTAGTCATAATAAGCTGCAATTGCAAGCAAAATCCGAATGGACTTGAGCATAGCTACTGGTGAGATGGTTTCATCATAGTCAACTCCTTGTCTTTGTTTGAAACATTTTGCAACTAGTCGGGCCTTATAGGTCTCTACCTTGCCATTCGCTCCAGTCTTTCTCTTAAAGACCCATTTACACCCAATAGGCTTAATGCCCTCAGGTGGTGAAACCAAAGTCCATACTTGGTTTTCATACATGGAGTCCATCTCGGATTTCATGGCTTCTAGCCATTTCTCTGAGTCTTCACTACTCATAGCCTCTTCGTAAGCCAATGGATCATCATCATCTATGATGCGTACCTCATCATCATCCTCTATCATGAATCCATACCTCTTAGGTATCTTTGGTATCTTCTAGATTTACGAATAGGTAGTGGTACAGTAGGTTCTTCTACTTGGTCAGGTACCTGACTTTGATCCGTAGTATTTTATGGTTCTTGAACTTCTTCAAGATATATCTTACTCCCACTGACCCCTTCAATGATAAACTCCTTTTCCAAGAAGGCAGCGTGTTTCGCAACAAACACCTTTTGATCAGTAAGATGATAGAAATAATACCCTGATGTTTCTTTAGGGTATTAGGGTATTCCGCGAATCTACATTTGTCGGATCTAGTCTTCAGCTTATCATGCTCAAATCTTTTGACATAAGATGGACAACCCCAAGTCTTAACATGCTTAAGATTTAGTTTCCTCCCTGTCCATATCTCATATGGAGTCTTTGGGACGGATTTGGTAGGTACCTTGTTAAGTAGGTATGCAGCCAATTCTAGGGCATAACCCCAGAAGGATACTGGAAGGTCGGTAAAACTCATCATGGAACGAACCAGGTCCAACAATGTTCGATTTCTCCTTTCAGATACACCATTCAACTGTGGCGTCCCTGGTGGAGTCCATTGTGAGATTATACCATTTTCTTTGAGACAATTGAGAAACTCATTGGTTAAGTATTCCCCTCCTCGATCTGATCGAAGAATCTTAATACTCTTACCAGTTTACTTCTCTACTTCACTTTTGAATTCTTTGAACCTTTCAAACGATTTAGATTTGTATTTTATTAAATACACATATCCAAATCTAGAATGATCATCAGTGAAAGTAATAAAATAAGAATACCCTCCTCGTGCATTCGTTATCATAGGTCCACATACGTCTGTGTGTACCAACGCTAACAACTCTGTAACTCTTTCTCCTTTTCCACTAAAAGGAGATTTAGTCATCTTACCCATGAGACAAGATTCGCAAGTTGGATATGATTCGTAATCAGATAGCTCTAAAAGCCCATCTTTATGCAACTTGGTTATCTTGTTTCATTGATATGACCGAGTCTACAATGCCACATAAAGGTATAATTAACATCATCTCTTTTTCTTTTTTTAGTTTGTTCAATTTGAAGTATATTTTCATGCAAGTCAAGTATGTAAAGTCCATTCAGTAAATTGCCAACACTATATAAAACATTTTTATTATAAATAGAACAACTGTTGTTCTTTATTATAATATCAAAACCATCCATATCCAATACAGAAATTGAAATAATGTTTTTAATGTGTGTCGGAACATAATAACAATTTTTTAAACTAATGAACTTGCCCGAAGGCAGTGCTAAACAATAAGTCCCTACAGCTAATGCAGCAACCTTTACTCCATTTTCCACTTGTAGGACGACTACATCCTTGTTCAGCTTTCTACTTCTGCTTAGTCCCTGCATATTATTACATATGTGAGAACTACAGCCGGCATCCAATACCCAAGTAGAATTTTGACTTTCAGAAAAATTAATTTCAATCATGAACAAACCTAGATCGGAAGTCGAAGCTTCTCCAAGCTTCTTTTGGCCCGCAAGATACTCCTTGCAGTTCCTCTTCCAGTGTCCCGACTTATTGCAATGGTAGCAAATTCCTTTGCTATCTGGATCAAGTTTCTTTTTATCCTTTCTCTTCACCTTGCCCTTAGCCTTATTATTTTTCTTCTTTTCAAAAGATACCTTGAGCCTCTTCCTTTTCTTGGAAGAATCATCCACTAGTAAGACTTAGTTCTTGTTGGATGAGAAGTGACCTTCAACAGTTTTCAGCATGTTAAGTAACTCAAGCAAGCTGACGTCCAACTTATTCATGTGAAAATTCACAACAAATTGTGAGAAGGTGTCCGGGAGTGACTGTAAGATCAAATCTTGGCTTAACTCCCCATCCATCACGAACCCAAGCTGTCCAAGTTGTTCAATCAGATTGATCATCTTAAGGACATGAGTCTCAACAGTAGTGCCCTCGGTCATACGAGATCGGAAGAGCTCCCTAGATATCTGATATCTAGAAGTCCTACTTTGCTCACCATACAAATCTTTGAGGTGCAGCAATATAGTAGGAGCATCCATAGTTTCATGCTGACGCTGAAGCTCGTTACTCATGGATGCGAGCATGATGCATTAAGCCAAGATTGCATCATCTTGCCACTTTCTGAAAGTAGCAATCTCTTCCTCAAAGGCTGTTTCTGTAACATTTGTAGGGACTGGCGAATTTAGGACATAAGAAATCTTTTCAGCAGTGAGAACAATTCTCAGATTCCTTAACCAGTCTGTATAATTCGGTTCGATCAATTTGTTAGCATCAAGTATGCTACGCAGTGATAGTGAGTTTGACATTTTTAAATTCTGCATGTGAAATAGACAACATTTTAGCATTCATTCATTTAATTAATTACCAAAATAAATTAGGTCTTTATTTAAATTGGTATCTCCCACTATTTTCATCAAACTATATTACCCTCATTATATAGTTCGACAATTCTAATTAAAGATTTGCTAGTGAGGCTAAGGATCCCATTTCAAATGTATATAGCCTTATGGTGACACACCAACGATATATAAATAAATAGGTAGACAACTATTGTCAATTACATCATTATGTAACTCCTTTTATTTTTGCCTCTTAGATTATTTTAATCAAGTGGTGACACATCCGAATCAAAATTATCCAAGTTAAGTCCAACCTAGCACTTCTATATATGTGAAGAGAATAATACCGTCCTTGTGGTGACACAACAAAACAGTAATGTTCAATTCCTTAATAAGCATTAAATGTGATAATGCAACATCTTAAATATTTAACACTTGCCTTGTGGTGACACAACAAACTCATATTAAATATTTAATATATTCTATCGCTTTACCATGCTAGAAGGCGACGTTCGATATTCCAAATATCTTTGAATGCTTAGGACTTAATATATATATATATATATATATATATATATATATATATATATATAATACGCGTCATATTATTTAACATGCGAAACATGTTGGATAATATATAATATATATATAGTAAGCATGCACATATAGAATACTATATTCTACCCGGATTGATTATGGACTTTTATTCTAGTTTGGTTCACTAGAGCCACCAAGTGAACCAAAAGGTCAAACCTAGGGTGAAAGAATTAAATTTAAATATAACTATTACATTTAAACCCGGGCTCCAATACAAACGGGTCTTCAAGCGCTCCTTGCTCCTTTGTCTCCAATTCTTCAAAATTAATTCTAACTAGTCCTATTACATAAACTATTTACTATAAATAGAAACCTTGATCAGCAGTCAAGGGGAAGTACATAGGAGGGAGATAGAATTTACATTAAGAAAAATTAGAGAAGACGAGGTACGCAGACCCCATTTATAAAAACCCATACATTCAAGCATCTACTAAAATAAATCCAATCACACATTGGTCAATAGTCCATAATCAATCCCTATTTATTATCATACATATCTCTATATGTATCAATAAATAATATTCATCCGATGAATAATAAAACCATTCCATATATGCATTGATATCAATTAATGGGCAAAAGTTTTGCTAATATTTAGTTTTGAAACAAAATAAACTCTTTTATTTTAATCAAAAACCAATTCCAAATTAAACTCCTTTAATTTTAGCAATCTGAAATCCTATTCCAGATAAAATAAACATCTTTATTTTAAACTTTTATCAATTAAATAAACCATTTATCTCAATTGAGAAAAACAAAAAAAATTCAAAATCTGCACACCGGCGCGGCCGCGTTCCAAATTGAACTAGGAGCGGCGCGGCCGCGCTGCACCCCCAGCAACGTTTTCTGGGTTAGGGCGCTGTTGCGCTCCAGAATGAACTGGAAGCGGCGCGGCCGCGCCGCAGTGCAGATTCAGAAAATTTAGTCCAGCCCAAAAATCCGATTGTATCGCATATCAATTCATACATGGAATCATCAAAATCAATAATTAACACAAGGATTAGGCTCTGATACCACTGTTAGGTTTGTATATAACGCGAACATGCAATCAAATTACATAAATAGAGCGGAAGCGTGATAAAACGGATTTTAAAATTTTTCATACAAACCATCACCATGATCTTTTCTTGTGTTCAATTATCAATTAAACGAAAGAGAAAGAGAATAAGAATTATACTCTCGTAGATCAAAGCTTCCTCGGGTACAAGTTCAACTCCTAGTCCTTCGTGTTCTCCTCGAATTCCACCGATGAGATTCCTTCTTTTGATCAACGTTAGCCACCCAAGTGTTTGGCCTCTAGAGGTGATCCACCAAGGAAGAATAGGTATTCAAGAAGTTGGGTATTGGCAAAACAGTAGTTTCTATCTCTATAGAAATTGCAAGTACTCTCCACGATCTAATGCAAGAGTGTGTAACCCTAATCTATGATAAGACTCCTCTTATTTATAGATGTAGGAATAACCCTTCCCTAAACTATTTAAGATTAGGGTTTCTATTATAATTAAACTCCTTTAATTAATTATGCTCCTAATCCAATTAGGAATCCATGGGAGAGTACTTCTATTAATTAAATCCCAATCCCTATTAGGAATTAAATAATAGTAATAGTAATAATAATAATAAGACTCCTCTTATTAATTTATATTTAATATTTTCAAAATATTAAATATTAAGCTATTTAATTTATTCTACCTCCATAGACTAAATTAAATACACTTAACTTATTATTACAATTATGCCATTTACTTCATAAATAAATATTTTCCTTTTGCGGTGTGACCCTTTAGGTTCTCCATATTAAACCGGTTGTGAATAAATCAATTAGAACAATTCTAATCTTATTTAAATAAATAAATTAAACTATTTAATTCATTTAAATAAATAATATTTATTTTACAATAAAGGTAAGCCCTCTTAGCGATCAACGACTTTCCAGATAATATAGATTTCAACATTAATCATAAAAAAAACTTTCAGTGAATAGTTACCGTACAATTCAATCCTTCTACCATAGAATGTCCCAATTAAATATAAGACATGAAATTACTAGCAAGTCTTATTTTATTTAATTATATATATTTCAATTCCCAAATGCACAACTCTAAATAATGCAAATTAGAAACTCTTTTCTAATTTATTCTGCCTTGGCCAAGACTACTGAGTTGTCATTTATCGAATCACATAGGACATTTCACATCTTTTACTAGACGTGGTAGATTCTTTGTTGATCATTCACCTATCTCCATGCACAACTTATTATACCGAATCATACCCTTTGATATACCCCAAAGGTCTTAAGGGACATGTCAAAGTATAACTCATCATACACAAGGTACTATGATGATCTCAAGTCCAAGGATCACTTGTACTACTATCACTAGAGGAATTCCTATTGACAGGCGAGTAAAACTCCATTAGGTATTCCTTAGCGAGCCACGTTCAATGAACTTATTTTCCAATAAGCACCTATATACTTGCTTTAGTGTCTCCACATAAATGATTATGAGATCAATCATCCTCTTCTTAAGAGCAAGCAAAGTATGTACTAATCTATCCGAATTCACTAATTCCCTTTTTAGTAATCCAATGATTAGGAACAATTTTAGTTTGTGATCTATCTAAAATTTAGATCTCATTAGTATGATCACCATTATGATTCTAAAAGCATTGCTCAAAACTATGAGTTTATCACATTTAATATAACAACATTATGTAGATAATATAAAATATCTTTTAAGAAAATCAATTCTTTTATTAATAAATGAATAAGATTACAAAGTATATGCTACATCATATCAAATATGATTGGCTTGTGTGTATACTACTTTCATCTCGGACTTAACCTTCTTTTCTTTCCAAATCTTATCTTCCCTTTTTAGGGAGATACCTTCAAAAATACATAGCTACCTATGTCAAAATCTCGCTTCTACCTATGTTGATTTGCATATTTCTTATATTTGGCTTGAGCCGTTATTGGCCTCGCAGTCTGTTGAACCAATTCTGGTCCAAGTAGTCGATGTTCCCCTACCTCATCCCAGCAAAATGGCATCCTGCACTTTCTCCTGTACAATGCTTCGTAAGACAACATGCCTATACTCGCGTGATATGTAACGCCCCTGAACTCTGGGTCTACCTTTAAACCCAGGTCCAATGCGTCCCGGGGCTAAACATTCAACTCATACACTCATATAAGTTTAAAACATAAATGCAACTTCAATATATTACAAAATGTCGCCTCCTTATCCCAGGCTCTAATACTTTTACATCTTCAATACATACAAATAATGATTTTTTACATCATTTATCTATTACAACAATACACATGTGACTTTTATCCTCTACAACAGATACACATGTGACTTTTAACATTTCTCTCAATTCTTTCTTAAATTTGACATCTCCTGTGTCTACTTCATTATTATTGATCAACCTGTGTCTAATTCATCTCCTCTTATACGTACGCCAGTTTCCTCTAGTTTGAATTAACTTTCCTTAACTTCATTAGAATTTCACTCATTTAATAACTTACTTCTATTTTTGTCTAGCCGAAATCAATTGGCATCAACACTTACCTTAACATTTGTCTAGCCGAAACAATTGGCATCGACACTTACCTTAACAATTATCTAGCCGAAATAATTGGCATCGACATATTTTTTATGCAGTTCATGAATAACAAAACTTTAGCAATTTGGACAGTTTAACAACAAAACAGTTCATTAAATAGCACATAAGTGTAGGTATTGGCACACAACACAATTAATAGCTAAACATCTTGTACAAACATGAAACATTTGCACATAGATAGAAATCTTGCATAACATAAAGTTTAGACAAGAGTTAGAAACTTGTCTTAAGCGTTGCTTATAACTTTTAGCTAATTCGTCCTTTGAATGCCCTGCACATATTCATGTATGACGACATACCAATTAGCTACATAATGACACTTTAAATTGTTTCACATTAACTCTATTTCATATTTTATAATCTCCGTTTTATTAGAATCGAAACACGTTTTAAGTTTATTTACATTTGACTTGGCGCGCGTCATAGGCCTAACCCTGACTGCTCAAATGCCTAAGTAATTGTTAAGTCTTTTACGTTTTATAATGTTAGCCTTTTAGGACTTAAAACAATCTCTTTTATCGTCGTAGGCATTGCACGTTACGTACGCAAATGCCTGACGCTCGACTGCATAACAGCACCACTTGGCCAACTCCTGACTCAGGCTGGCATAGTTACGCCCACAGGTAGCGCAGCTGCGCTAAGCTCTTGGCTTCCTGGCGCAGCTGTGCCAAGAACCAGCGTAGCTGCGCTGAGCCTTGGTCAGCCTAACTTGATTTCTAACGCTCTGACGTGCCTATTTTGTAACGTCGTAACTTCGTCATCCCATATCGGAATGAGTCCATTCTTAAGCCATTTTGTTCATTGTAACAATCTCTACAATTGCCTCTTGACAGAATAATTTTTCTAATTCTCTAATAAGCCTAAAAATTGGCTCAAAAGTCCCTCGGGACCTAAGTTTTCAACATTTAACTTGTTTTATTAAAAATTTCGCCATAACTTCGTTATAGCTTATTTTTACTCCATTCCAATTATAACATTTCCTTAACACACATACATATATTTTCTTCTTCTTAGATTTTAATAATTAACTCACTAACGATGGTTTTAAAAGTGTCCATCAACAACAAATACAATAATTTTCATACTTTTCATGGTTGAGTTCTTTATTAACATTATGTTCTCACTTTGCGTGCTTATTACCGGTAAATATTAAGTCATCTAAGATCATTCTCCTTATCTCTTTGGATCCTCCATTGATCCCCATTAATCAACATCCACCAACAAAGCACTTCAATATTATAAAGCTTTAAAATATGGTGTTAGGGTTTTAAAGTTCTTACCTCTTTGGTTCTACTCTTTCTTGTTAGATGATGATCAAGGCTTGCTTGATCCTTTTCTCAATCTCTTGCACTTACCCGAGCTCTCCTTCTCTCTTTCTATTTTACTAGAGTTTCTTCTCTTAGTTTAGTGAATTGGTAGGATTTGTGAAGGAAATGGCTTAGTATTTATAGGGTGGGCAAGAGTTAAGGTATAATGGTCATTTGGGCTCTTCCTAGCTTCTCCAACAAGCTTCTCATGTAAGCTTCCTTAACTAACCAACTACTAACCATGATTAATTGGTAGCGGATGGGATGGCTAGCTTCCTTAGGAAGCTCTCCCCTCCCATTGGTCTATACAAGTTCACTTGGATTAAGTTACACCTTAGTTACCTTAACTAGGTTTTCTTTCCTTAGTTCGATTACTCCGACTAAATAGTTAGCCGCAATCGTTGACTTTTCTCTTTTAGGTTGATTTTCGTATTTTTACCGTATAATATTTCGTATACTCGTATTATTCTCGTATTCTACTCGTACAATAATTCGTATTGTACTCTTATTATTCTCGGTTGACATTCGAAATTCGTTCCACAAACCAAAGAATTGTGTTTTTCGTTTTTAAATTTTATTAGAGATTACGTCTCGTGACATCATATAAACACTATGGTGTCTTTTAAAAAATAATAAAATAGAAAAAGACGTTTTTAGCGTGAATAATGTTTTTTCGTCTTTTTTTTCGGAAAAAATTTATTTGCATCTATGAAACCCTAGTTCGTAAATTCTACCACGTAAATATAATCTAGGTCATAATACGACCTTTAAACACATACAAACACATTTACACTTAATAATATCAATAAAACTCATTTTATTAGATATTCATATTCATAAACCCAAATAATAGATTACACAAATTTTCTGGTTGTCATATTCTTCCCCCCTTATAAGGATTCCGTCCCCGGAATCACTGCTACAAGATTACATCAAAAAAATAAAGATAAACTAATTTCTTCATCTTTTTCTTCCTTGAGTTCCCACACAATTGCTTTAGCATTGCGGTTACTCCACCCAACCTTGTCAGAAGGTATTATCTTATTTCTCTAAAAATTTAGCTAGTGTTTGTTTACCAACTCTCTTTTCCTTACTACTACTTCCTCCACCTGTCCCTTTCTTTAAACACTTTCTTGTTTGATGATCTAACGATCCACAAGCATAACACTCATTTTGCGTTGGATTGGGGCAATTATGAGAGATATGCCCCTCTTGCCCACAATTATAACACGCTCTCTTAGCTTTCCTACATACCCGCGTATGGTTCTTCCCACAATTCTCACACTCTTCAACCATTTTCTTCATGTTTCTTTGTTTATCTTCAGACTAGCTAATATTCAATTTCCTCTTATGGCTTCCCTCAGCTCTATCGCTGTAATGAATGTGATTTTTGTTAATAGTTAAAAATATTTATCGAATTAAATAAATATTTTAGTTGGATTATTTATGATTTTATTTCTTAAGGAATTAGGTTTAATTCTATTTAATTTAAATATTAGAACATATTTAAAAGGTGTAACAGAAGAACCATATGATAAGAGAATTATGAAAATATTTTAAAATGGGTTTTGGGGAGTCTAACCAAACATGGCCCCGTGACTCTTGAGTTAATTTAACTGATAAGGCTCTTTGTTTTTTTTAACTGATGGCTTTATGTGTAGCTTTTATCAGTCTTTCATATTTTACGTATTTTATTTGGCTAAGTCTGAGAATAGAGGGAGGAGAGAAATTAAAGGAGTTTGAGAGTTTTGTGGTTTTAAAGAAGAGTTCTGGAGAATCAAGGTGGAGAAGGAGGGCTAAATTAACAATCTTCATCATCTCACTAGTGTAAAGAGCAATCTAAGGTAATAAACTAATGTTCAATTTCTTAGTTTTTAGTTTCCTAAAACTTCTTCTCTATGGATAACTTTTGTTGAATGATGGGTTCAGAAATTGGATTGTTTATGCTCTTAGATATGTATAAATCATTCTATGTTGTTATAATTGACTTTTCAGAAAATCAAATCCATGAAAAAATTGTTTAAGAGGAAGAAATTGGTTTTTGGTTTAATATATACAAAATGGCTTATTTTGGAGTCAAAATTAATGTTTAATTCATGTAATAATCTGTAAACTGATAGTTGTTTATGTTAATATGTTAAGAAACGAAAAGAATACAAGTGGAATGAACCAATCTGGTTAAGAAACGAGTATGTAGTGTTTGATTTCGCTAAATATGTTGAAATATGAAGAAATAGCAAGAACCTTGATTTTGGAGACTCTAAATTGGTTATTAGTGTTGTTTGTGTTATTAGAATGGTTAAGTATATATGTTATATTGTTTTGGTTGAGTTTATAACGTTTGGATATGCCTAAATTGCTGTTGTATGGAGTTTTGGGAGTTTGGTTCGTTGCAGAGGAGAAGCAGCCTGCAGTACCTGTGTCTGCACACTAGCGCGGCTACGCTGGTGCCAAGGCTAAACAGGGCGTGGCCGCGCCTGCACCACAACAGAAATGGATATTTTTTTAATTGTTCAGTCCTTAGAACCCAACATAACCTAGCCTAATGAACATGAAGAAGATTTAAACACGTATTAAGTTGTATCAAGAGTATGTGATGACAAAGTTGAATTGTAAGCTATGATTTGGTAAGTTTTAGGAGACTTTAACTTGTTGTTTGTGAGAATTTGAATGCTAAGACTTATGGTGTATGCTTGTAGAGATTTTTGATTAGTCCTATTTGGTTAGTTAGGAAGTTCAGATCGTGAACTAAGTTGCTAAGTTGTACTAAAGTGGAAATTGAAGCCGTTAATCATAATTGTAATGAAACTAATTTATATTGTGGTCCTAATGGTATGTAAGACATTTGGTGAATGTAAGTTGTGATTATATAGATTACACACGAGGCAAGTTCCTTATCTCTGACTTGTATATTATTACTCAAGTTTCCTTAACTTTATTCTTGTATTAAGCAAGTCTCATAACCTTGGCTTATCGTTATTCAAGCAAGGTTTCTTTTGTTAAGCCTTTTAATTCTTATGAAAGCATGACTTTGATACAAGATGTGTAATATCCTAAATATTTATAGAACTTATAAATATGATATGGAATGGCTAAAGTTAGCTGTAAAGTTAATTTCGAGGACCAAATTCTTTGAAGTAGAGGTGAATGTAATACCCCGAATATTTATGAGACTTATAAATACGATCGTATATGGTTAGAGGTAAATTCAATGACCTAAAACTAGGTATCGTGAAGTTTAAAACCTTAAGACCTAATGAGATTCGAATTTATGTGCTTAATAAAGATCCAAATGATATTTCGAACCAGGTGTTTTGTGATATTATAGTGTAAACGATGAATTTGGTCAAATAAAATTTTTTGGTCAAGCTGCTTAGTCGTGCTTACATTAACAAAATGATTTGTCGTGCTTTCCAAGATTTCACCAAAAAGCATTCTGACAAATTATTTTTAGTAAGCTGTTGTGTCGTGCTTAAACTGATATAGTGCTTTGTCGTGCTTACGCTGACTGTTTGCCAAAATCTATAATAGCAAAAATACGCAAGTATACGCAGTCCACAAGTAATAAAGTGAAAGTAGAGTATCGTCCCACAGAGAAGAATTGATTCTATAATGACAAATTCCAAATTTAAATCAAATCAATTTTTAGTAAACAAGTGATTTATGAATTCTGAGGTTTTGAATTTAACTAATTAATTCTAAATTAAATTACTAACACTAGTTTGAAAACAGATTTTTTAAAGACTTAAGACTATAACTTCACTTAATTCTTTATTTTACTTAACATGCTCCCCTTTGGATTATGCTAGTTATTTTGGATTGTTAACCAGGAACACATCACTATTTATGATCATCTTTCAATGTTCCATAAACAACCTAACTTAAATCCAGAATTGATAGACTCAAGTTAATCACCCTAGATAACTAACTCACTATATTTCTATGTGAATTACAATTAAAAAGGATTTAAAGCCCAAGTTCCCTATTTTGATTACATGCGGTGATATGTTTATCTCTATCTTAATCACAAATTATGAATTCCATCGACAACAGAAGACACAATCACATGCTATTATGGTCAGATCTAAATCTATACTTCATCTTTCAAATTCATATAGATTATCTCAATAATTATTGGCCAGATAATTAACAATTCAGCACAAACCGTAATAGACAATCCAAAAATAACTAATCATAATATTCAAAGAAGCATGTTATTCAAAACTACGCATTAAGATCCATTATAGCCTTAAAAGAAATTTAGTTCATAAATAAACTAGAAATCATTTTCCACAAGTTTAATAACATCAAAAGTTTGGAATAGAGAGAAAAGAGAAGAAACACTAAAAGCAATCCTTCAAACTCTGTCCTGCTCCTCCTTGCTTTCTCCTTGCTATCAACTTGCTTCAAGTCTTCTCCAATTGCTCCAAACTAGGGTTTTCTAATAGATAGATATCAATAACCAACTAGAAAACACCTATTTATAGTATCTGATAAAACCCCTAATTAATTACAAAGTTTCAAAACCAAGATCAAATCAAATCCAATTAAAACATCTAAAAAGTCCATTTTGCCCTCACTCGAACCGGCGCGGCCGCGCCTGGATTAAGCTTGAAAGGCGCGCGGCCGCGCTACCCTGGCAGCCATTTTTTTTCTAACTCTAACATCACGCGCGGCCGTGCTGCTACCCAGTTCATTTTGGGCGCGGCCGCGCTGCTCTGAATTCTTGCAACCTCAGCAACATCAACAACTTCATGCACTCGAACATCCAATTCTCGCCCAATGCAATCCCAACATGTGCAACCTACAAAACACACAAAATACATGAAAAGTAACTGAAAACCATGGAAATAAGAAATAATTCACGTTCATTGGTATCCGATTCTTAGGTATAAAACCTACTCATCAAATTCCCCCAAACTTAAACTATTGCTTGTCCCCAAGCAACACAATGCAATGCAATAACTAACACAATGCAACACAATGCCATAAATGCACTAAAAACTAGCACGCCTACGAATCCAACCAATAGCCAGTATGAATGTTAACTGTATGCCTCAGAGATATCAATAACCAGCGTGAAACAACAAATCCAATCACAAGGAATTAATAATCTCAACCAATCAAGCAATATATACCTATCATCACCCAAGTTGTGCGTGTGTGCTCATTAATCGACTTAACTGACCAAAGTTCACAAAAAAGCCACATAACCAACTCTACAACAAACATAATCCATTTTTACTCCAATTAAAGCAAATACAACAAATCTGGCCAAAATCAAGTAAATACTAAGCATGAAGGTTCTAACAAGGTTTTATTCCTACTTTATTCTACTACGAGTGCGTTTTACGCTCCATCTCGTATTTATGCTTGACTGTGCAATGTCAAGTTCTCTTAGGCTTTTCAAAATCACCCATGTAGTGAGCGTTCAATCAATGACTCCCAAACCAGATGGCTTTAGGGCACTAGGTGTCAAGACACCCCTAAGGATCTAATTACCCAAGTGATAGAGGCCTCAGAACCCAACTAGTCAACTCATTTATTATATTTTTGGATTTTTCTGATTTTTTTTTACCTTTAAAGAACCCCCAAACTCAGCTTTTACTCTATTTAACCTTCCTTATTAATTCACCTATCAATGATTTACCCAATTCTCATGTAAAAATCAGTTATGCAACCCTTCGAACCCAGCAGTCAAATTAATCAATTTATTCGTGCAATCCAAAAACTCAAGTTATGACAGGCATAATTACCCTCATGATCAAAATTATTATACCCCTAACGACTTTCAAACTGTCCAAGCTAACACAATAATACCCATCTCATCATTGGCCGAGCCAAAATCATACAAACTAAACAATTGGATTACTACAAACAAACTAAATGCACCTAACTCCACCAAACTAAACTATGCAAGATACTAAAATGCCAACATACTAACAGAAATAATGCCCAAAACCAATAAACATGCTAAACCAAAACCAATAAACATGCTAAACAAAAACCTAACTCCCCAAACTTAAAACAGACAATGCCCTCATTGGATAAACAATAAAAGAAAAAGGAAAAAGAAAGAAAACTCCCCTAATCCGAAGTAGCATCATCTGCCTCCTCCCCATCGGAAGGTGTGTCTGGAGGTGGGTAAACTGAGGTTGCACCAAAAGTCGGGAATTGGACTTGAACGCCCAACTGAGAAAATGCCTGTGAGAAGCTATCTGAAAGCTGAGTGGAGAAGGAACGAAGCTCCGTCATGCTCGAGTGTATGGCGTCCATCCGCCGAGTCATCCTCCTCTCAATACGATCCAATCGAGCCTGCGAGATATTAACCGGCTGTTCAGGCTCAGGCATCGGCTGATCAGACGCCTCCTCACTCTCAGAATAGTCCCCTAACAAGAATCCTGCTCCATGAGCATGCGACGGGGCTCCTTCCCACACCTTATACTTTGCTATCGTCGCGTGATCAATGGTATTCATCGGGAGTTGCACTGGCTCACTGTCGGCCCACTCCACCCCCGCAGCTGAACATAAGCGGGTAATCACCGAAGCATGTGGAATACCACCTGACGTACCTCCCTGAAGGTAACGACGAATAGACTGGTGAATCACATGGCCAACATTAACAGACTTTCCCATCACTATCCCATATAACAAAATCGCCCGGTCCTTGGTCACGTCGTTCTGGTGCCTGGTGGGCATGAGATTAGCACAAATGAAGCTGTACCAGGTCTTGCCATAGCGACTCAAGGCTGTGTGCGGGAAGTAAAGCTTCTGGTCGGTCTCCTACTTCGTAGTCCACTCGGTACCAGGCTTACACAAGGCATTTTTGATTCTTTCCAGCTTGGGTTCCCAGTTTGTAGAATGGAAACTCTCAGGGTCAGAAATGGGAATGGTAGGCAAGTGGTAGATATCATTAATAGAGCGGCTATCATAAGGCACCTGACAGCCCCTCACAAACGCAGTCCCATCCTTTGTAATCTTGGTGTTGGCGTAAAATTCTTGAACCACAGAAATAGGCGCTGACAATGGTGGCGCCACAAAGAATAGCCAGCCCTTAGCCCTGATCATACGCATCATCTCTCCATCCAAAGCAGGATCAGGCTTTAGCCCACGCTCCAATACAAAGGTCTTGCCCAACAAACCCGGTGATAGAAGTCCTCCGCCTCAGCCGAAACAAACCGACTCCTATCAAAATCTACATCCTCAGCGTGTGCATGTGAACTGGACGATTCCCCTCGTGGTCGTTTGGAAGCCATATCAACTCAATTCCCAATTCACAATAAAGCAAAATCTCCCCCAAACTTGAAAGAAACTACACTAGGGTTTCTCAAACAATAACACTCCAAAATACTTGCATGCACAACTCAATTACAAGCAACAAAACCAATATAATGCAATCCCCTGTGTAAAATCTAACAAGAAGCTTAGTACAATGTAAAACCCTAATTTCAATATACTTACTTCAATAAACCCACTGCAATTCCTTGCTAACCCACTGCGTTATACTGACAATCTCCTTGATGAACTCTGTGATTGTTGAAGAAATCGAATTTGGGGTGTGAATGGAGAGTGTCGGCTATGTATGTATGTATTAGAGAGAGAATGGAGATGAATGATAATACAAACTAGGGATTGATATTGGTAGAGTTTGATTTGTAGAATGATTGTGTAGAGATTGGGATTTGGTAAGGAATCCGATTTGGAAGAGAAGGAAACAGAGAGAGTCAGTTTTTTAGATGGAATAGGTTTGAAGAAATAGAGTCCAAGCGGGAAAAGGAAATAAAAAGCAGTCGTGGGTCGGGTTGAACTTGATTTTTAAAAACTGAGATCCGATCGCGGCGCGGCCGCGCTTGGATTTAACCTGAATGGGGCGCGACCGCGCTAGTGTGCCAGCTAATTTTTTTCCAACTTCTGAGATACGGCGCGGCCGTGCTAGTTTCCTTCACATTTTGGGCGCGGCCGCACTGGTGTACCAGCTGGACCATTTTGAGTTCCTGAAGTCGGGCGCGGCCGCGCTGGTTTAAAATCTGGAATTTGAATATTAAGCCCTTTTGATGATTTCTTCATGTATACTCCTTGGTGTATGACCTATAAACAATAAAAACCCAGACACAAAGTATCAAATTACTACAAGATAAAAACTAAATCTAAGTCCTAAAAAAAAAAAAATCACAAAATGATAACTAAAAACAATTAGAAATTGGGTTGCCTCCCAAGTAGCGCTTGATTTAAAGTCTTTCAGCCTGACTACTTCCTGTTTCATCTTTAGTCGGCAAGAGTGATTGAGGTTTTCTGGCGATCAACACCACCACCCCAATAGTGCTTCAATCTTTGGCCATTGACTTTAAACGACTCTTTCGGATTGCTTGTAAAAACTTCAATAGCGCCATGAGGGAATGCTTGTTTAACAATGAAAGGACCCGACCACCTAGACTTGAGCTTCCCTGGAAATAATTTCAGCCTAGAATTGAAAAGAAGCACTGCTTGTCCCGGCTCAAAAGTCCTATCGATGATTTTCCGATCATGCCACTTCTTGACTTTTTCCTTGTATATCTTCGAATTCTCATATGCTTGCAACCGGAATTCATCGAGCTTATTCAGCTGAAGTAGCCTCTTTTCCCCAGCAGTCGCGAGATCAAAATTCAACCTTTTGATGGCCCAATATGCTCTATGTTCAAACTCAACTAGTAGGTGACACGCCTTTCCATAGACTAATTAGTACGGAGACATGCCAATGGGCGTCTTATAAGCTGTCCTATAAGCCCAAAGTGCATCATCCAATTTTGCTGACCAATCTTTTCTATTTGGATTGACGATTTTCTCCAGAATTCTCTTCACTTCTCTGTTTGACACTTTGACTTGACCACTAGTTTGGGGATGATAAGCTGTAGCAACTCGGTGGTGTACCCCATACTTAGCTAGGAGAGCCGTGAATGACCTGTTGCAAAAGTGACTCCCTTCATCACTGATAATTGCTCTTGGGGTGCTAAAACGTGTGAAGAATGTTTTTTTTTTCTGCAGAAATTTAAGAACCACTTTGGCATCATTAGTCGGCAGCGCACTTGCTTCCACCCATTTAGAGACATAATCGACCGCCAAAAGGATGTAAAGGTTGTTAAAGGACGATGGGAATGGTCCCATAAAATCTATTCCCCAAACGTCAAAGACTTCAACTTCTAATATGGCATTCAAGGGCATCTCATGACGCTTGGAAATATTTCCCACCCTTTGACATCTGTCACATCTTTGCACGAAGTGGTGGGCGTCCTTAAATAACGTTGGCCAGAAAAATCCTGCTTGTAACACCTTGGCCGCTGTCTTCTCGCCTCCGTAATGACCTCCATATAGTGAATCATGGCAATGATGTAAAATACTCTCTATTTCACTTTGTGGCACACACCGTCTAATCATCTGATCGGCACAATGTTTGAACATGAACGGTTCATCCCACATGTACCTTTTTACATCATGCAGAAACTTTTTCTTTTGTTGGCTAGTCAAATCAGGAGGAAGTACATTGCTAACCAAATAATTAACAAAATCGGCATACCAAGGGACTTCTGAATGGATCAAAAACAATTGCTCATCCGAAAAGAATTCATTGATCACTGTGTTGTCACCCTTGACGTGGTCACTGTTTTCTAATCTCGAGAGATGATCTGCCACTTGATTTTCCGTCCCTCTCTCTTGGGGTTAACCTCTGTATCACTTGGAAGTGTTCCTTGCGGTCGATTGTTCAAGACTTGAGCCAACTGACCGAGCTGATTTTCCAGATTCCGAATTGACACCGCTTGGCTCTTCACATTCAAGTCTACCTGATTTAACAGCTTATCTTGCTCATTCATTCTTTTCTCCGATGCTGTGATAAATCTTGCCAAAGACTTTTCTAAATTGGGTTTTTCTCTCTGCCTGTTGTGGAGCTTGGTTCTGAAAACCCGGGGGGTTCTATGATCTTGGAGCGGGATTTTTGAACTTGAGAGTTATTGCTCCATGAGAAGCCCGGATGATTCTTCCACCCCGGATTATATGCATTCTGGTATGGCTGTTGTGGTCTGTTGTAACTCCCCAAGTACTGTACAGATTCCGGATTAATAGCACAATATTCCGTCGGATGTGCGCCTGCACATAGTTCACACACGTAGGCTACTTACTGGACTTTCGATTCTGCTAAAGCTTCAATCTTCTTAGACATGGCCGCCATTTGAGCTGTTAATGCCGTGACCATATCTACTTCCAAAACTCCAGCTACCTTTTGTTGATTCAATCTGGAAGTCGGCCATTAATAATTATTTGCAGCCATAGTCTCTAACAAAGTAAAAGCTTCATCGAAATTCTTATCCATTAAAGCTCCCCCTGCAGCTGCATCTATACTTGCTCGAGTGTTACTGCTCAACCCATTGTAGAAATGACTGAATCTGCAGCCACTTGGGTAACGCCATGATGTGGACATCTTCTCAATAATTCTTTGAACCTTTCCCAAGCTTCGGACAGTGACTCTCCATGACTTTGCTCAAAGGTAGAAATATCATTTCTCAACTTAGCAGACTTAGCCGGCGGGAAGAATTTTGCGAGGAATTTCTGGGCCAAGTCATCCCAAGTTGTGATGGATCCCGGTGGAAGTGAGTGCAACCAACTCTTTGCTTTATCCCTTAGTGTAAACGGAAACAAACGTAATTTCACCGCATCATCAGACACATTTGGATATTTGAATGTATCACAAATCTCAAGAAAGATAACCAAGTGTGCATTCAGATCGTCGTTGGCTAATCCCCCAAACTGTACCGAATTCTGAATCATCTGAATTGTGCTCGGCTTGATCTCGAAGGAATTAGCAGTGATGGCTGGCCTCGTGATGCTTGACTTGATGTCATCTATCTTAGGCATAACATATTCCCTCAATGATTTTTGTTCTTCGTTAGCCATTTTCTCTTTCTCAAGTGTCTCCCGACAAAACTTTCTCAACTTGCGTAACTTGTTCTCAAGATCGTCTTCACTCTGCACAAGTTCCGGTTGCTTGGATCGTGTTTGCATAAACAAACCCAGATCACCTAAAACAGGAAGTAACAAGAAAAATAATGATAACTAAAACTGAATTAATTAAAACTAACACTTGAAATTATAGACACAATTGTTCCCCGGCAACGGCGCCAAAAACTTGTTTGCCAAAATCTATACTAGCAAAAATACGCAAGTATACGCAGTCCACAAGTAATAAAGTGAAAGTAGAGTATCGTCCCACAGAGAAGAATTGATTCTATAATGACAAATTCCAAATTTAAATCAAATCAATTTTTAGTAAACAAGTGATTTATGAATTTTGAGGTTTTGAATTTAACTAATTAATTCTAAATTAAATTACTAACACTAGTTTGAAAACAGATTTTTTAAAGACTTAAGACTATAACTTCACTTAATGCTTTATTTTACTTAACATGCTCCCCTTTGGATTATGCTAGTTATTCTGGATTGTTAACCAAGAACACATCACTATTTATGATCATCTTTTCAATGTTCCATAAAACAACCTAACTTAAATCCACAATTGATAGACTCAAGTTAATCACCCTAGATAACTAACTCACTATATTTTCTATGTGAATTACAATTAAAAAGGATTTAAAGCCCAAGTTCCCTATTTTGATTACATGCGGTGATAGGTTTATCTCTATCCTAATCACAAATTATGAATTCCATCGACAGCAGAAGACACAATCACATGCTATTATGGTCAGATCTAAATCTATACTTCATCTTTCAAATTAATATAGATTATCTCAATAATTATTGGCCAGATAATTAACAATTCAGCACAAACCGTAATAGACAATCCAAAAATAACTAATCACAATATTCAAAGAAGCATGCTATTCAAAACTACGCATTAAGATCCATTATAGCCTTAAAAGAAATTTAGTTCATAAATAAAGTAGAAATCATCATCCACAAGTTTAATAACATCAAAAGTTTGGAATAGAGAGAAAAGAGAAGAAACACTAAAAGCAATCCTTCAAACTCTGTCCTGCTCCTCCTTGCTTTCTCCTTGCTATCAACTTGCTTCAAGTCTTCTCCAATTGCTCCAAACTAGGGTTTTCTAATAGATAGATATCAATAACCAACTAGAAAACACCTATTTATAGTATCTGATAAACCCCTAATTAATTACAAAGTTTCAAAACCAAGATCAAATCAAATCCAATTAAAACATCTAAAAAGTCTATTTTGCCCTCACTCGAACCGGCGCGGCCGCACCTGGATTAAGCTTGAAAGGCGCACGACCGCGCTACCCTGGCAGCCATTTTTTTTCTAACTCTGACATCACGCGCGGCTGCGTTGCTACCCAGTTCATTTTGGGCGCGGCTGCGCTGCTCTGAATTCTTGCAACATCAGCAACTTCATCCACTCGAACGTCCAATTCTCGCCCAATGCAATCCCAACATGTGCAACCTACAAAAACACACAAAATACATGAAAAGTAACTGAAAACCATGGAAATAAGAAATAATTCACGTTCATTGGTATCCGATTCGTAGGTATAAAACCTACTCATCACTGACAAGCTGCTTTGTCGTGCTTATGCTTTGTCGTGCTTACACCTAGCACACACGCCAGCTTATGCCTGACACATGCCAGCTTATGCCTGGCACACGCCCACGCCAGCTTACGTCTGGCACACACACACACCAGCTTACGCCTGGCACACACACGCTAGGTACTAAAGTGTATTTAACCTAGGTACCAAAGTGTAATAAGCCGAGCCCCTAACGTGTAATTAGTGAAACTTGGTTTTTCTATAAATAGCAAGCTCAGTTCATTCATTCCTTACTATTTTTCAAGAGCAGTTCAAGAGCAAAAACACTCTATATTTATATGCTGAGAGATATTGTGAGATAAAAAGTACTTTCTAAGCATCGAAGCGCTGCGCGATTGGAAGTAAAGCTAACAACTACAAGAGGTATTACTCAAGTGGTTATTATTTTTATTTTTCTTTATATATATTTAGTAAAAATATACTTTTATAAGCAGTTATAATGCCCAAATTATCTTAAGTATATAATACAAAAGTCCTATTTACAAGCAGTTATAATGTCCGATTTATTTCTCTTATATATTAGAAAATATTCTTTTATAAGTAGTTACTATGTCCGAATTTCTTCAACTATTTAGTAAAAATATTTATTTTATAAGCAGTTATAATGCTTAAATTTTCTCAAATATAATAACCGAATATTCATTTTATAAGTAGTTATAATGCTTAAATTTTCTCAAATATAATAGCCGAATATTCATTTTATAAGCAGCTATAATGCCCGATTTATTTCAACCATAGTAACCGAATATTCATTTTTCAATCAGTTATAATGCTCAATTTATTTTAAATATAGTTGAAAAATATTTATTTTGTAAGCAGTTATAATGCTAAAATTATTTCATATATTGTAGAAGAAGTCTAATTTATATGCGGTTATAATACCTGAAATAAAACTTAAAAGATTTAATTGTTAAAAATGCTTAATTAGCCTAGCATAATCAAAGGAAAGGAAAAACTTGGAGGATAAAAGTTCTAGAGCTTACACTTCAAGAGATTGAGTGAGGAATGAAACATTAGCGTTAACATATTATCCATATTCAGGAAAGTTTATTTATTTGTTGAAATGCACTCCGTGTAATAACGTATCTAATTTATAAAGTTTATTGTTATGCAAGTATTGTTTCTTTTGCACCCCGTGCATTAACATGCTTGTTATCTGTTATGCGCAACGTGATAGTGATTGTTGAATTTTAATTGAAAACCATTTTAGTATATGAGTTAAACAACTCTCTTGTATGGGCAGGAGTTTAAGATGTGTTAGGAAACCGATCTAACTCACTGAGGTAACATTTGTCGCAGTGTAGAGGTATCGTAGAAGCGATATACACTGTTGATACAATTGTAGCAGTGGTGATGAGACGGGAAACTAATTCATTAGTTCGTGGGTGGGGAACCACTCATTTCACTATATTGATAATCGTTGAAATCTTGTATCAGCTTATTCTGTATATATATCTTGAAAAGGTGATTCTCTTCTCATATATATATATATATATCTGGTAGATTTGTTGGGCATTCTTATGCTCATTCTTGCAATTATCTTAAACAAATTACAGCTAAGGAAGAATTACCAGACGATTCTGGCGGTACAAAGAAAGTTGAAGATGTAGAAGTCATTTTAACTATGTTAGGTCATCTAATTGCGCGCCGTTTTAACGGAAAGCCCCATCTTTCCTGGGAACTGCCTGGTTGCTAATACTGCAAGTCTCAGATAGATAAATGGAGATTTGTTGTTTAGTCTTTTAGGACTTATTTGTAATAAGAACAAGTAACGTGGGAATGATGTAATACGAAAGAATGATATTATAATATTATCACTTTTCCGTATTATACTCTGATTATTAGAAGTTAAGATTTCTATATACGATTCAAATCAATTATATTACGAGTTTTTATAGAAACTTATCGTGTAATTACCTTTAAGTTAATGAATGTTTTGAATAAGGTTATACAAGTCAGCACGAAGTCCGACCTGGCTAAAAGAAGCTAGCAGATGAATTTCGTGGGCGTGACAAGATGCTTATCCATTTATGATTCATTGATATCCTACTATTGTTAAAGTATTCCTTTTGCGATATTTTATTGTTATTGAACTCTCGAATGATGTCGAACCTTTATTGATTCAACTAATCTTTAGTTGATGAATGTTCTAAGATCTAAAATTTCTATTGAAGCTACTCCAAACCAAACTTTCTTTAGAACGGACTCTAATGTCAAAACTGAGATGAACAACTGTTGGGATATTTGTATGTAAAACAAATATAACTCATACACGCAAGTGCACGTGATCCACAAGTAATATAAAGTAAGTAAAGTATCGATCCCACGAGGAATAGAATTGCATTTACGACTACAAACACCGATTTTATAATTATTTCGGTCTCTTTAAACAGTTGAGTAAAATGATGAAATTGTCTAAGGATTACTAAAGAAACAAATAGAGTAAAATTATGATTGTATAAATATAGATTTTATGAGTTTGGGATTATAATTTCACTTATATTGCAAACTTAGATTTCCATGCTACCTATCGTTGCTAATTGATTATTATGGAATGTTGGTCCGAGAACACAAATGTAAAATATGACCACCTCTCGATGCACCATATTCATATCATACTAAATCCACAGTTGATAGAATGAATGTGAACACCCTTAGATGAACTAACGCACTATATTTCTATGTGAATTACAATCAAGAGGGTTTAAGTACAAGTTCTCAATAGGCCACATATGGTACTTCGGTATATCTCTATCCTAAGCACGAATCATAACTTCAACGAGGAATGTAAAAATTATGAACATATGCTAGCATAATCAGATCTCAATTTATACTTCCTTTCTCAATTCCATATAAATTATCACAGTAATTGGTGATCAAACAATTAAACTTTAAGTATAAATTATGCCTAGACATTCATTTCATAACCAACTAGCAATAATAAGGAAGCATATCAATTTTTCGTTAATGCAAAAAGATCCATTATAATCCCAAAAATTAACTTTAGTTCATAATGACAATAATAGAATTCCATCATACACCATTTGGTTCATCATCATAATTACAGAATAGAAAAATTAATCAAAAACAGAAAATATTAAAGCTCCCTGTTTCAGTTCTTCTGTTTCTGCAACTTCTGATGATTTTCCAAGTTGTGTTGATTCTTGATTTCTTGCTCCCAAGCTTCAATTCAGCATCCATGTAGCTCCATTCTTTAGTTCCCAAGTGAATTTAATGATCAGCAGAATTATTTTAATTTTAGAACTAAGAATGCAGTAAACTTTCTAATTTTCGTGTGGGAGAGAACCTCCTTTAATTAAAATCTCAATTCAATATATTCTATGCTCAATTCGTCTTCTATTGACTTATTCTGATTCCCACTAATAAAGTTTCAATCCACCAATTCCTCAAAATCTGGCATTACATGATTTTTGGTAATGCTGCTTCGCTGTCTGGAACGTGGTCTGCATGGCTGGCTGGCGACAGGCGCAGCTGCGCTGGAACCCTTTGTAAACTGGGCGCATCTGCGCAGTGGACTACAATAAGAACAGGGAGGGCGCAGCTGCGCCGGCCTCAAGGCCAAGCAGGGCGCAGCTTGCGCCGACATTCTTCTGGGCGCAAAAGGGCAACTGTGCAGCTGCGCCGGCTTTCCAAGCCAACATGGGCGCAGCTGCGCCTGTAATGTCCAGTCATGCTGCTGCAAACCTGGTTTTAACTCAGCTTGATTTCTCGAATCTCGTGCCCCGTAGCAAGCAATTATAATTCACCGGACCAAAGATCCCAATCATCATATGCCATTATATATCGTGCCAACTTAACCAAAAAACTGTGCCAAAGCCATAAAACGCACAAAGTGAAGCAAATCCAAAAAGAAACAAAAAATGCATGAAAACATACTAGAGGAGCTGCAAGTTTAAGCAACAAAAGAAGCATATTAGTATCCAATTAATGTAGGTATACAAACCTACTCATCAACAACCCTAATGTAGGGGATCTATACTACGCAATAAACGTTAAAAAATAATTAGTGCATAATTACAATTGTACGAAGGGCTGATCACCCAGAGTATGAGATGGATGGTCCATATAGTCTATAATATTGTTAAAGGTTATGGTAGAAGATACTTGTTTAACCTAGAGAACATAGTTCGTGGTCCATTGTGACCCTACAAATTTTACTTTTGATCTTGCTTTTTAATCTTAATCCAAAAGCCAAGTTTTCTATTGAGCTAATCAGTTCTTGTTTATCCGTTTGACTGATTTAGGGAAAAAAACTAAATTATTTAATTAAGATCCTATTCAATGTATCATACTTCCTATGTTATTGTTATTATTGTTTACCCTGGTGAGCTATTGTTTTGCTCACCCTAATTCGCACAAAACCTTGCAAGCTAAGATTTAGAAGTCTGACTAGCTAATCTCAATGAGTAAGGGCAAAGAGCAAGATGAACAAATGATGAAGATTAAATTTAACTTGGTATTTGATTAAGCTTATGTAACAAAGACTTAATAATTATTACTATGTTTTATATTTCCCGCAAATGTTGTAATAAAGGTTAAATAACACTGGGATTTTATTTGAGATATAATCCTTTAATGGGTATGTTGGTTTTATGTAGTTTTATTGTTAATTATTTAAATTTGTGGGTAGTTTAGATGTGTATGTTTTGGATAGTGAGCACCAAATATGTGGGGTTTGAAGTACCCACGAATTTAGGGGTGTCACCAATCGCTCTAATCCCACATAGACTAATTTGGCTTAATGCTTTATTTTCCTTCCCTCCGCTATTATATGCCTTCTCGCAGAATTTATCCCGAATGAGTCGATAATGTAACACCGATAATTTATCGTAGAAGCGAAGGGTTCAACCCTTGCTCAAACCTACGCCGTCTTCCTTTCTTTCCGTTGTCCACTTGATGTGGTGCAAACCTCGCCAGTCTCGTTGAACTTGGAACAGCATATTAAGATACCGACAATGATCCCCCAATTGTTTCAACTCTATAAACCTTAATCTCCATTCTGACTCTGTCTACTCTTGAAAAAAGTAAGTTCTCCGAAGAAACAACTCCTTGAACCTTTCCCACAAAGGTCCCCACTATCCCTTCACACGGCCCTATTCTGATTGGCCTCACCCTACCCTGAAATTGGCCTCTCCCTTTAACATATAGGTAGGCGAAAGCCATCTTTTGCTCCTCCATCACGACTTTGGCGAATCGCAAACGGCCTTCTCTAATCTCCTAATCCCATGATTCTGAGCCTCTATAGGCTTCAGTGGTTGTGACGCCCCCCAAATCCCGGGATCAAACCTGAGACCACGGACACTGGTTCATCACTATCTAATACCAAAATGATACAATCGATAGACTTATAGCGGAATAAAAAGGAATATTTAACAATTGAATATAACATAAATAAACCTGTCCCAAGTCTCAAAACCAATACTATTACCAAAAACATAACAAATAATACAAAAGGGTAAATATGTCTTAATACACGACGAATGAATTCCTAGAACAACAAAATACACTAATCCAGTATGCTTTCCTCCCCTTTCCCTTATCTTTTTCTTGAGCGTCTCGGCCACGTGCCGCACTAACTGAAATGTTTTAAGGAAAGACAAGGGGTGAGCAACAAATTGCCCCACAAGTATAATAGCAGTGAATAATCACATGAATAACTTTAATAGCTCTCAGGAGTAAACATTTAGCTAACACAAGGAAATAAACAACTTCTATTTATAACCGTTATAGTGGCTGCTAAGGAACCAAAGGATTCTTCTGAAGTATCCAAGGATTTCAAAGTTTTCCCCGAAGAATGGAACTATTCAATACTGAGGGTGCACCAAGGCACAGAACTCTATTCTAGAATTACTAGAATGTTACATCGCCGATAATCCACAAAAACTGGTAACAAATAGGTGATCACCCTAAAATACCTTGGCGTTCATGCCATAAGCCTTACATTTTTCCATTTACGCGTGTGTCGGTTCCCCGACGTTTTATTACAATTTTCCCGCTGCTGTGAGGGTAGTGTATCTTCTCAGCTTTACATGGGAGTCCAGACCAAAACAATTTTGATCGGGCAATTTATTACTTTAACCACAATAATAGTTGGAGGACTTTAACCTCACTCTAATAACCAAAATCAATAAGTGTCTAGCTGAAACAATTTAGCCTTGAGCAATAGCTTTTAAACAGTTCTATGGAATTAAAGAATCTTATAAGGTTCAACAACATGCATGATAGCATTAAAAATATCCTTGAAATGAATAACCAATTCGTAATCTTTGGAATCAACCACACAATATATAACATTGCATGAAATGGGCTTTCGGTTATGCAATTACTTGAAATAAAAGTATGAATACTAGCACACTAATTTGGCTAAATTTGATAAGTAATTTGAAACGGAAGTCAAGAAGCTACAATAAGCTTGCTCAATAAATAATATTATGCTCGAATATAATTTTGAGTAGACGGTAAGTAAACTTAACACAATAATAACTGAATAAGATAGCAGACTATTCTCAGATAGATAAATGAATTCGAAAGTATTTTACTATGCCCAATAAATAAAACGAGTAAGAAAAACTCGCACAATTAAATAAGGGTTGAGTAAAGAACATAGCCTTGTACTGCGTTTAATATCTCTGGACGTTAATCGTACCGTCAAAAATATCCTACATAGAATCATTAAAATCCATCATAAATATTAGGTCACATAAACGGACTAAGGTTCATTAACAGTCATCACATCATTAAAATATATTGATTGCCACACTAACGCTTTTTTGTTTACCCAGTCGGGGGTCTCGCTCAATTAGTTTATTCAATTACCGCCCTTAAGACCCTGGCATCACTTCGGTTGACACTAGTATAAAAATTAAGCACGATAAGGCTTTAACAAGTTATATAGTGTATTTAATCATCATGTTACAAAAATATAAGTTTTAGACTTCGGGGAAAAATTTACTGGGGTCCGACACCGTCCTGGCCTGACCCTCCCGACCCGGTCCGGCCTGACCCGACCCGGTCCAAGCACGGACACAGCAGAACGCCATGCAGTAGCAGTTCTGTAGTTCTTGCAGAACCGCGAACTGCCACAACACACTAAGCCCCCGCCCGCTCCTCCAGCCTCCATAAACTCCCTCTATACTCGATCAATTTGGGTCCGTTATACGGACTTCTATGGATTCGTCAACACCACGGGGCTACCAATATATCAAAAAAATGCAAGATGACCCATAAAACACTAACACAACCAAAACCTAAGCCAAAGCCACCACATTAATACTCTAGTTTTATCTCGCAGTCATGAAATATCTCACACAAATTGGCAACTGTGACATCATTTTAGCCATCATTTTGATTCATCATCAAATTGGGATATCCTCCACAACTTGATAAAAGTACAATATTCCCAACAACAAACAATCAAAATAATCCCAACATCAAGGCTTAACTGTCCTCTAATCGTCCAAAAGGGTCCAAACAGACCATTTATCTTCCTCCTTAAGCATGGGTCCTCCGAATCATTCTTTGTTTTTGTTCCACTTTGAGGGAGTGTTAATGGTTTTATATAGATTCTTAAGAACCTCCATGGTAGATTCCAACACAACCAACAACCATGAACATCAAACACAAAATCCAACCCTCAAGCATGAAAGCAAAACAAAACTCAAGAAAACTTCACAGGAACAGAAATGGTTGTGGTTTGTGATTACCTCTATGTTGCTTTGCTTTGTGTAGGATAGAAAATGGTTGCAAGAGTGCACCTGGCCTCACTCTTGCTGCTCATCTCCTTCTTTTCCCACCTTCCTTGCTTTCCTTCTACTTCCCGAACACTCCATCATCTTATTGCTAATTTCTTCACTTCTTTACTCTCTCTATGGTACACCCTCTCTCTCTCATCCCCGCTGTAGCTCTCTCCTTGCTTGAAAAATGAGAAGTATGCAGATGTGTTTGAATGATAAGGAGAATGAGCTGATGGGAGATAAGGAGGAGTGGCTTCGTGGAGGAGAAGGAAAGTATTGGGAGAGCTAAAATGGAGTACCCGAGCTCTTTGAAAATGTATTTGGATGGAGGATGTTACTGTGAAGAGTTAACAATCCAAGTCTAAGTGTAACGTGACGTATTTTATACCCCCTCATTAAATTGGCTAATTACAATTAATGCTCTCTCCCCTAGATTGGTTGAGGCTTAATTGCCTCACCATAATAATTAAAATAAACAGATAAATAAACCCGAAAACTCCTACTTTTGTACCGAAATTAGGTAAAATAATTCTACCCCAAATTACAATGTGTACTCCCACAAATTATTTGGGATTCGTAAAAATATTTATTATTGGATTTGGTCCATTTATATTTCGGAACAATCCCAAAATATACATTTCCGGAGACAGAGTTAAATCACGTATCAACTCCAATAAAATCTTTAGACACTTTAAAACATAATTCCTTCGCATACACGTCTTAAACAAAATTAAATAGGAATCAAAAAAGATACGTAAAATAATTCGGGCCGTGAAATAGTGCTCGTGAATAGTGTCTCCGGAAACATGCTCTGTACTTAGTGATTTTAACGAATTCTCTTGCAAAATCAATTTATTCACTCCAACGACACAACAACACATAAGATTTAACATATGCAACGTTTTTAGGCTGCAACACAACTTTAAGCACATAACACATAATAATATAAAAAAAATAAAAATTCAATTCATTCATACATAACTCATCGGGTTACAAGGAAATCTAAGATTCCTGATCGTTACAAACAGTGGTCCCCTTAAACTCCGGAGGTCCCACGCTCATTAAAATCCTAGAAACTTGCCACTTGCAAACGATGACGGATTCACATCTACTCGTGGCAGGTTTTCTGTTTTAATGTCCTTACTAAAAAGATCTACAAAGTGCCTGCAACAGGGTCCACTTGATCCCTATTCTCGTATTTCTTTCTTCCTCCCCTATTAGTCGCTTTGACTTCTACTTGGTGGCATTATTCTGTTTAATAAAACTATAATATTTTCCTCATCCTTCATTTTAAAGCATTTGTTATTAATGCAAAAAATATATTCAACACCTAGCACCACAGATTAATACAGATCTTTATATTAATACATGCATCTCCTAGTACATACCGTACTTATAGCTACATAGCTTTATACTATTCTATTGCTTCAAGAAGTCCAATAATTCTCAGACTTTAAAATCTTTCTTTCTTACACTCGCTCCGATCCCTCTCTCTCCCTCCGGTCTACTATCTATCCCTCTAGAATTTATCTGGATCATCTTACCCTGAACTTGTGTATTGCTTTACCGTGACATCACCTATGTCTATTTTTATTATGACAACCATCCGTTGTCTGTTTTTATTGTGACAACCCGCCAATGTCTAGTTTTGTTAATGACATCGCCAGTGGCTGTTTTAATAATGACACTGCCGAGTGTTTGCTTTATTATGACACTGTCTAGTTGTCTTTTTATTATGACACCGCGCCCGTGTCTATTTTAATTAAGACCCACCCGTAATCTGTTTTATTATGACACAAGCCGCGTGTTTTTGTTCCTTCTATGACACCTCTTATGTCTGTCTAAACTCCTGATGAACAATACTACAATGATTAGTGAATTTTGTAATTCATAATTTAAAATATTTATCGTAGTTAATAAATATGCTAGATGAGTTATTTATGCGAGTAAAATAAATAAATCATGGAGATTATTATGTAATAATTTAATTATATGTGAAATATGTTGGTATAACGTTGTATTAGATAAATTATTTTTTAGTGTGTAATTTTTATTACACTAAAAGGTAAATATTCTAATATAATTAAAATAAATAAAATAGAGAATAAATGACTTACTAATAAAGTGAATTTAATTAAATAAAATTTATTAAATGAACTTAAAATAATTTATCTTGTTAAAATTTACAATTAAACTTATTAATAATTAAGTTTTAATTAGAAATTTAAATAACTGTGACATGACTTAACTTATAAAAAAAAGGAATAATTAAAAAATAATTTAAAATGGATTTTAGAGGGGTTCTTGGGATTTCCAAACAAGGCCTAAGAAGACCATTGGTTGATTTAACGAATGAAACTCCCATCAAGTTATTTTAACGTGTCTTTGTAAAAGCAAAAAGAAAAACACAAACAAGAACTTGGAGAGTTGAAATGAGAGAAGAAATTCTCCTGCTAAAAGTTAAAAAGTAGAGGTCTAAGCGAAACAAAAGGAGGGAGTTAGCTAAGAATCAACAAATCCTCTAAGTTTAGAGCAAAGAAGAAATTGAAGGTATAATATTAGTTTTAATTCGTTATTATTCACGTTATTCAAAATTAGTTCTCTGTAATATGATTTTTGGTTGACAATAATATGTCGTTAAAAGAGTTGTTAAATTTGTTAATATGTAAGAATAAGTCTGTTATTATAATGTTTAACGTTATGGTTTTGAGTGATTAAATTCATGAAAACAAGTTTTGAGAATTGAAGAAAAATGAGTTTTGTTTACTATATATGTTTATGGTACTACTTTGGGTCTCTAAATTGTAAGTCTAACTCATACTATAGAATCTGAATTGAGGGTTGTATGCTGTATGTATCATTGAAATACGAAAACTTTGCGAAAAACATAGATTAAGAAGGTTGAAAAATGGATTTGTTGGTGCTTGATTTCATTAAGTGTGTTAAAAATATGAAAAGTTAGCACAAACATAGATTATAAGGCCTTTACATTGGTTGCTGAATCTATTGGGTGTTGTTAAAATCATTGTGTAAGTGTTGGGTTTTAGTTTTATCCACATATATAATGATTGGGTAAGTTTAAAATTTAATTATTTTGATACAAAAAAAATTTATGGAGATATTTGGTCAAAATGTTTGCTTGAGAAGCCACTCGCGAAACAGAAGAGGATTCTGTGCCGTGGCGGCACAGCGCCGCTGGCCAGGGCTTAAATGGGCGCAACAGCTCCGCGCGGCAGCCACGCCGGTGTAAGGAGTAAAAGACAGCGTGCTGCAAGCGCCGGGCTCCCGGTCTGCTGGATTCTGGTCAAGCCTGCACAACAACGCCAGAACAAGGCTAAATCAAGGCGCACCAGCGCCGTTGCCGGGTTTTCTGGGTCGGGTCGGGTCGGTCAGAACATGAAATTTTTACAGCCATATTAAAATAAAATAATTTTACATATGTGGTAGCAACATGGTAAAAGCAAGTAGTAATAAAATAGTATAAAGGCATTAAGAATAAAGTTTTATTAAAAGTGGTTTTTTAAAACGATTAGTTATTGAATTAAACTGTGATCGATGACTTGCTTCAAGTGTGGACCTCAAT